>JAWNNM010003321.1:600000-1095883 GCA_035044965.1 Lordiphosa andalusiaca | reverse complement strand
TAATTACTTTTGAAGCTTCATCTAACTCCATTTGTAGATAAGCGTCTTTCAAGTCGATTTTACTGAAATATTTTCCATGCCGGATTGCATGAAAAAGCGATTCACGTGTAGGCAAAGGGTATTGCTCAATGTCAAGTTGTGAATTGACACCCTGCTTGAAATCTCCACAGATTCTGATTGCTCCACCTGGCTTAGGTGCGAGTACAATTGGCGATGCCCAATTGCTAAATTTGATTGGTGACCAAATAAATGCTTGTGTGAGACGTTGTGCTTCGTCTTTGAACTTTTGCAGTTGTGCGAACGGTATTGTCTGCTTTTGTAGAATTTCGGAGTGGAATTTGGCTTTAAATAGACACTTGCCTTAAAGTTTTTTATTACTCCGATAGCTGGCTCGAATACTTCCGTGTACTTGTCACATAGAGCAGTCATTTGAGAGCCATGCGCTTCACTCACATTCGAAATTTGGCGAATTTCGAAATGAAACGATTTAAACAAATCCAACCCGAATAAATTATTTGAGTTCTCAACGTTTGCCACGATTAACACTACATTTTCCACTTTTTTGCCACACTTGGCCACAGTGTGCAGCTCACCCAACACAGAGATTGGTTTTTGGCCAAATGCATGTAGAACTCGATCACATTTTTTTAGCTTTGGACTGTTTAGTTTCTTGTACGTTTCGAGGTTAATCACTGACACAGTTGCACCGGAATCCATTTCGAATGAAACGATTTTGTTTAAAATTTCCATGTCAATAACGTTTTTATTTTGTTCGATTTTCACAAGACCTGAGACACTGTGCACTGTTTGAACTGTTTCGGAGTTTTTCTTTTTCGTTTGATCACTATTTTCATTTCTTGTGTATGTTTGCTTTGACATGCAGACTATAGCAATGTGGCCTTTCTTTGCACATTTATGACAAATAGCTTCCCGAAACTTGCACTTTTCACGATTATGAAAAACTCGTACCGAGCGGCGACAATGTGGCGTTTTGTCTGGAAATGTTCCGTTAACTTTCCCGTTAGCTGTATGTATGTGTGTTCATTTAGGTTTTCACTGCCAAATGAGTTCTTTAACAATTCAAACACATCTGTACCTATCCATGAAAAAAATAGGCTTTTTGCTTGTCTGCTGAGACCACTGAGTATGCGTTGAAATGCTGAGACAGTTGCTCAAAATACGTTTCCCAATTTTGATTTTCTTTATTGAAACTTGAAAACGGCGGACATATGGATAATTCACCCGAGTGGCGTGAACTTCCAGCACTGTTTAATGTAATTATTCTTTCCATCCACTGTTGTTGTTGCTGCAACATTTGCTCCGCGAATTGATTTTGTTGAGCCAACAACGCTTGCATTTCTGCGTTCACCATCTTTGAACTGTACTTTTACACAAAATGATAATTTGCTGCTAATTATTGCTATCTCAAGTAGCGTTTATTCGTTCGATTTCTAATTTGATAGACTACCGACACGAACTACACAAAAAAGTTTATTTTTGTGGCTTTTTAATTCTCGTCGCCAGTTATGTTGTGTTTGTGTTTGTGGACCGAAAGAAGCGATCTTGTTGTGTGCTTGATTACGACTGGTTTACTTATCTGTATGCTGCAAGAGATGTTGTACATGTATGTGTGTGTTAGTGCTGTATAATAGAGATGAGTAAGGAGTGCTGTGTAACGGATAATGCCATAGAGAGGATAACATTCAAATATATAACACAAAAGAACCAAACTATCTCTTTGACCAGTTTCAGTTTTCAACATCTACTCGAACGAATAATTTAGCTTCCTTAAGACATAATCTCCTAATATCAGAAAGACAGTTTGGAATTCATGCTGTTCACATTTGGAATCAGCTACCAAATTCATTAAAAGATATGAGCGGCGCAACGCAATTTTATAAAAGCGTAATGATAAACCCACAAAATTACGGTATAAATTTGAGAAACTAATGTATCGAAAAAGTTAGGGTAACAAAAAAGTAAGGGCCCTTTTTTTTACATTTTTTTTTATAGGGAATTATCAATTACTAGATATATATTATTAACGTAAATAAAAAAATTAAAATGTATAATCATTAAATGAAATCTTAATTAAATTAAAAATCAACGGTAGTTATTAAGTCAGTTATTTATCTATTTGTCAATCCCAGCTCTAAATATGTTTGTGACTAGTGCGTTAATTTAAGAGTTTATCCTGTAGCACTGGTAAGTAACTTGAATAAATCTCTTAATCTCTATCATGTGAGAAGAAAATGTTCATATCGTGCACAAATGTTCATGAATTTCGAAAAACCGGGCTTAGCACACTATCATGACCAAAAAAATGTCATGCGTTACGTGCCCTACTGGGCTCGAAAGAATTGTCCAGGCACTGTTTCCTCAGTACCCATCACAACAGGAATATTCTGTAGATACCAAGGACCCAGAACAGGAAGTGTCAATTAATGAAGTAAGGGCTGCCTTCGTGAAAGCGCGACAGAAAGGCTTACGAGCAGGGCGGCGATCCCGAAAGGCCCAACAGCTCGCGATCGCAACCAGACCAGACATATTTGTTGAGAAGTTTGTAAGGTGTCGCATTTTGCTCGCGTTAGACCAGTTTGGAGTTCCAGCATACCCACAACGAATCATATTAAATTACCGGTCAAACAGGGTGCTATTGTATGATGCCGAGGAAGGTCCTTGGCGCTACCACGTCACGGCAGGCGTTTCAAAGGGGTCAGTTCTTGAACCACTTCTGTGGAACAAAATATACATATGTCGATGTGCTTAGGTTTGCAAGCTGATAGGGATTTTCTGATGAATGCGAAATCTTCGATAAAACTATCTTTGAGATCGGTGCGTTCATACGGAAGGACATGCTGATCAGTAATATATATACTTAATGGGGTCGCCTGGTTGTAACATACTTTTGTACAAACTTAATATACTCTGTGTACCTTCGGTATAGAGTAAAACAAAATTCGTATAAGGAATTACCACAATAATAATTTATTTTTACCGAGAGCCCAAAGAAAACATTTGACCATTGTTTATATAGCCCTGTAAGTTTTTTAACATAAAGTCTTAAGTTAGAACTAAATCTAATTAACTTACCAATCAAGAGTCAACCCTCTCCCCTAAAAATCTTTAGTCATCCGAATTCATCAGAATTCATTTCGAATTTTAAATTTCTTAAGAACGTACAAAATTTCGGATATTAACAAACATATAAAAAAAGAGACACCAGCTCGGTCCAGGTCTTCTGAAGTGCTTCACTCAAATAGGCACAGCATTTATTTATTATATATATATACATATATATATATACATATGACTAAAATAAAATCAGGTTGATAAAACCCATATACTTTTATATACAATAAATCGATTACATATGTATAATGTATTGATATAAATCTATCCCTAACGTATTGAAATATTATTGGTTCTCTTTGGTTTGGGTACAGGGTTCCAATCTAAATTGGATGCTGTCGGCGACGACTCTCTATATTGACAAACCGTTTTGTTTATTTTGCTTTTGTGAAAATTGTTGTTTTGTGCATTAGTTACGCACTCATCAGTGTGTAAAGCGTCAGTGTGTAAAGTGCCAACAGAAATATTTTTAGATTCAAGTTCTGGAGTTGACCTGACGTTTGAGGAGTTTAACTCATTGGAATGTGTGATACTAGTTTCGACATATAAGGGAGTAGAATATATTTTTGTGCCTTTGGCAGCACTCTCATTTAGCAAACGCTGACTACGGTTTATAGACTCAATTACTTCCCTCACAGATTTTCTTTTTACAAATTGACTAGCACCATCATTACAATTCTCTGAGCTCGATTGATCTGACACTCTTTCTGTACCGTGCATTAAATTTTCTTCAGTTTTTAGAAGACTGCTAAACATGCTGTCCTTTTTTATTTGCAAATTGCGCAATATTTTTGGTGAAGCATTTTTCGCATCATTTAGTGGTTTTTCAAAATTAGATACGTCAGACGATTTTAAGATAGCATCATCGTTATGATTCTCTGAGACAGTTTGAACTGACACTCTATCTAAGCCACGCACTAGATTTTCGTCAGTTTTTAATAGCCCGCTAATCTTGCCGTGCTCTTGTATTTGCAAATTGCGCGATGTTTTTGGTGAAACAATTTTTTCATCATTAATTTGTTTGTCAAATTTGGATACGTCTTCCGATTTCAAGATAGCATCATTAAGATTCTGTGAGACAGTTTGTGCTGACACTCTATCTTTATCGTGCAGTAGATTTTCATTAGTTTTTGAAAGCCCGATAAGCTTGCCGTTCTCTTGTATATCCAAATTGCGCGATATTTTTGGTAAAACAGTTTTTGCTTCATTGGGGTGTTTTTCAAACGTAGATGAAGTAGCTGATTTTAAGTAAGTAGGCGGCTCTGCAATATCTTGGTCACAACGGACTGAATCCTCAGAACTGGACACAATGTCAGTACTTCTTGCTGAGAAATAAGATTTAATTGTGGAAGGTTCTACCACATCTTGACTTGTAATTAAAGCTTTATTCTTTGAATCAGAACTTAATGGCTCTGAGGATTCTATAATACATAGCTTTTTTTTATTAATGTGAGTTGAAGTGCTTGCGTGCTTCGGTCGTTCCATTTCTGTACTATTTGACGACTTACTAGTTATTACAATATTTTTAGTATTGTCTCCCACATTTTCGCTCGCCAAGATTTGAGATTTTGATAAAACTTCATCAGCAATGCAGAGTTTTCGATTTTCATCAATAAATAACCTATTTTTGTTGGCTTGATTAGCGCAAATAGCTATGTTCTTTGAAGATCCTGCAACTGAATCTTGATCAAGATATTGATCATTCAATTTGTTTTCCATTTTAAAAGAGCTTGTATTTTGAGCTGGGTTAAGGTTTTCATCTATAATCAACGATCTTTTCGACTGTGTTGTGACATTAGACACATTGGCATTTCTTGAATCTTTATCTGGCTTCAAATCTTGACTAAAGGAAGACTGGTTACTTATATTAACAAACTGTTCTATTTGAGACGTAAGTGACTTAATATCTATACTTCCTTCAGTAGTTCCGATTGCCCTTTGAGCCGTCCCTCCATTTTTGTAGACAATTAAACTGCTGCCTTGGTCCTGAATCTAAAGAAAACAATAAAATATTTTTAATGATGAAATAAGTATATGTGGACAAACCGGGCATAATCCTATGTCTAAGACGATATACATGTGAGCTATTTTATTTATGAGTTCAAAGCTACCAACGCTTTATCGAAGGTTACTAGATCAGGTCAAAGTAATCTTTGCATTGTTTTAGTTGGCGTTTTCACGATGAAGCCAAGTTATTAGTTAGCAGGCGGAAAGCTCAGGGGAAAATTACTAGAACTTATAAATCAAAGGTATAGGGAGGGAATGAAATTCACTTGATTCTCTATAGAGAATCTACTGTCACATCCCCACGAAGTTTTGAATTATCGAGTAATTACCGATTTAATCGAAATATATTTAAGAAACAGCAAAGTCCCCCAAAGCTTATGCTGCCGAAGAGGATCGCCAAAGTCTGAAGATGTGGCCAAAAACCGTTTGGAGCTAATTTTTTTCAATTAAAGCTAGGAACGGAGATACCTGCAAAACAATTATTTGCCAGCTATTAATATTATCTGCTTCGGCACAATGCATCAAAATCGGACAAATATATTTTATAGCTTGGCAGCTATAATGCTACAAAAAACGGGCCAGCAAATTTTAATGGAAAGCGGCAGCTCCGACTTGCACTGATGACGGAAATCAAGGTATATGTTAAAAATCTTGAACCGTCGACTGCTGCTTAGCTTTTCAGACATCGTTTTTTACGATCCCGTCGAAGGCGACGTATCATTTTCTTAAAAGCAAAATCGAAAGCAGACGAAACTAAACATATCGGGCCGAAAAAGTTAAATGACAACATAAATGAACCCTTAAAGGAATATGACAATCTCTTCTCATTGAAGAAAAGCTTTGCATTGATAAGAACTAGCAAGGCATTAAAGTACAAAGATCTGTAAGGGTGAGTGCACTTGGGTGATCCATGGATTAAAATGAATATACCATTATTTGCGGCGGCAATGGAGCTCTTCGTTTTTTCCTATAAGTTTTTCGTCCGATGGGTGAACTCAAATCGTCATTTGCATCAGCATCGCTTTCAAACGGATTTGTGCTGGACAGACTAGACTGCGACGACCTGGAAAGTAGATTGTATATCATTATTCATTATAAATCAATTCATTGTATAAATATGCAATGAAAAGGTTCAAACAGATAGGTTTGGTGCCAAATTGTTTTCTAAAAACAGCTAATTAATTATCGAAGGAGATCAGGGAACGATGAATCATATTTTATAATTCTGACAGGTGTCCACGAGATTAAATAAAATAGTTTTAAAGAACAAACACGCCCAATTTTATAACAATAATTAGTTTATTTTGTAACAATGCACTGAAGTACATATAACATGTTACACAGTTATGTTAGTTATGTTAAAAACAAAAAAAAAACGAAAAAATTGTTTGCTAGCACTGGGACTCGAACTGAGAACCTCACCATTTACGATGACGTTCTAAGATCTGAGACACTGACTCAACTGACATGACGAATGTTTAAGAAATGTGACCTTTTATTTAAGTGACTATTTTCTCTAATAAAGTTACTAAAAATTTATCTATTAGGTCAAATTTGAGCGCTTAAAGTAAAAACATGGCTTGAAGGTTTAATTGAACGTTATTTTTCGTTTTATGAATTGTTTAACCTTAATGCTAGGCTCTTTAGCAAAAAACATTAGCACAATTTCATGGAAGAAAATGTCAGTACACGATTAAGCTTGGCATGGTTACTGCTTTTGCTTATATTGGAGAAATATCAGTAGAGTTGGAGTCGATATTACCATGTCCATCTTAACGCAGAGACGGTTCACAGTGTAGTGTTGCAGTGTTTGCCATTCTCTTGCCTCCACCACAATGTGAAGTAAGCCTCATTTATCCAATTGTTTTGAAGTTAGATGTTTTGGATCTTCTGTATGTAACAAGTAATAAATATTATTAATCTATCCAAAGTTGTTTTATCAGATTACCTTATTGAACTTTCGGCGCATTCAGCAGATAAGTCCGATATAAGATTACTGATTTCCGACTTGCGATCGCTGATGATTATCTACTGAATGCCACTGGCCCTTGAACTCGAAATACGCAAAGGAGATTTCGGCAGATATTTAAACTTATCAACGGCTAGAATAGAAAACAAGAAAGAAAGTCGGTCAAGCCCGACTATAACATACGCTGTACCAACGAAATTAGTAAATCAGCATAAGCTTTAATGCTGCAGTAGCAGCTGAAAGCAGCGCTGCTACTGCGCTGCAGCAGCAAACAGTCTTTTGATCATAACTCGGAAACCGTTCATCCGATCTTCTTAATTTCTTTGGCGGATCGATAAGTTATCCTAATTACAAAATATGTCTAGAAGAAACTAGAAGCCACCTACCTTTAAAACTGTGGGAGATATGACGTTTTTTCTAAATTGCGGGAGCGGGAGGGGGCATGGTCAAAATTGGATATAAACTTGATCTAAGAAGCATATGTCCCATACATGTCAAACCTCTATCTCTTACCATCTCTGAGATCTGTGCGTTCATACGGACAGACAGACGGACATGACTCGGCTGTTGATGCTTATCAAGAATATATAATATATACTTTGTAGAGTCAGAGATGCTTCCTTCTTGACGTTACATACTTTTGCACAAACTTATAATACTCTATGTACCGTAGGTACAGATTAAAATTAATTTACCTTTCGTAAAGTATGCAAAACGAAAGGTTTTAGCTTCTTTCTTGTGGGTGTCAAACAAAGTGCACAGGAAAATACTAGTAACAGAGTTCGCTGAGAGCAAAGATTCTGAGGGTAGCTTTCACGTTTCTCTGTTAGCAGCTTGTGTCCATTATGTCACCCAACCGATCTGTCTTTCGCTTTTTGGCAGTAAACCAGATCAGAAGTCTTTCTTCAAGTGCGGTCATGTTTAGTATAGTAAAGAGTTCTTCGCAAAAATACCCATTTTTTTGTCCAAAGTGCAAGTGAGCAGCAAAAACTAAACTTCTGGCACCTTTAGCGGACTGCATCGAGTGCATTTAGACTGCATTTAGTTATCCCCCTATATTTTGATATTTATATTTAATTCACTATTTTAACTTATATTACCCAAGTTTAAAAAAAAACGGTCACTTTTTAACCAGAGAAGATACCATGCGTTCCCAATGTATTTTCGGGTGCTGAGTTCAAATAAATTGTTCGTTTTGCCCCAGCACTTCAGATTTATGCGAAATTTGCATAAGCTTGTGTCGAACGAGGTTTGTTCACATTTTTGGGTCCTGTAGCCACATTAATTAACCTGCACAAACCACATTTGTTTGTTAGTAAACATAGATGAACAACGATCATCAAACATCTTCAGTTTGGTCTATAATTTAACCATGAATCGTCTTACAAACGAAAAACGCTTATAAATTATTGAATTTTATTATCAAAATGCGTGCTCTGTTAAGAAAGTTCATCGCGCGCTTCTTCCATTTTATGGTCAGTTTAATCGACCCACTAAAGCGGCTATTCGGGATATTGTGACTAAATTTCGGAGTGAATATTAGCCAGAAGCATTGCAAGAGCTACCAATGCATCCAGAAAAAGTCACAGTTTGGTGCGGTTTATGGGTTGGTGGCATCATTGGACCGTACTTCTTCAAAAATTATGCGAATCGTAACGCAACTGTGAATGGTGAGCGCTACCGTGAGATGATATCCAACTTTTTTTTTGCCCAAAATGCAAGAGCTTGACTTGCATGACATATGGTTTCAACAAGACGGTGCCACATGCCACACAGCACGCGCAACAATGGACTTATTGAGAGGCGAGTTCGGTGAACATTTTGTTTCACGTTCGGGACCGGTCAATTGGCCGCCTAGATCGTGCGACTTAACGCCTTTAGACTATTTTTTGTGGGGCTAAGTTAAAGCTCATGTCTATACAGACAAGCCCGCTTCAATTGAAGCATTGGAAGACAACATTGAAGCATTTATTCGTGAGATATCGACCGAAATGTTGGAAATAGTATGCCAAAATTGGACTAAGCGGATGGACCATTTGAGGTGCAGTCACGGTCAACATTTGCATGAAATAATTTTCAAACATTAAATTATATGGACCGTACTATCGATTCAAATAAAGATTTCATGCATTTTTCTGAATTTTATGTGTTTTTTTGAGAAAAACTTTCCTATAGCTTTTAAAAAATCACCCTTTAGATGAATTTCAACCAAATTTTGCAGAATTATGGAGAAGCGTTAAAAATTAGAAAATACGGAGTTTGGAGACGATTGCACTAAAAACAAAACAGTTTTTCTCACTAAAACTAGTTTTTCGACCGATCGTTCCTATGGCAGCTAAATGTTATAGTCATCCGATCAGGCCGGTTCCGACAAATGTGCAGCGTATTTGGACCAGAAGACGTCGAAAAAAGTTCGGTGGCGATTGCTTTAAAACTGACGGATGAGATTTCATAGAAACAGACGTACAGACGGTCAGACCGACATGGCTATATCGACTCAGCTCGTCATGCTGATCAAGAATATATATTCTTTATGTGGTCGGAAGTGCTTCCTTCTTTGCGTTACAAACATCTGGACAGTTTCCATATACAAGGGTTTAGTAATATGAATTTTTCTGAGAAATTTCATTCATTAAATTGCTGGTTTCCAGAACAGATAAAAATTTTTCCACGAAATTAACAATTATTAGTCGTGTAAACGGTCTTACCAAACAACAATCAGGATTGTCAAATTTACCAATCGGCCATCACCGTATTCAGGAGGTAAAGTCGGAAATCATAAATCAGTAATATGAAATCGGATATATCTGCTAAATGCACCCATTGTCAAGTTATCTGCCAATGAATGCTCGCTGCATCAGCACTGCTACTGGTACTGCAGAAGCAAAATGGGTAACCCTAGTTTACAGCATTTTGTATCCAGGGCATTTGGCAGTCATTTCAAATGATTCCAAAATCAATTCCAAACATTTTTAGTGGTGCCGATTGCGATAAAACTGGGATTGGTATTTTAAAGAAAAGTACCTTAATAAAAATGTGTTTATCTTTAGTCCGGGATTGTGAATTTTTTAATGGTCATATACACTTGACAGAAAATGGAATTCTCTGTTAATCATTCATACATTACGCTCTAACCAGTTTTATAACTTCTCCGTTATTGGGGTGCTTATCGGCAATAAAAAAGGTTACAAACGAGAGCGTAAGTTAAAGTCGGCCCTGTCCGACTTCGAAGTACCCGTTACTTAAGGCAATTAGTGTTTAATAACCTCATGCGGCTCAGATAAGTATGCAACGTTTTTTTAACTCTGCCATTTATAATCCGATCTCTATTAAAATTTGTGAGAGTGTACATATTGGCCACATGCACTATACTGCAAAATCTGAGCTCGGTAGCTTACAAGTTGTAGGAGGAACATTTTGTATTGCGGGGGCGGGAAGGGGCGTGGCCAAAATTTGAAACAAACTTGATCTGCCTACAGACAATAATAGCTTACATCTAGAATTTGGTTGCTCTAGCTTTTCTAGTCTCTGAGATCTAGGTGTTCATACAGACGGACGGACGGACGGACAGATGGACATGGCTATATCGACTCGGCTGTTGATGCTGATGAAGAATATATATACTTTATGATATTGGAGATACTTCCTTCTGCCTGTTACATACATTTGCTCGACTTTAGTATACCCTTTTTACTCTACGAGTAACGGGCATTATTATTTTTATACTGATCTTCATTCATTACAGAATATTAAGAATAAATAAGTTTTTTGCGCTTAGATAAAAAAGGGGATGTTAACTTAGGCTCCCCCGAAGCTTATACTATTTTAAATGAGTTTTGAATAATGCTAGCTAAGTGATTTCTCAAGCTGACAAATAAATGACGCCTCTACTATGATAATTTGACTGTCCAGTCTATTTGCTTATATCTTAGGCATGACTTAATCCAGGCATCTCTGTCCTCATCCCAGGATAATATATCCACAGAGCGGACGGCTAACTTGGTAAAACATGAAGTTTCTTTCTTTCAATTGGCTCCTGTTAGGCTGACCCAACTACAAATGGTTACAATCCAGGTGGCTACTAGCAAAAGAGAGCTGCTTATATCTTCGCTATATTTTCCCCCGTTCATCCCAAGGACCACAGCTTCTGGTTGAATTGGAAGAATCTCCTCGAAAAAGGGTGACAAATGGGCGGTTATTCTCACCCGGCTCGGACCTGGCACTTTTTAGGAAGTATCTAGAGAGAGCCTTGGACCTCAACTTGGAGATTACCCTTTCTGAGGATATACAGGATGCACATGCAGGCAATTTTCTCGCACGAGAGACCGTGATGTGGATAGGGCATATTAAAGAGTGGCTAACAGGGTCAAGAAGCTATGAGGTTCAGACAGAAAACCTTGAATCAATCCGAAATTCGTGTTGCCAGATTTGTGCTCAGCTATGAAAGTCCTAGAAGAATATGCTTGTCTGATCCTTGAATCATTTTGGGTGTCTACCACTGTACACTAAAACAAAGACCCAAAACACTAGTCACACTTACAGAAAATAAGTTATAAATAAGCATACTCAATCTAAAATAAGTTGCCAAATCAAAGGTGACAAAAGTTAAGAAATCGAATAATATCGAAATACTGTTGTGGAAAAAAAAATTACACACTCGGCATTGAAGTGTAGGCCTTTTTCCCAAGTGCGAATATTACAAGCACTGTTAAGCCAATTTTTTGATATCTTATACTTACACACAAGTTTTTATATTAATATCAATATAATTATATTTTTATGGTTTACCTGATAGGGTTATGGGTCCTGCCATGAGGAGTTAAATATCCAGCGAATTGAGTGGTGCTTCGGTAAATATCGTTTCGATTAAAATTGAGCTCATTTGATTCAACCTAGTTAAAATAAATTAAGTTAAATAAAAAATTAAGAAATTTGTTTATAAAACAAGTAATATAGTCGGTTAAGTAAAATTTAATGTTGGTAAAAGTCATTTGTGCTTATTCTAGCTACGAATCTGCCTGTGTTTCGAGTGAGCAACTGTGCTGGAACAGTCCATCTCTAGAGAATTTTTTACCTGTGCGCAGTTCTTTCAAAACGCTAAACACCAAACTTCAAATCAAACAAAATTACAAACATACCTCACAGGACCAAGGAACAACCAACTGGTGAAATGAAAGGAATTAACTTATAACAACATCCAGATTGCTCAACAACAAAATTCTCATAATATTAATACCAAAGTTTGAACAATTTGTTTTTGTTTAAGTTGCCGGTTACTGAACTTCGCACCCAGTATTTTCATGCTCAAATAATTTCTTTAGAAAACATTATAAATAGCAATATGGCTGTGAGGAAATATTTATATTAATTTTCTTTCAGGTGATCGACCAAATCTTCCACCTATCCTAAAGGAGCTCCACTGGGATGCTGTAACTGGCACTTCACAAGAACGACTTGAACAATTACAAACAAAATATGTATTTATAATTATGTATATGAGTAATACATTTCTAAACAAATAATAATAAGCCTGCAGGTTTAGCCGACTCGAGGTCATTTAGCACACAGAAAACAAAATCTCAGCAAAATTAATTTGTATGCCGACAAATAGCCTGACCATACCTCTAAATTGCCCAATATTCAGGGTAGTCTTCTTGTTCTTTTAACTCATGCAAGAGGCGATCCGAAAAGGCTCCCTTAGGTTGGACGGGATGAGCAGAACGATGAATGTTCGCCGACCAATCTGCACATGGAATGGGTGCTATTTTGCTGGGTACAGCCTTCTTGATGAAAATTGGCGCAGAATGGTTGGTGCTCCCCGGTGTTCGTATAACTCCTCCTATTTGGACCATGAAATTTTATCAGCAGATAAAGAGACCGTTTGCTTGGACCACACAAACCACACTCGCACACTCTTGCATGCTTTAGGTCTTGCAGACGCTATTTCATTGCCAGTCTTTCCAACATCGCTGTGGCCTTAATCCTCATATCGATAAGATAAACGTCGTCAATCTCATTGAGATTATACATGGCCAATACCAATTTTTGCTTTTCGTCTAGCACTGTCATCAAAATTTTAATTCTTGACATGGGCTTCACAATATCGTAGCTGTCCATTTCCATGAAGCTTTCCCTAGCTTCCTGAATAGCCAGCTCCAGTTTTTCCAAACAGTTATTTAGTTGAGTAACTATTTCATCGTCTACGGGGCTCGTAGATCGAATTTTGTCCGTTTCGGTAACATGTGTGGGCGTCGTGAACCGCTGCACATCATTTCGTTCTAAAAGCCCGGCGTCCTGCATGGCGTGGTCACTCATATTGACCTTCAATCTCCTTTCGAATTGCGCCATGGTTCTTTCGAATATTGAGATATTCGCACCCAATTTACGGACTTTGATAAACCAAAAATTGTGTTGCGCTTACATCAACTTTCGCGAATATCAAAGATCCGGCTCGAAGGACCAAAATATGTATAGAATTATACACCTTAAATGAGCACGCTTGTAATTTAATGTTTGTACTGCATAGTTCTTGCGAGCGATCCTTCTATTATTCATAAAATTCATCCCTTAAATCTAACTTATCTATTGCTTTGTTTGTAAGACGAAGCATGTGTATGTTTATGTGTATGTGCGTTGGCAATTACCACACACATGTGTCGGTCTAGTGGGAGGGGGTCCATCGCCTGTGCATCTCAAGGTGCATCTCTCCCACCTACGCGTGGGGTGGGATACATCCTGACCCTCGTCAAGTGCATATTACTATTTATTGCTTAACCAAAAGCATTGACTTGTTTATGTATTATATATGAATATGCTACTATCGCTACGTGTGATTCGTGTGATCATAGACTTATGTTTAGATTCTAAACAGCTCCATTGATATGTGTTCTGTGCCATAGGACTCATGAATCTATAGATTTTCGTTAGGTGAGACCTACAAAATTTTTTTAAAACAAAATTTTTGATCTGATCTTATGGAGTCATACCAAGACCAGTTTTGGAATCAGTGGACAAAAATGGGTCGGAATTCGAAACGGCTGGCACGGTCCATCTCTAGAGCCGATTTTTTCTCACAATTCTTTAACACTACTTCAATATATTAATGGACATTTTGTTGCCATTTGTAATTTGAGTAGAGCAAATTTAAAACGAAGCAATGGATGACCACTTCGACTTATTGCATGTTAATTGAAGATAACCCTTCGAAAACGTACAAGTCAGTGGTATGTATTCACAAGCTTTCTGATAGACTTGCCCGATCCAATTGCTTCAATAAAGACAAAGTAACCATAGCACACAAGCCCAATAACACCATTTTATATTTTATACCAACACAAAGAGCAAAATAGAACCACTGGCCCGAACAATGTACTTAGTATATAAGATACCATGTGCTGGAAACGGGACAAATTTATGTGATAAGGTATTTGTTGGCACTACAAAATCAAAATGGAACATATAACTATAGACGCACATATCTGACATGAAAAGACGGAATGAAACCACAATACAAACGAGAGCGTAAGTTAAAGTCGGCCCTGCCCGACTTCGAAATACCCGTTACTCAAGGCAATTAGTGTTTAATAACCTCATGCGGGTCAGATAAGTATGCAACGTTTTTTAAACTCTGCCGTTTATTATCTTTTTATTATCGATCTCTATTAAAATTTGTGAGATTGTACATATGGGCCACATAGTGCATACTGCAAAATTTGATAGCTTACAAATTGTAGGAGTTATTCAAAAATTTTTATTGCGGGGGCGGGAATCTGCCTACAGGGATCCGCCTACAGACAATACTAGCTTACATCTAAAATTTGGTTGCTCTAGCTCTTCTAGTTTTTGAGATCTAGGTGTTCATACAGACGGACGGATGGACGGATGGACGGACGGACGGACGGACGGACGGACGGACAGACGGACATGGCTATATAGACTCGGTTATTGATGCTGATGAAGAATAAATATACTTTATGATATCGGAGATGCTTCCTTCTGCCTGTTACATACATTTGCACGACTTTAGTATACTCTTTTTACTTAAAAAAAAACGGAAAAAGAGCACCATTACAATAAACGGTTTACATTATAAATGCATCACATAATTAACACACCAGCACATGTCAGACTAAACTTCAAGACGGACACATTATAACTGCGTTCGTTTGTATATACATCTGCTTGACAAAAACAAAACAAGAAATTAGTTTTGAGCACCACAGCTGACAAGGTAGACGCTGATACTCCTGTATGTAAAAATTCATGTGTAAAATGTTTTAGTTAGTAAATTGTATTTCAGTTAAGGTACGGTCCCACACGCAAATAATTGATACAAGCATATCTTAAAAATTTCCCATTTTGTTTGCTTTAAGTGGGAACACCAAATAGTTTTGCGCGCAAACATTTGACAAGTAGCCCTTGCCTTTTTTTGTGCACCAATATTTGCAAGCAAATATTTGCTTCCTACTCTTACAGGCAAATTATTAGAGCAAACAAAGCAAATTGAAAAAAATAGTTTTTACCGTACAAAGTTCTTTATTTAGATCTGTGGCAGCAAGTTAAATCAAATTAATGCAAAAGATCACGAAGGAAATTTAATTAAAAGCTAGTTCATTTTTTATATATGTATATATATATATACGAATTTAATTGGGTTTTTTTATACTCTGTACCGTAGGTACACAGTATTATAAGTTTGTGCAAAAGTATGTGGCATCAAGAAGGAAGCATCTCCGACTTTAGAAAGTATATATATTCTTGATCAGCATCAACAGCCGAGTCATGTTCGTCATGTCCGTCTGTCTGTCCGTATGAACTCACAGATGTCAGAGATGGTAAGAGATAGAGGTTTGACATGTATGGGACAAATGCTTCTTATGTCTGCAGGCAAATCAAGTTTATTTTCAATTTTGGCCACGCCCCCTGCCGCCCCCGCAATTTAGAAAAAACGTCATTTCTCCTACAGTTTTAAAGATAGGTGGGTTGTTCCTTCTAGATATATTTAGTAATAAGGATAACTTATCGGTCAGTTATGATCAAAAGACTGTTCTCTGCTGCAGCGCAGAAGCAGCGCTGCTTTCAGCTGCTACTGCAGCATCAAAATTTATTCTGAGCGTACAATTTCGTTGGTACAGCGTATGCTATTGTCGGGCTTGACCGACTTTCTTTCTTGTTTTTATATAAATAGTTTAATATATAATAAAGAATGATCTTAGCCCCAAAGTAGCGGTCTATTGTGGGGTGCCTCCAAAATGCTACCTGAATTTGATGGAGCATTTATGACAGAGTGTTTTCCATCAATTACACCCAGACAGTTCGGGAAGTTCTATAATGAATAAAAGTCATTTGCCAGTTTTTGCCATTCTCTTTTCCTGAGGGAAACTGATAGAAATAATAGAGCAAAAGTTATTTGTCACTACGGAATTCGAATTATGTACTCCAACGACCGATAGCTATCTCCGCCTGTCAAAAAGCGCAGTATGACCACTAATCGACTAAGCAAACTATTGTTCAATTTTGCATAAAAAATTAATAAAACATATTACCAACGGCTCAAAGTCTGCGGTTTTCATTTGCAGAAAAATATTGTAAAGTTTTGGCGTCTCCAATCTGAACTCATTGAGGAGCTTTACGCAGCAACTATCGGTTTCGCAACATGAAAGCCATGGCCTAACCCACACACTGCGTTAAGCTTAATTGTTTTTCGGTTCTTCTTGCTTAAGTGCCCATAAATATGCAGCTCCGCATCATAACACCATCAAGCATTTGTTTTTGTGGCTATTCATGACTACGCCTTTTTCTGTTGTGTTGTTTCAACAAAATCAAATTGTTTTGTTCAGAAAAATCGGCATACTTGATTTGTCAATTAAATAGTTTGGGCAAAGAAATGTGAAATAAAATTTACCACTATCAGTATGAAAACTGACGCAAATTGTTTGCAGAGGAAATATTTGCGCAAATTTTTTAAGAGCAAATAAAATATAATTTTGCGTTCTCGTTCTTAACTTATGGACATGTGAAGAATTCAAGTGCCTCGGACATCAAACATATTTTCTACAATTCTCGCAGAAGTTGGTGTTAAGGATGGCCAAAGATAATTATCCGTTGCATATTCTAAGATTTCACTAATGCGCTAATTATCCACAATTTTGTTGTTGTTGTAGATAGGGGCAAATCGATTTTCAAATCGATCGATTTTCGCCATTGGCCCTTAATGCCCACAAATCAAAAAAATATGCATACATTTGTCCTACGACGTTTGCCACGAAGGATATCTAAAATTGATCGTTATTTTTAATTTTTATAATACAATTTTTTAAATTTTTTAATAACAATTATATATACAATTTTTCATTAAAATTTAAATTGATTGTTTTTCTAACGTAGATGTGACTGCTTTTTTACCTTTATACTGAGTAAACCTGCAGTTTTTAGCCTGCTCGAGGTCATGTTATGCTTTCGCACAACTTTAAACAGAGACACAACACCACAAAGGCTACCTTGCAAAAATTTGTGAGCAAGAATATATATACTTTATGGGGTCGGAAATGTTTCCTTCTTCCTGTTACATACATTCGCACAACTTTATGAACCCCTTTTTCCCATTTTCAATGGGAACAGGGTATAAAAACCAGCTGTATGAGTAACCTTATCTGCTTGTGTCGAGTCCTTGTTATTGATTTCTGATGATTATTGAATTATAATCAATCCCCGACTTCGAGACGGCTAACAACCAACTTTGACAAAAAACGATAAAGGTCGATATAAACTCCATTTATAAAAATTATTCAGTAAAAATAATTTTTAATTTTAAAAAAAAAAAAAAAAATATTTATTTTTAAAAATTAATAACTTTTTGACCAAAGGACCGATTACTAATGTTTCGACATATATATGATCTATGGGTCCGTATGTAGTATTTATGCGGGCAAATATGTGTTTATGTGCTGGTGCTTTAAGTGGTATAGCCATGAAATCGTGATTTTTTCGAACTAAAATTTTTGTTATATAGGGGTACTGAGTTCTATTGACATCCGAAGACTGCCGAGTAACATCGACCAGAAGTTAATACAACAAGAACAAAGTTTTCGGCTTACAGATTTTACCATGCCTTTCTCATGCTCTTGTGTGAATAATTGTAGTGAAATAAGTGCTTTTGGCATGCGTCCAAGTTTGTCTTAGGCGTACATACAGTCCCAAAGATCACATAAATGTAAAAATAATTCTTATAGGTCAGTAGGGTAAAAAATTTTTTGGTTTAATTTTAATTTTTATTTAAAAAAGAACATAGTTATTTTTACAGTAAAATTTTGAAATAAAAATTTAAAAAAAAAAATAGAGGAAAGCTAACTTCGGCTCGGCTGAAGTTTGTATACCCTTTGCAGCAGGTTTTTTTTAACTTATTTGAAGGACATATCCAGGGAGGAAGAGGAGATAGAGGAGATAGGAGAAGTCGTGTTTAAATTCAGCTCAGTAAAAAGTGCGCGAATTTCCGGAAAAAACCTCATGGACAAATCCACAAATGTGGTACAAACGTGTATAAGCAAATGCTAAAAAATAATCGCTGTTTAGATCTCACAGAGAAACCTGTTTTTGTGTTAATTTTTATTTTCTTATTGATTGGGGGCTCCGCTGGCCAAACATAAGTTTACAATAACAACATAAGTGCAGTAAGGTACCCGCCGCGAGTGAGTGTGTGTGGGAGAGTGCATACTGCCGAGTCGGCAAAGCAGTGCATACCCTCTGACTGTCGCAAGCGTGGGAGGCACTTAAAGTGTATTTGGCAGCATTGGCGCAGAAGCCCTGGTGGTGGAGTGGGTAGAGCGGCTAACTCTAATTCCAGGGGTCGCAGGTTCGAGTCCTACTGAGAGCAAAAATTATTTTAATTTCTTTTTATTTCTTTTATTTTTTATTCAAATAAATAAGTCGTAAAATAAACAGCGAGTCAGTATTCTGTTCATGCTGTTGGGGAAAAAAGGAGCAGAAGGTCAAGGAACCTCAGCGGTACCCAAAGAACGAGGCATTGATGCCCGAAACGGAGCGGTATAACTCCCATCGGTAAAACGCCAAGGGAAACTTTAGGACAACGAGGGACTCCCCATACAGATTAGGGTTGAGATACTCAAAATCCGGCATCTTTCGTGCGGCGCACAGCGTTGCCGAGATCCCCGCCGATACAATGGGGCACGCCTAGTGGCAAATGGTCTAAAACTCCCCAAATCGAGCATCAAGTGCAGAATGATGAGCAGAGTCTGTTCGTTGGTACCCTGAAAGATACTATTGATGGTATCGGAGCCACTCTAGATGGACTTAGTACTTTTTTTAAGGGTCAAAAGATCATAAACCAACTAATGATAGACAAGCTGAACAAAGTTATCAGTCTCCAAAAAGCCTCAGCCGTGTTCTGTAATACGAAAACAGAGTCCTCGAGTGTCAAAACGCAAGCCACACCATCAAACAGTGGCCCGGCTAAGGCCATTGTGCACGCAGTGGCAGCGGGAGTTCCTGTAGGTACTCCAAAACGCTCTCTAGACTCACCAACGAGCAGAAAGTCTTCCCCTAAGAGAGCTAAAGGCCCAAAAGGTGGATCCCAGCAGCAGCAGATGCAGTCACAACGAGCCGAGCATCCCAACGAGTGTCCAGAGGTGAACAACAATGGACCAAATCAAGGAAGCGAGTCGAGTCGTAAATGGACTAAGATCCAAAATAGAAGTAAAAGAAACCCAGTCTTTAACACAAAGTCAGGTGCAGTCGTGGTCAAGATAACCGAGACATGCACGTTTGCTGACGTCTTAAAGATTGTTAAATCCGACCCATCTCTAAAAGAAGTCAGTGGAATGGTGAGTCAAATAAGGAAAACAGCTGGAGGGGACATACTCTTCCGTCTTGAAAAGGAAGCACAGCCGAACACGGCTAAGCTCCAGACAGCCATTAAACAGGCAATGAGCGGCAAAGCAGTAGTCAAGACTCTTAAAGATAAAGAAGGGCTTGAGATTCGAGATATCGATGAGGACACCACGAAAGAGGAAATCTGTGCAGCCATAATCTTGGCACTGTCGGAATTCGCTTCGTGCGGGCTATGGCGGAGCACAGATAGCAATGTTATCCTAGACTAAGGATCACAGCTCATCAAGGTAGGCAAAATTCGAGTCGGCTGGGTTCAATGCCGGGTGAGGGTACAACCGCAATTGAAAAAGTGATTCAAATGCCTGGAATTTGGTCATATAGCTCTCAACTGCAAGAGCAAGGACAACTGTAATCGTGGCTGCTTCAAATGTGGCGACACCAAGCTAGACAGTGCACGAAAGAACCAAACGGTATTTAATGCATTAGGAGAGGCGGAAAGGCCAGCAAGCACTATACTGGCAGTAGTAGATGTCCCGTATACCAAGAGGCACTAGCTAAGTTGACGATATGAATTTTTTGCAACTAAACCTTAACCACTGTATAGCGGCCAAGGCCCTCCTAGACCAGACCATGAAGGAGCACAACATTCATCTGGCAATATTGAGCGAACCACACAACAGACAGAGCGACTGTACAAGGATATGGGAATCTTACACAACTGCAAAAGCGGCTCTATGGCTATGTGGGAGCTCAGCTTTTTGCCTGGACGAGGTAAAATGTTCTGTTGGATTCGTGTGAGCAAAGTTTGGAAATCTGTGGATCTATAGCTGCTACTTAGCTCCGAGCCTGCACATAGACAAGTTCGTCAAGGCACTGCCAGATCTTTCAGACGATATCAGGAGCTGCAACAGAGTTATCATTGCTGGTGATTTTAACGCCTGGGCCGAGGAATGGGGCTGTCCCAAGACAAAATCTAGAGGACGTGCTCTACTGGAGATATTTGCCTCCCTTGATATAGCGCTACTAAATGTCAGCTCATAGCATACTTTTAGCAGAGCAGGTCGTGGATCAATAATTGACCTTACAGCTATATACACCTAGTGATCACGATGCCATTTTATGCTCCATTGGCGGTCGTGTGGACGTAAGGCCTAAGAAGCCAATGAGGGAGAAGGAGTATCGGATCGAAAACTTCAACCCTCAAGTGTTCACAGATACCCTCGTATCTTTCACATCTAGTGGAACCGCAGAAGACAGAGCGCAGCAGACCGCCATGCAAATAGAAAGGGCCTGTGACGCTAGCATGGCTAGGCGCAAGCCCTATAGACGACATGAACCTACATATTGGTGGAACGAGCGTATTGCCTCTACGCCAGGAGGCTCTACCAGCGTTCAAGAGGAAGGCCAAGCTTTCCATGGAGACAGGCAGAGTTACAGTCGGCTAGAAAGAAGCTAAAAGAGGAGATCAGAGCGAGTAAGCGGGAATGCTTCCTTCAGTTGTGCGACTCCGCTGACCACGACCCTTGGGGACAGGCCTACAAAATCGTCGTTAAAAGACTGTACGCCAATTAACAGGCTACACCAAGCGACCCGTGTGAGCTGAAAAAGATTGTTGATAACCTCTTCCCAACTCGCGCGTCTGTCTTGCCCATGCACCCTTGTGTTCCCACCACAAATGTTATAGAGGAGATCACCGAAGCAGAAATACTGGCGGCGGCCATGAATCTTCAACTCAATAAAGCATTCGGCCCTGATGGTGTTCCGAACCGTGCTCTGTAGCTAGCCATGGCAATGTACCCAGCACTGTTTGCGGATGTCTTCAATGAGTGCCTGTGAGAAGGCATTTTTCCAACCATTTGGAAAAAACAATTACTGGTACTTCTTCCTAAACCAAGAAGTCATCCAAGCGATCCACCGTCCTAAAGACCCATCTGCCTTCTCGATACAGTTGGTAAGGTATTGGAGAAGCTCATAAGTCAGAGACTCGACTCGGCCACCAGTGGAGCAGGTGGGCTTTCGCCAAATCAGTTTGGCTTTAGAAAGGCGAAGTCAACAGTGGATGCGATTGACAAGGTGGTCACAATTGCTCGCAGTGCTATTAAGGGCTCTAGCTGGAAACGAGGATCTAAGGAGTATTGCCTTGAAAAATGCGTTTAGCAGCGCTGATTGGAACTGAATCCTAAGCGCTTTAGATGAATTCGGTGTTCCGCAGTATCTCCAGGCGGTCATTAGATCCTACTTCAGTGGTAGAGTGCTTACGTACCCCACGGCAGAGGGTAACAAAACTCATGTGGTGTCTGCAGGTGTTTCACATTGCTCCGTGCTTGGACCTGTTCTATGGAACGCCATGTATGATGGGGTCCACCGGCTGTCCCTCCCACCAGGAGTGCACTTAGTAGGCTTTGCGGATGATGTGGCACTCGTTGCTCTGGGTAAGGTACTTAGAAGGACAGAGGAGGCGTGCAATTCTGGCATTGGGCGCATCCACCAGTGGCTATATGTGGCTGGACTCGAGCTCGCGGCGCATAAGACAGAGGTGGTGCTAATCATTAGTCATAAGAAAGTGGAATCAGCGTGGGTCAGGGTCAATGGCACAGCGATTAAATCCAAAAGAGCCATTAAATACCTTGGAGTAATGCGTGATACCAGGCTTTGAGAACATTTGTCTTACGTCGAAGAGAAGGCAGCAAAATCAAGCAACGTCTTAGCTAGGTTCATGCTGAACACGCGTGGACCAAAACAGGGGCAAAGAAGGCTGTCGGCGAGTGTTACAAAAGCCACTATTTTATATGCCGGGCCGATCTGGCACCGTTTCATGGAGTTCTCTAGTTACATAAAAGGCGTATGTGGGGCGTACCGTCTAAGTGCGCTCAGGGTTTCTTCTGCATACCGCACAGTGTCGGAAGATGCTGCTTTGGTCATTGCCGGGATGTTACCACTTAGCGAGCTGGCCACAGAAGCAAATGAGAAGAACAGGGCTTCACGGTTGAGTGGCTCTGGTACCCAGCAGAAGTGGCAACACCGTTGGAACCAATCCACTAAGGGTCGGTGGACCCATAGCCTAATTCCTGAACTGTTGCCGTGGCTGTCTAGAAAGCATGGAGAGGTGAACTTTCACCTAACACAGCTCATAAGTGGACATGGCTGTTTCAGGAGCTTCCTAAAAAGAGTTGGCCATGATGAAAGCGATCAGTGCACATACGGCGAAGAAGGGCACGTCCTGTTCGAGTGTGAAAGGTTTCATAATGAAAGGGTGGAACCATCCAGAGTGATGGGCAACAGTAAAGCCGAATATAATTTAGTCCCATACATGCTGACGTCGAAGGAGAACTGGGAGGCAACTTGCGACTTCGCAGCTACTATTATGGCTACCCTTCGGAGACTGAATGCGCAGCGTAGAATCAGGGAGTAGGCGGGTCATCAAATCTGCGAAGCAATGCCTTGCGGCCGTCCCGCAGGATTATGATGTCTCTGTCAAACTTTCTGTTTTCTGTTGTCCCAAAGTGATCATATTTATATAGTTAATTTAGTGTAAATAAAGGAATTAAAAAAAACAAACAAAACATATCCACTGAAAACAAACAAGTTTTTCTCAATAAGACTACTTTTCTGACTCTACATTTGCATGACAACTTTACTATATAGATGTCCGATTTCGACCAAATTTGGCAGAATCATGGAGAAGCATTAAAACTAGTAAAAACGAATTTTGGAGACGGTTGCATTAAAAACAAACAAGTTTTCCTTACTAGAACTAGTTTTTCGACCGACCGTTCCTATGGCAGCCATATGTTATAGTCATCTCATCCGGCCGGTTCCGACAAATGTGCAGGGTATTTGTACCAGAAAACTTCGTGCAAAGTTTGGTCGCGATAACTTTAAAACTGACTGAGGAGATAACATAGAAACAGACGGACAGACGGACCTGGCTATATCGACTCAGCTCGTCATGCTGATCAAGAATACATATAATTTATGTGGTCGGAAATGCTTCCTTCTATGCGTTACAAACCTCTGTTCAAATTTGAAATACCCTCTGCAAGGGTATAATAAATTGATAGTAATTTTTTGCTTTAAAAATAATTTGTACTATGAATTTCTTTTTAAAAAGTTATAACAGTTACGGTCCCGGATTTTTTCGCTTTTCATAGCTGTTGCTTTCGGTCCCTGAAACAAACACCTTTAAGCATTTGTTTCCATAGGAAACTTTAGAAATTTTAAAGCAAGCTGTGAAATTGTCTTGTGTATTTGAGACAATTTATTATTGCATAAATTCAATTCATTCAGAAATTTTTGAATGCCAAGAGCGAATTTCGATGTAGACCAGAGACCTGCAACGAGCACTTACTTTTCGATCACGCTTGCTCATTTATTCGGCGAGCAAGCTTTTTGTCTTGCACGACGCTGCACGAGCTCCAGCAAACTTCTTGCTAGCCACTGGCAAGCCTTAGGAGAGCAATACTTAAACACCCGCGTTCGTTCGCATAAAAATGTTCCTCAATAATGGCAACTCGCTGCATGTGTCTGCTCGCAGCGAATCTTTTATTTTAGGCAATAAGAGCTTGACGCGACTCTAAAAGTCTTAGCGAGTATTTGTTCATGGCACAACAGTAGATCGCAATTATAATGATCTGCATATCCACGAGTGCTTTTGCGATTTTTGTTTTGTGTATGAATTTTACAAGAGCTTAGCGAACAGCTTGTTTTGAAGCAACTGCTCCCTGCAGTTTTTTTGCCAAAACAAACTGTGCACACATAAACCGTTGGTCTACATCGCAAATTACCCCTCAAAGTTTGCTTACATTCATTTGTATATCCGTTGCTCATCTTTGTTAATACTCGATTTATTGGTTTAACCCTCTAAGCCCCAATTGAAGAAATATTAAAAAAAACTAAGTTAAATAATTTTTTTTGGGGTAAATGGTAGCTTATAATTTCAAAAATGAACTCAAAAAGTGTGTATTAATTGTAGTTTACCTGTAAATCAAACAAAGGTAAATAAGTGCCTCAAGGCACTCTTGGGGCTTTAAGTCAATTTTTTTGTACAAGAGTTTTTTATTATTTTTGATTATGATATTCAAAGAAACAATTTTTATTTGCCGTACAGCACAAGTGCAGGTTACATTTTGTGCACATACATTGTGTTTGGGATTTCTTGCAGTGCTTGCACCATCTTTTGCCATGGTCTCGACTCATCCAAACAGGAAAATGGTTGACTTCATCAAACCGTATATCCGAAACTGGGTGCTTTGATTTTTCACCAACTGTGAGCGATGGCTTTGAAGATCTCGGCGTGGATGGAGATTGCATTGTCCAACCTGGTTGTGTTCGCTGGGATGATGGTGACGGAAATTTCCCATCACGAAATGGGCGACCGCGTTTATGATTGCTTTGAAATGCCACTAAACCAGCAGCAATTGATTCCCGAAACTCCGGAAGCTCCAACAATTTGTCTGTGCTCTTGTTTTCCTTGTTAATGCGCCTGTATAAAACATACGCATTTGTCGCTGCCATATCAACCAAATGGTAAAAAATTCGTGTCATGGCATCTTGTGTTTTTGCACGAATATGATAACGACCCATAAGTCCATCCATGAGGTCAACACCGCCCATGTGAGCATTATATTCCCGAATAATTTGGGGACAATCAACCTCAATGTGTCTTTTAGATTTCCTGTCATAACGAGCTATCTTTGATATATCTTCATTTGCATTAAATTTCAAAAATGGTTTAACACCCACATAAGTGGATAGCAAGCAAACGGCTTTATTGTCTTTCCATAATACATTTGCTATATCGATGCCATATGACGAACCGACATACTCAGTCGAAAAACCCCTCGGCTGTTTCCTGATCGTAATGTCATTCGGTAGCTTGCAATCTGGAATGCGATTTATACGCACTGTTTCTAGGCTATATATCCCTTTAGCACGCAGGTAAACCATCAAAGGTATATTGTAAAAGTATGCGAGTAGTCCCAACAGTGCCTCAAGGCACTTATCACAATTTCACCGCTGCAACGCACTATTTGTAAAAAGTTGCATATATGCAACATGATTTGGATTATAAAATATCATACCTTCAAGAACAAAAATTGTTATTTGGTTAAAATTGAAGTTATTTCACTTTTATTATTAAACAAAAACACAATATGAACACACCAAAATTTTTGCGCGCGAATGCATGATGCGTATAAACAACACGAAAAAAGTCCCGTTTTAAAGCTTCGGAGAGCTTTCAAAGCTTCCACTTATAAGTTTAGATGTTTATTGTCAACGGCCAACTAAAATTCAAATTATTAAAAAGCTTATCGTTTTTTAGATAATACAAATTATATAATAAGTGCCTTGAGGCACTCTTGGGTATTAGAGGGTTAACATCTAAGACACTCGAGAACGGCAAAGATTGGACAAGATGTCCATAAAAAGGCCAAATTTTGATGCATGCGATTTGATGTTATAGGCCCAGCATGCAGACGCTGCCAATTTTCTCTGATCCCATATAATTAGATTGCCCAAAGAATGCGCTAAAGAAAAACAGAACACATTCTCAGAGCGTGTATGCCAACTGGATTTTTTTGCCAAACAGGTGAAAAACACTTGCAGGGGGTCATAGAAATTATGAAAATTGTTTAATAATTGACAAAGGTACCCATGAGAATTTAATACAAATGGAAGCAAAAACGATACAAAAAAAAAACAAACGTAATTTGGATAACTTTTCGAAGGACGAACAAGTGGTGCTAATCAAGTTGGGCAAATCACAACCATCTTATCTTATCTTATTTTGCAGAAAACTGGTAATAAGTATAAGTGTGATTCTTTAGCAGTTTTCAGAAAAATTAATTAAATCTTTGATTCGATAGAACTATGAATATTATTTAAAAATGATTTCATGTAAATGTTGACCGCGACTGAGCCTCAAGTGGTTGATATGCTGGGTGCAATTTTTGGCAAACTTTCTTAAACATATCGGCCGGTGTGTTACGAATAAATTCATAAATATTGGCCACATGTCAGCCAAGTCCAGCTCTTTCATTTTAGGCAAATGGAAATTTGCAATCATCGCACGGTAGCGCTCTCCATTCACAGTTACGTTAATGCCATCTTTAATGATAACACCGGCACATAATCAACACCAAAAAGTGGATTTTTCGGGATGCATTGGCAGTTCTTCAATGCTTTACACTAAGTACTGCAATTATGTTTGTTTACATATCCCATCAACCAGAAATGAGTTTCGTCCATGAACGCAATTTTTCGTTAGAAAAATGGAAAAGTGGAGCATGATCTGCAAGCGTTGTTTTTTTGTAAGTCGACTCATGGTTAAAGTACAGAACAAACTGAACAACTAAGCATGTGAGACGATAACAGCTGAGCTGCCAGATACAGTGTTGCCAACAATTTTTTTTTGTAAATCACCCTTTATAATTTAATTAAAGAACCAATAAATAATAACTTTATTGGTGTTTCAGAGCCGGAATGTAAAAGTGCTTGGATTTCATTGCATGAAAGGTACTAATAATAAAACCAACGAATAAGGGCGCTGCATTCGAGTGTCCCGACTACAAAATTCCCTGTCCATTTGTTTTCATTTATTTTTTGCCGAATTTTTACACACCCAGTTGGTTTTTTGTGCCTGGTGCTGCCGAAAGTAAGCCGTCAGGTGACCGGTTCGGCACGATACTTGCCGACGCTCATACAAGAATTGTTAGCCATCGGGCAGTCAGCTAAGGGTAGCTTTCGGCCTGGCCGATCAACACAGAACTGCCAGAAGCTCGCACATTAAGTGCCTGCCATCCGCCTGGCAGTTTTAGGACAGTTATCGGTCTGGCCCTTCTCCATTACCCACCTGGCAGCCAATTATGGGTCACCATCGGACAGGCAGATCGGGTTCAGCACTACCAGAGACTGTACTTGAAATATCAGCCGTACGGCAGGCTATTTTGGGACAGCCGACACATATCTGTTAATAATCCGGCAGTCAGCTAAGACTAAGCATCGGCCTACCCGATCCGCACAGCATTGCCAGAGTTTGCACATTAAATCTGTACTATCCGCCAGGAGATTTCAGGCAGCCATCGGCTTCGGTATTTTTGGTAACCGTCCGACAACCTGGCAGATCCGCACTACATTTCCAGAGATTATATATTTGCCGGGTTTCGTTTCATGTCATCCATCAAATAATATGTTAAATGAAGTTGCGGAATTATGATTCTCTGAAGCAACTTTCCGAGCCAATGCGCCTGAAAAAGCGCGTCATGGACCATTTGACACATTTTAGCTTTATAAATTGAGATAGTCTAGCATAGATAATCTTATTACTAGATGCTCCGAATCGGGATCGAACTCGTGCCTCATGCACATGAGGCGTATACTCTACATCCTGTTCCACAGCCATGGCCAAACCTAAAATGTAATGAGGTCAAACAAAATGTGCGACGCGTAACAGAAATCAGATATAAAGATGGATTACTTAAAGCATTCAGGAATTAAGCCATTGGCGTGTGAAGCAGATTGGCCATTGTGGAAAAGGAACATTCGAGACATGCTGGCTTGTCACGATAGAGCTCTAGATGTGCTTGACAGCAAGCTGGTCAAGCCTGAGGCGTTGCCAGACGGTGCGGACGCAGCTCAGATTAAAAGCCATAAAAAGAGAATGATTTTTATAGAAAGGAAAATAGTTAAGCCAAGACAACGATATCTAGTGCAGTTACAGTAGCTGTTCGGAATTGAACAAAGATGCCTATACGAGCCCCGACCACGATCCCACGAACATAAGTAACCTAGCTGATAAACGCCTGAAAATGATCTAACATGATGAGCCTGACGGAAACCATATACAAGTCAATGTTTATGGTTGAGCAATAAATTTTAATAGGCACTTAACGAGGGCCAGGATGTATCCTACCCCACGCATAGGTACCCTTTGAGATGCACAGGCGATGGACCCCCTCCTACTAGACCGACACATATGTGTGCATATGGTAATTGCCAACGCACATACACATAAACATTCACATGCTTCGTCTTACAAACGAAGCAATAGATAAGTTAAGGGATGGATTTTATGAATAAAAGAAGTATCGCTCGCAAGAGCTATCCAGTACAAATAATAAATTACAAGCGTGCTTATCTAAGGTGTATAATTCTATACAGAAGCGGTGTACCAAAAGATTATGGACAAAGAATCAGCGCATGAGATTGTTAAGCTTCAAACAGCCAAATAATTATTGCTATATGAAAGATTTTAGTCTATTTATTATGTAGTCAATAATAAATACAAATGGGGGTTCAGTTTTAGACAAAAGATTGAGAATACCTCACAGCTTGTACGAAGAACCATTAGACTTATCACTTTTAGGAATATGTGTTGTAGATATGAAGCCGATTAAGGCTCATGAATCATTTTGTTTATCGCAGCTAGGATGTAAAGCCATTGGTATTCCTTATGGAAATGATTTGCTCTGAATTTCAATGTTGCACTGCTACTAACTCTTAAAATTTTACACTTATTGTTCCGCTCCACTGACATAAATATATAAATATAAATATATATGTATATAGTTTATAGGTCGAGTATAGTGACTAATAAAAATGATCAAATATGGCATTGACAAAAGATTCATAAGATATAAAAATGGCACCACTGATACTGGAAAATATAAACTTTTAAAAGCACTTGTTATTTTTTTGTATTACAGATTCAACAAAAGAAGAATGTTCAAAACGTTTTTCTTGGGAGAAGAGTTGTTCTAAAATTAAGGGTGCGTTTGTGTAATTGTTTAATAAGGTTTTGGTTTTGAGTCGTTTTAAAATCGAACATCGCTTGTGGAAATCTCATATTTCATGTTAACAGACATATTAAGTATTTTAATTGGGTTCTATAATTTTCAGAGACAATGGAACGACGGTTCAATGACCAAGATGGTACTTACATCATTTCATATGTTGATTTTCTTAAAAATAATTTGATTAATGTTTAATTCTTAGTTAAAAGTCAGCTTTAAGAACTCTCTTAATACGACATGCTCAATGAGCATTGTTCATAAATTATCATCAATATTGTGTACAGAATTTGACTTACACATTAACTAAGCATTGAGAATAGTGACCGCATTGTGAAGCTCAAAATTTAACATATTCCCTTATCATTTTAAACAAGCTTTCGCAACAAATCGAATATACTGATCATTTGCCCCTGAAGACCGGAGAGAAACTAGCAGTAGTCAATAAAAAAAAAATTGAGCTTGGCGAAAAATAACAATTTGTTTGTTATTCAGTGTTGCCAATTTGTCCTTTTTGCGGACAGATCTGTCCGTTTTTTAATTGCGATTGCCGGAAAGTTTTTAAAACGTCCGGAAAAAAAGCCTTTTTTTATTTTACTATATTTTATTTAAATTGTTCTAAATATAAATTGCAATATTACTTTAAAAAACTTTTTATATTTTTTTTGCCTTCGATAAACAATTTTAAACTCTTTGCAACACTTTTTTGTTTGCGTGCAATCGAAATCGGGCCTATCGAACAGATGTTTTTCGTAAGAGTCAAGTGCCGTCAAGTAAATGTGTCAAGATGCCGAAAGACATTAATAAGCAAAAATTTACGGGTGTGTGTCACAATTGCAAATTGCGTTTTGGATGAATTCAAAAAAAGCCACAACCAAGACAAAAACCTGATTGTAATTGGGACGGACAATACAAATGTCATGGTGGGTAAAAATAAGAGCGTCTTTGTCCGAGCCGCCCTTAATACTAGTTAAGTGCGTGTGCCATTACTTGCAATTAGCAGTTAATGCAGCTTGTAAGTCCTTGCCAGAATCGCTGGAATTTTTATAAGTGAAACCTTCTCATGGTTTTCAAAGAGCTCCAGTAGACAGATCGGTTATCGATTGATATATCAGGCCATAAATAGTGCCAAGGTAAAACATTCTTGAATAATCATATTTGTTTTTTAACAATTGTTTGATTTTTTCAGATTTTTAATATGTGTGTTTGTTTTATATTCTAACTTCGTACTAAAAGTAATTTGTCTTTATTCTCGTCCCAAGAAATTATATATGTTTTTCAGTATAAATGCATTAAAATTAATTTTTGTTTGAAAGGATCCTCTTAAGATACCTAGAGTATGCGAAACGAGATGGTTGTCAATAGCGCATGCAGATTAACGCATTCTAAGCCAGTGGATTGAATTGAAGTTGCATTTTGATACCGCAGCATTGACAGAGAAATGTCACAAAGCTTTAATATTAAATAACTTATACACGGACATCAACTATAATTACTTGCTTTTTTTAAAGCCCATATTGGAAGAAATGGATCGCATTAAAAACTTCCAGTCGAAAAAAAACCAACCCGGTTAAACTATTGGGAGATTTAACATACGGAATCAATTACTTAGGAACAAAAGTAATTCCACCTGATTCCCAAATAAATATTTTGGAGGATGATTTTGAAAAAACTGTTATAAAGGATTTGTACATGGGCTACAAGTTTGAGTCAAGCTTAAAAAAAAAAAAAATAAGATTGATGATGAAACTGAGTTTAGTATCCGCCAGCATTGCACTGACTTTGTTATTAAGCTCATTTCTCAGTTAAAACAAAGGTATGAAAATGGTATTTTTAAAACATTTTAAATTCTAATCAAATTTGTTTATTTTTAGATTGCCCAACAACTTCCAAATATTAAAAAATATTGATTTATTTTTAATTGAAAATGTTTTACGTGCTGATAAAAAGCCAATAATTTCAATATTGGAGTTGTTTTTAAGCCAGGACGTAGATATTGAAAAGATTACAGCACAGTACAATACAATAAATCTTGTCCGACAAAGCAAGAAAATATCGTTTCGTTTTGGGCAGAAGTAAACGGCCATCTGGATTCAGCAGGAAACAAACCATTTTCCAATTTGGCTTCATTTGTAATAACTTTGTTGTCGTCAATGCCGAGGTCGAAAGAGTTGAAAAATAATGAATGAAGAATGAAAAATAATTCAAAAAAATTCAAAAAAAAATATTTGTCTGTGTTTTTGCCTTTTTTAAAAAAAGGTGTCCGTCTTTTGTCCTTATTACTTGGTCCAACTGTCCTTTATTTTTGGAGAGGAGCTGGCAACACTGCACTTATAATACTGTGTACCTACGGTACAGAGTATAAAAAGTTCAAGGCGTGTTAGCAAAAAATACATTTTTCTTGGAGCTCGTGTGCTTATCAAAAAATGTTAAGAACACAGTTGTAAAAACAGAGATTGGTGGATTTTTATATAAAACGCAGGGCTATACAAATAAAATTTAAAAAATATTTCGAGTCAGACCTTTCCGGTGCTTGAGCCTGGGTACCTTAGCTTCGTATCCACCAAGAGACCTACTGCACCAAGACACCTTCTTATTAAGTATCGAAAAAATACATTTATATATCGATCAAAGAATCTACTAATTTTCATTTTAGAATGTTTTTGGAATATTACTCATATTCTTTTTAGCATATATATCCGGGCTTTAGTAATAACACATAATTATGTAGACACATTTTGTGAAAATATCGAATATATTGATATTTTTACCCCATCGATATAGATACGCTCAGGAATCCCTTCTTATAAAGAAAGTAATCCAAGGCTTTTTTCCACCGATATTTGTATACCCCAGCAGAGGGTATATTAAAACTGTGCAGGTGTTTGAAACGCATAGAAGGAAGTATTTCCGATCTAAAGTATATATATTCTTGATTAGCATGATGAGCTGAGTTGATTTAGCCCTACCCGTCCGTACGTCTGTCTGTCCGTCTGTTTCTATTCTATCTCCTCCGTTAGTTTGAAAGCTATCGCGACCAATCTTTTCACTAAATCTTCTGGTACAATTACGCTGCACATTTGTCGAAACCGGCCGGATCGGATTACTATAAGAAATAACTACCATAGAAACCATCGGTCGAAAAAACAGTTCTCGTAGAAAACCTTTTTTTGTTTTCAAAGCAAAACGTCTCCAAACTCCGCATTTACTAGTTTTCTATGCTTCTTCATGATTCTGCCAAGTTTGGTTAAAATCGGACATCTATATAGTATAGCTGCCATAGAAAAGTAAGTTTAGAAAAATAGACTTAGTAAGAACAAACAAAAAAGTTGTTGTCAATGTAATTTATTTTTTATATAAGATTTCATACAGTTCTTCAAAGTTTTGTCAAAATCGGACGACTATAGATTAAAGCTGCCATAGGAATGATTGGTCGAGAAACTAGTTTTAGTGAGAAAAAATTTTTTGTTTTTAAAGAAAACGCCTCCAAACCTTATATTTCTTAGTTAGCTATGCTCTCCAATAAATCCAATAAGATTGGTCAAAATCGGACATCTCTATAGTTTAAATGCCATAGAAAAGTAGAGTTAAAAAAGTAGTCTTAGAGAGAAAAACTTGTTTGTTTTCAGTGGAAATGTCTTTCAAATTAGTTAGAAAATGAGACCGAGCCGAAGTTAACTTTCCTATATTTTTTTTATTAATAATTGAAATTTCGGCGAAAAATCGATTTTTTTCGATCCTTTAATTTATTTCCAGATATTATTAGATTAAATCCGGTGGGTTTTTAAATGTTGGGTGATCAAGTCGAGAGATAAAGCCCCATTTTTGAGTGGAGCTGCTGGGGATCAGCTTTAGCTGTTTTCCAAATGATAATTTATAAAAATAGTAATGCTAAAATATAGTTAAACGTTACTTAAAAACGTGTATAACTTTTTAATTTCCTTCTCAGGAAATAATCTTGAAAACTAGCTATTTGCCGGCGAATTGACTGTGTGTAACCCCTTAAAATCAGATGACCGTAGCATATGGGTGCCATAGTTACGATCGGTCGAAAAACTAGTTTTAGTGAGGAAACACTTTTTTGTTTTCGATTTGTGTCGTCTCTAATCTTGCCAGTTACTAAAATTATTTGCTTCAGCACAAATTTGTCCAATTTCATACAAATCGTATGAAGACATCATATAGCTGATATAAAAGAAACTGGACCGCCAAATATCTCAGCTTTCCAAAGTATGTTAATAAACGGTTTAGTAGAAATGAGATTTTTGCTTTAAAGATAGTGTTAAAAATTTCTCCACTCTAAAAAGTCGCAGAGCTGTTTGGTAAAAATTGCTTTAAAATATAGTTTAATCCGATGACTTAATTTTAGTTCTATACCCGACCCCATAACAAAATGTTAAATTTCTCATACAAACTTTAAGGTATCGCGTTTATATCTCGCATAATAGTGTATCCCCAATATTTATTATCTCTCAAATCATCGGATTTAAAAGATTCTAAAACAAATGATGGAGTTATAAGCAAAAAAGAAAGTTAGTCAAGCCCGACTATAACATACTCTGTACCAACGAAATTATACGCTCAGAATAAATTTTGATGCTAAAGTAGCAGCTGAAAGCAGCGCTGCTTCTGCGCTGCAGCAGCGAACAGTCTTTTGATCATAACTCGACAACCGTTCATCCGATCTTTACAATTCCTTTGGCGGATCGATAAGTTATTCTGATTTCTAAATATGTCCAGAAACGAACCATTTATCTTTAAAACTGTGGGATTGCGGGGGCGGGAGGGGCGTGGCCAAAATTGAAAATAAACTTGATCTGCCTGCAGACATAAGAAGCATATGTCCCATACATGTCAAACCTCTATCTCTTACCATCTCTGAGATCTGTGCGTTCATACGGAAAGACAGACGGACATGACACGGCTGTGGATGCTGATCAAGAATATATATACTTTATAGGGTCGGAGATGATTCCTTCTGGCTGCTACATACTTTTGCACAAACTTATAATACTCTCTGTACCTACAGTACAGAGTATAAAAAGTTTGATATTTTTCAGAGCAGTGTGCGCTGCTTGCCATCATAATATTGATATATTTACATTAATGTTTATGCTCTGGTAATCAACATAAGGAAAGGCTCTTAGAGGCTGATTTCCAGAACGCACGAAAATAAATTTGTATCGTACTTCATTTAAAACAAGAAAGAAAGTCGGTCAACTATAACATACTCTGCATCAAGAAAATTTGTCTTTTGATCATAACTCGAAAACCGTTTATCCGATCTTCTTCATTCCTTTGGCGGATCGATAAGTTATCCCAATAACTAAATATGTCCAGAAGGAACAAGCCATCTATCTTCAAAACTGTGGGAGATATGACGTTTGAAAATAAACTTGATCTGCCTGCAGACATGCGTTCATACGGACAGTCAGACGGACATGGCTATATCGACTCGTCTGTTGATGCTGATCAAGAATATATATACTTTATGGGGTCGGAGATACTTCCTTCTGCCTGTTACATACTTTTGCACAAACTTATAATACTCTGTGTACCTACGGTACAGAGTATAAAAACAGCGTTGAACAGCCGATGAGCAATTTATTTAGTCTCATTTATTTTCTTGATTTCCAGAAGAGAAAATTAATATGAGGTTATTTTCTTGAACTTGAATTCAATAATCGCTTTTTGAATACAAGCGACCGGTAAATCAGTATGACCCTACTATTCGGCAGCTATTTTAATTATTTTTTGGGACTTTGTGACCCTACTGGAGCTTTCAGTCCACATGACATAAATAATTTGCAATTTCGTGACATAAATTTTTAATTGTTCTGGAAATCAGCCTTAAACAATAATTCCACTAAGTAACGGCTATCGAAGTTAAGCAGGGCCGACGTTAACTTACGCTCTATTTTAAATGTTTTTTGAACTTTTGGTCAATGTTAAATGCATTATTGAGGCGTTTTGATTGAAAATATATATGTTTTTAATTTTAAATCAGATTATCTCTCGTACAGGGTTTTCCACAACGCCTTTTCCTTTTGTATACCCTGATCCCATAAAAAATGGGAAAAGGGCGATCATGAAGTTGTGCGAATGTATATAACAGGGAGAAGGATACATTTCCGACCTCATAAAGTGTATAAATTCTTGATCAGCATAAACAGTAGAGTCGATATAACCTATCAGTCTGTCCGTCTGTCTGTATGATCGTGTCGATCTCAGAGACAATAAGGAATAGAGCCAAAAATTTTCGCATGAAAGTAGGGGTCTACCGTACGCAGATAAAGTTTATTTCAGATTTGGAAAATTCCCCCTCCCCTTCCACATCCCCCTTTATTCCCAAAAAACGAGAGATCCACTATTTTCAAGTTTAGAGCCTCGTGCTTTCATATACATCAAGCAAGACCCAATATCTATCTATTTTGAAAAGTACAATCAGATCGGACAAAGAACATAGCCAAACAATTGAGCTTGTAGAAGCGGGGGTACCGCGTCGTCAGATAGGGCTAGACCCCTCAAAGGACAAAATAATATTGCATACTTTCAGTTTGATCCTTTAATAGCTGTTACAATACCCGCTTACATTCAAATTCGAAAACAAATAAATGAAAACAAATGAACAAGGTATTTTGTAGTCGGGACACTTGACAGCAGCGCCCAACAATTGCTTTCATTACTTAAATACGTAATTGAAATGGAATTCATAGAATTGATCAAGACTCGCATTGTTTACATGCATTGTGGTCAGCAATCAATCTCTTAGTGGCGGTGATTTTTAGTGCTGCGGGTGACGTTTGTAGTGTCAGCGTTCCTTCGGCATACCGAATAACCTTTCCCGATGTTAATTAACAGCGCATTAACATTAATTTGAATATTTAAACATTATGTAAGCAACCAGCGCATGCGGCCCAGATTAGTATACAACGATTAATAACCTGTTTGGCTCTGCCATTTATTATGCGATCTTTATCAAAAAATATCAGAGATTGTAGATATTGTACACATACACTACACTGTATGAACTTGATATCTATATAATTGTTGGAGTTATTCAATATTTTTTATTGCGTGGCGGGAGGGGGCGCTTCCAAAATTTGAGATGGACATGGCACAGCCGCTAGCAGTCGATAAATTTGAAGAATTTCCTATTAATTTTACAACTTGTGGCAAGACGAAGACAATGGCAGTGGATGGGGGCTATAAAAATTAATTTAATTTTTTACCATCTTCTCATCGTTTCTTAAAGCTTGACTTCAGTGTGAATAAGCAATATGAAACTCATACGCATTAGTAATAGCCATAGCTGATACAAGAGATGAGTGATCCACAAATGTTATGGCCTAGTTCTTTTCTTCCACGTAGAGCAATTTATCTGAGCAAACAACACAGTTAATATTACTGTCTGATTTCTCATCTTGTAAATAGCTGCTAAGTATCAGATAATTCTAAAATTTACTTTGCTATTGTAAGTTTGCCAGAGGTGGTATAGCGGTTAGTGTGTGCGCCAGCTGGGCCAGAGGTTGTGGGTTTGACCACGCCTTGGTAAATCAAGTGTCATTTTTTAAATTATGCCAATTAAGGCGAATGCAACCAAGATATACATTTTTTAAAATTTAGATATAGTTACCTCTCTGTTTGAATTAATATGCTGCAGCGAGCTTCTAAGAGGCCTTCGGTGGCTAAAGTTGAGTTCATTACTCAGGGGAGAAGAACATATATCCGAATACCTTTCTCGTAAGCTATTATGTCCGGGGGGTTCGATAAGTTGTCGTCGGAGAGTAGGAGGACTCTCAGATGTTTTATTTATTCCCAGTGTTGAGGACTTTTTTTTCCGAGAAAATGATTTTAACGTCCTAAAAAAAACAGTTGTAAGATTTAATTAGTTCTAAATTAAAACGTTTTTAATTTGAATTAAGAAAATAAAAAGAACTTTGATTCTTTATATATTGAAAAAATTCCTTTTTGGGCACTTAATTATCAGAAGAAGAGGCACATGCAGAAGAAAAAGATCCAACTATTATTTCGCTAGTGTAGGTAACAAAATGTGGTTCCTTTTATTACGATGGTGCACCACGCTTCTGGAATCAAAGAAATCTGTGAAAATTATGCTAGTGTTTTAATTTGAATTAAGCTTACAAAATGCTACACCTCCCTTTTTTTTTGGAAAAAACAAAAATTATTTAGTTTTATTTTATTACAATATGTATTACATAATAAACAATTTTTTTTATTTTGCACAGAGTCTTATTTTTGTTGCACGCTGCCAATATGTCGGAACTGATCGAATCGGATGACTATATCTCATAGCTCCCATAGAAACCAGGGACCGTAATCATTATGAGTCCTACTATAAAAATCAAACTTTAATGATTATTATTGGTTTTCATTTTATAACTCAAAAAATAATAATTAAATTTGATTTTTAAAATAAAAATAAATCAAAAATAATTATTATAAATATTACTCAAATGTCGATAGTTGCAAGTGTTTAAGAAATTGTGGCAAGATTGATGCATATCCCTAGTAAGTGAATCAAGTCGAACCAGTGGAACACAATGCCAAGTTTGAATATACAATTAAAATTACAGATTTTTAAAAACAAAAGTTTAATTTTGATTTTTATTCATTTTATTAAAAAATTAATAATTATTGATTGAGCAATAAAATAAAAATCAAGAAATACAAATCATTGTGGAAATGAATAGAATAGCGAAATACAACCGTATTCTATTATGATGCGGGTACGTCAAGTTGATGATTTTTGAGGATGAAACATCTACAAATAATCATTATTTACGGTCCCTGAAAGAAACAATCGGTCCGAAAACTAGTTTTAGTATGAAAAACTTGTTTCTTTACAATGGAAGCGTCTTCAAACTTTGTATTCATAGGTTTTCTTACTCTTTATAAATCTGCCAAATTTGATGAAATTCAAACAACTGTATGGTATAGCTGCTGGAAGGTCATCAAAGTGGAACGCTCAACAAAAGCAACCACTATGGTTACCTTCCAGGTTGATGACGAAACGGCCGAGCATTTAACCAAATGCGAAGGAATCCTGAACTATGGGTTCCAGAGGGTTTTCATGAGTGTGTCCAAGACCGACACATCAGAGCTCGCAAGCTAAGCTGATTCAGAACGCACTGCCTAGTGGACAATACCTTGCAGATTGGGCGTAAGCCCAGCGAAAACGGAACTAGTGCTTTTTACCAGAAGGATAAACATTCCTAAACTTATCCCCCCAAAAATCAATGGAGTAAGCCTTAAATATGGAGACATGGCCAAATACTTGGGAGTCATTCTGGATAGGAAACTACTTTGGAATGACAACATAAGCGAGCGCATAAAAAAGGCAACCATTGCCCTTTTCTCGCACAAAAATGCCATAGGCCTCAAATAGGGCTTTCCCCCTTCCATAGAACTCTGGCTTTACACAGTCGTGGTCTGCCCCAAACTTCCCATTTTTTTTTAAATTCCTGTATTTACACTAAAATAACTATATACATATGATCACTTTGGGACAACAGAAAATTTTACAGAAACATCATAAACCTGCGGGACGGCCGCAAGGAATTGCTTCGCAGATTTGATGACCCGCCTACTCCCTGATTCTACGCTGCATATCCAGTCTCCGAAGGGTAGCCATAATAGTAGCTGCGAAGTCGCAAGTTGCCTCCCAGTTCTCCTTCGACGTCAGCATGTATGGGACTAAATTATATTCGGCTTTACTGTTGCCCATCACTCTGGATGGTTCCACCCTTTCATTATGAAACCTTTCACACTCGAACAGGACGTGCCCTTCTTCGCCGTATGTGCACTGATCGCTTTCATCATGGCCAACTCTTTTTAGGAAGCTCCTGAAACAGCCATGTCCACTTATGAGCTGTGTTAGGTGAAAGTTCACCTCTCCATGCTTTCTAGACAGCCACGGCAACAGTTCAGGAATTAGGCTATGGGTCCACCGACCCTTAGTGGATTGGTTCCAACGGTGTTGCCACTTCTGCTGGGTACCAGAGCCACTCAACCGTGAAGCCCTGTTCTTCTCATTTGCTTCTGTGGCCAGCTCGCTAAGTGGTAACATCCCGGCAATGACCAAAGCAGCATCTTCCGACACTGTGCGGTATGCAGAAGAAACCCTGAGCGCACTTAGACGGTACGCCCCACATACGCCTTTTATGTAACTAGAGAACTCCATGGAACGGTGCCAGGTCGGCCCGGCATATAAAATAGTGGCTTTTGTAACACTCGCCGACAGCCTTCTTCGCCCCTGTTTTGGTCCACGCGTGTTCAGCATGATCCTAGCTAAGACGTTGCTTGATTTTACTGCCTTCTCTTCGACGTAAGACAAATGTTCTCATAGCCTGGTATCCAGCATTACTCCAAGGTATTTAATGGCTCTTTTGGATTTAATCGCTGTGCCATTGACCCTGACCCAGGCTGATTCCACTTTCTTATAACTAATGATTAGCACCACCTCTGTCTTATGCGCCGCGAGCTCGAGACCAACCACATATAGCCACTGGTGGATGCGCCCAATGCCAGAATTGCACGCCTCTGTCCTTCTAAGTACCTTACCCACAGCAACGAGTGCCACATCATCCGCAAAGCCTACTTAGTGCACTCCTGGTGGGAGGGACAGCCGGTGGACCCCATCATACATGGCGTTCCATAGAACAGGTCCAAGCACGGAGCATTGTGAAACACCTGCAGACACCACATGGGTTTTGTTACCCTCTGCCATGGGGTACGTAAGCACTCTACTACTGAAGTAGGATCTAATGACCGCCTGGAGATACTGCGAAACACCGAATTCATCTAAAGCGTTTAGGATTCGGTTCCAATCAGCGCTGCTAAACGCATTTTTCACGTCCAGGGTGACTACAAGGCAATACTCCTTAGATCCTCGTTTCCAGCTAGAGCCCTTAATAGCACTGCGAGCAATTGTGACCACCTTGTCAATCGCATCCACTGTTGACTTCGCCTTTCTAAAGCCAAACTGATTTGGCGAAAGCCCACCTGCTCCACTGGTGGCCGAGTCGAGTCTCTGACTTATGAGCTAGGACGGTGGATCGCTTGGTTGACTTCTTGGATTAGGAAGAAGTACCAGTAATTGTTTTTTCCAAATGGTTGGAAAAATGCCTTCTCACAGGCACTCATTGAAGACATCCGCAGACTGTGCTGGGTGCAGTGCCATGGCTAGCTACAGAGCACGGTTCGGAACACCATCAGGGCCGGATGCTTTATTGGGTTGAAGGATCATAGCCGCCGCCAGTATTTCTACTTCGGTGATCTCCTCTATATCATTTGTGGTGGAAACACAAGGGTGCATGGGCAAGACAGACGCGCGAGTTGGGAAGAGGTTATCGACAATCTTTTTAGCTCACAGGGTCGTTTGGTGTGGCCTGTACTACCCTACGAAGCACTAGTTTGGTGGCCAGCGCTTGAGAAACAATCAGTCTGTATAAGCGGCGCTTTTCGAACTACACCTACGAAAGTGCTAAATACTATTTTCCACCTCCTTCCACTAGACCTTATGTCAAAGCAACTTGCTATAACAACAGCCCTTAGACCAAGAGAATCCGATGCCTGGAACGGGGGTAAGTCGGGGCACTCAACAATACTCAATGACCAAACGAGTATACCGTTAAATACAGATATACTACAAACGACATTCATCAAATCATTCGACGTCTGTATTCCAAGCCGTCACGAGTGGGGCCACCTTCCCCACAGCAGATCCAATGCCATCAACATCTACACTGATGGCTCGAAGCTTAAAAAAAAGTAGGAGTGGGAGTCTTCTCCACCAACCTAAACTTGAACTTATCGTTCCGCCTTCCTGATCACTGTAGAATGTACCAAGCGGAGGTGGTGGCCATCCAGGAAGCAACCAGCTACCTTAGCACTCTACCAATCAGAGAAGGAAACGTCTTCATATACACATTTAGTCAAGACGCCCTTAAAGCCCTTGACTCAAATACCAACAATACCAAAACGCTTACTGAATGCCGCTCATCTCTAAATGAGATCGCAAGAGACTTCAGTATACACTTTATATGGGTACCTGGACACCGCAACATAGAAGGAAATGAGTCTGCTGACAATCTGAACAGAATAGGCACCACCATCGAGCTCCTTTCAAAAAAGAGCACGATAGGGATGCCTATGGCATCTTTTAAGGCCCACGCAAAAGCTACAGCACGTAGTCTCGCTGCTGATAGGTGGAGAAACCTTTTCTCCTGTGCGGTAGCGAGGCTTACGTGGCCAACACTAAACCTAAAGCGTACCACCACGGTTTTACGCCACAGAAGGGAACACATTTCGCTTCGGGTGGGAACCCTAACGGGTCACTGTGTTATCGGCAGACATGCTGCACGCCTGGAGTCACTCACCATGATTTCTGCAGAAGCTGTAGGTACGAAGAAGAGGAGGATACAGTGCAACACCTCCTAAGGAGACTTAGGACACCAGGTCAACCTCTCCTACTTAACTTATTGGACACATCCGAGCTAGAGATCCCATCTCTACTAAAATTCATTCTGTTCAGTATCGAGGACCCCCCTCATTAACAAAATGGATTAACAGGAAACAAGTATGGCATCGTATTGGAGGGCGACTTGTCGCTCTCAGCCATCGCAACCTAACCTATGGTATATCTGCCATACAAAAAATAGGTCTGAAAAACAGTCTTAGTTAAACCTCCTTTTTTATTTTTAATGGTAACACCCTGGAATTTGGTATTTGCTTGTTTCACAAGCTTTCACCCAATTCCACAAATTGTTGTCCAAGTCGGATGACTATATCATATAGCTCACATACATCCGACCGGTCGGAAAATATGTCGTTATGGGAAAAAAATTATTTTTTTTAAATATTTAAGCGAGGGTATAAAAACTTCGCTTAGCTTTCTCGTTTTAATATAATATATTAATTCTATTGGCATGTACAATTTGTAGTCTTTAATTTTTGCCCTTAATTGTAAGATTATTATTATCATGTATATTCATTATTTCTTATGGGTCCAAATATTTATTTAGCTTATTATCTGTTTTGATTTTTAGAAGTACAATGTGTCCTATTTTAAACTCTGCGATTCTAATGGTTTTGTCATATCTTGTTTTTTGTATGTCTGTATTCTTCTTTAGCATTAAACTAGCTCTTTCATGTGCTAACTGCAGCTTACATTAGATTTCCTTTTCGTAAAAGGGAAGTTTTTGTGGTGTCTTTCCATAAACTAATTCGAATGGGCAATAATCATGTACTGATGAAGGAATTTTGTTATAGCAGTATGTGAAGTACAGAATAAAATCATCCCAATCGTCTTTTTTTTATTGAAATACAAGGTTAAGGTTAAGAAATCTCATTGTGTTTCTTTTTAGCTTAAGAATTTTTCATTTCGATTTCTTCTTTTTAAAATACATTAATTTGTTGTAAATAAAAAGTTTAATGTTTTAGCATTTTCTGTTTGGAAATTTTCATTTAATTTTGAGCAACTTTTTTTTCCCAAATCTAGTAATTTTTGCTTTGGAGATTCTGGCAGCACTGCTGATGGTTGCCCCTCGCTCATTTCTATAGGGTACTTAATCCTGCCGTTTTATTTTAGCGGGATAACTATTTATATATATTTTTTTGTTGCTGTCAAACCTTAAGGCAGGATCGCCATGTAATGGAAAAATTCGAGTTGTGATGCTGTGTTGCGATAAGCAAAACAAGTGATTTTATTTGGCAGCCTCGAGCTCCTTTTATACTCTTCGTTTACATAGGGTCTTAGGGACTATTACATACATTGTTGGATCTTAAGTTCTAAGGATTACAAATTAGGATTAGATTGCTTATCAAACCTTAATCAGTGGAACGCATGTCAAGTCTACTCCGGCTAGAACTGGTTTTGTGCAAGATGTGAATTTGAAGCATTAAAGCTGCTTATTAAGCTTACACAGTCCCCTCAATTTGACAAAAGTCATAACTCCCATAGTTTTGCAGTTAGTTGGTTTCTACATTTTAGACGTATTTAATAATCAGGATTCAACCATGGCTTGGTAGATCGTCGATCTCAGAGCCTTTAATGGATATGGTCACAAAATTTAGCATGTGGGAAGGTGTATACCATACCCTTTTTCCGTTGCCAAACTAGACGGCCGATCAGGTTAAATAATGGTTAAAAGCCATATCTCAAGTATCAAGAACTTAAATTTGAAATGTGGTCTGGATATCTTGCGATCGGCGGGGACTCGCACTCAGAAGGAAAATGTGTCTGCCGAGGCTCTGAAAGTTCAGGAAATCGATTGGTCCGATGAAGAGCTGACGGTCATCTACGATCAAAGGATCCAGGGTTTCAACGAGAACCAAGAAAATATGCATATGTAAGATCTAAGCAAGGTGAAATATAAATTACACCTCATATAGCAGTTTTTAGGGAGGTTTAAAAAATAAGGGCTGGCCTTAAACCCTCGTTTTACGAGGCAAACAATATTTTGTAAAGATCGGCTCAAAAATAATACTCCAGCACATCCTCGCCCTTCAGTTTTCCACTTTCCAAGTGGGTTTTGCCAAATCGAGAGAGAGCGTAAGCCAAAGTCGGCCATGCACGACTTCGATAGACCTGTTACTCAGGGGAATTAATGTATAATGGTCCACATTATGTTAATTAAAAGAATATTAACATTTATGTAAACATATAAACATTACGTTGGAAAAACAGCTCTGAAAAGTATGCAACGTTAATTCTGCCATTATTATTATCCTATCTTTATGAAAATTTCGAAAGTATTATCAGGCATGTTTAATATTGTGCAAGATAATCAACATTTTTTAGTGCAGATGCGGGAGGGGCGCTGCTAAAATGTTTAAACAAACTTGATCCGCGTGCAGACAATACTAATCTTGACAGACATGGCTATATCAACTCGGTATTTGATGCTGATCAAGAACATATACTTTTTCCAATTGTACTAAATATGTCTTTAATATACTTTTAGTCGTCCAACGGTGATGAAAATCATTCAAAGGATGATCATTTTTCATATCCTTTGCATAATTTTCAGCTTTTTAAGAGTTTTGCGCGATAACGATAGTGATATAACGATAATAAATGTATATCCGTACCAATTGGTTTAACCAAAATCAACCCAAATACAACAAAACAATATGCATATTTTCGTGTGATACTTGTTAGACAAAAAACGAGAGCGTAAGGTAAAAGTCGGCCCTGCCCGACTTCGAAATACCCGTTACTCAAGGCAATTAGTGTTTAATAACCTCATGCGGGTCAGATAAGTATGCAACGTTTTTTTAACTCTGCCATTTATTATCCGATCTCTATTAATTTGTGAGATTGTACATATTGGCCACATAGTGCATACTGCAAAATTTGAGCTCGATAGCTTACAAATTGTAGGAGTTATTCAACATTTTTATTGCGGGGGCGGGAAGGGGCGTGGCCAAAATTTGAAACAAACTTGATCTGCCTACAGACAATACTAGCTTACATCTAAAAATTTGGTTGCTCAAGCTCTTCGAGTCTCTGAGATCTAGGTGTTCATACAGACGGACAGAGAATACTAGCTTACATCTAAAATTTGGTTGCTCTAGCTCTTCTAGTCTCTGAGATCTAGCTGTTCATACAGACGAACGGACGGACGGACAGACGGACATGGCTATATAGACTCGGCTATTGATCCTGATGAAGAATATATATACTTTATGATATCGGAGAGGCTTCCTTCTGCCTGTTACATACATTTGCACGACTTTAGTATACCCTTTTTACTCTACGAGTAACGGGTATAATTACCTTAAACACCCTTTTTGAATACTGCTGTTGCTCTCGCCCGAAAATCTATGTTTGCTTAAGTAACACGTCGTGACACACCGTGTCACGATCGAATTCACGTCACGGATGCAGCTCTAGTACAGAGTACAAAAACAAACTGACAAATCTGTAAAAAAGGGTCTAGACCAGGCATGGGCACCGCCCAGCCCGATTGTCCCTTGCTGCCCGCACCGTTATTTAACTTAGGGCATAACGCAATTCAGTTACCGTTTCTCGTCTGGACTCGACCACACTTTGCAACAACAGCATGCCGATATTCAAAGCAGAAGACGAAAAAAATATGTTGTTGTAGCATTAGTGCCCTCGCGTCAATTTCTGCTGCCAACCCCTGGTCTAGACCCTTGCGGCCCAAAGACCAAAGTTTTAAAACCTCCCTTTTAATTTAATAACATAAAAGAAACCCAAAATTGGGTCAGATCAGTTAAATTCAAGGTATGCTTTTCAATTAAAAACAAAGTTCTAAAATTCCCATCGTTGAGAGGCACCCCTTCCCTAATGGGTCTAGATCAGGGTTCCCCAAGTAGAGAGGCTATCTGTCGTTCTCCGTCTGTCTCTGACACACGCTGGGGCATGGCTGGGGAACACTGGTCTAGACCCTTTAAAATGGGGACTTTTAGTCCATGCCAAAGCCCGATGATAACGGTATGTAATACAAAATATATTTATTAATGGAAACTCACCATAGATCTCTTAAATTTTCAATTGAAAAACTACTGCGTCTTCCGCTGTTGTGGTTTTTTTTTAAGTTCCAAAATCGTAAGCGTTTATGATTTTCATCTTCATAAAATGGATTTAAGTGCTCGGGATAGTTGTGTATTGATATTTGACTAGAAGACCGTCCATTCCAGCTCATCTTGGGGCCAGTGGTTAAGCTCGACTTAAAAAATCTTTAAATACAAATAAATAGTTGTTAGTGAATCGTACCAAGTACTTACAAAGACTACTTTAGGTTAGGGTCAGAAAGATAAGTACATGGAACCATTTGCACAATGTCACAAATTAAAACTATATGCTGATAAAGTCACTTTGGTTTGTTAATGTTAAGTTAAAAATATTACATCAATAGTTCTAAGTTGTTTTCACGCATTAAAGTTGTGTCCTCCCTACCGTAAGATAAAGATCAAGATGAAAGAACGTTTCGTTTCTTACATTGAATAAAGAGAATGTCAAATGGACATCTAGTTTATGGTAGAGCAACACTGTGTTAGACAGATTGTGACTCCAGGCAATGACACAACAGCTCATATTACAACGGAATCTCTTCTCTTCTTCTTCTCTCTATATACGTAAGAGTGTGTCCTCACTGATTGGCGATCATCGCACAGCCTAAACGGTAAGAGATGGAAGGCAGAAATTTGGACAGGAGTTTCCTTATGTGGTGAAAGTGCGTACCAAGACGGGGTTTTGGAAAATTCCACCCGGAAAAGCCGGAAAAGCGTCGGAGAAGTTTGTATGGTGAAATTGTTTATTTTTTATCCGATTGACTTGAAATTTGGTTTGTAAGCAGAGTATGCGAAATAATTGAACACGTGTTTTCCCGATTTCGGAAAATCCGCCCAAAAGGAAAATTGCCGGAAAATTCGATATGCAAAAACCTATTTTTCACTCAATTTACTTGAAACTCGGTTTGTAAGGATAGTAAGTGAAATAAATTGAGTTGTAATTTTCCGATGATTTTGTCCCTAGTATCGGAAAAATGACGGATAATCCTCAGAAAAGTTTGTTTGGGGAAAATTCATTTTTTCATCCTATTGACTTGAAACTCGGTTTGTAAATATAGTAAGTGATATAAATCGGGATGTAAATCGGAAGGTTCCCGAAAAAGCGACGGGGAAAATTTTGTTTTTCATCCGTTTGACTTGATACTCGTTTTGTAAGCAAAGTATGCAAAATAATCGGACACGTGTTTCCCAATTTCGGAAAGTCCGCCCAAAAGGAAAATTCGATTTTCAGAAATATATTTTTCACTCGATTGATTTTAAAATCGGTTTGTAAGAAAAGTAAGTAAAATAAAATGAGGTGTAATTTTTCGATGTTGTAAAATTCGACTGTAGGGTCGGAAAATTCCTGGAAAAGCGTCAGAAAAATTGGCATGGGGAAAAAGTTATTTTTCATTCGATTAACTTGAAACTCGGTTTGTAAGGATAGAAGCTGAAATATAAGAGATGTAATTTTCCTATGTTGGAAAATTCACGGAAAATTCTGCATGCAAGAAACTATTTATTATCCGAATGACCTAAAATTCGGTTTGATACGATGGCAACTGATATAAGATGAAATGGGATTTTCCGATGTTGGAATATTTGACCGTAGGAGCGGAAAATTCACAGAAAAGCGTCAGAAAAGTTTGTATGGGGAAAATATGATTTTTCATCCGATTGACTTGAAACTCGGTTTGTTAGGAAAGTAGGTGAAATAAAATGAGATGAAAATAAAGCAGTGTAAGAAACAGTAATTGCTTACGATTTTTGTGTTTCCGTTAGTGACAAGCCCATTGAAAATAAGTGTTGTGGGTTATTTTCGACCTCGGCACCTTACATATAAAATCTTCCTCTAAAATACAATCGTTTATACAAAATCTCTAGAGATTTCTGGGTCACCCCAAATTTGTTATTTGAGAACTAATTTCATCTTTACACTTTTATTTTGATACGGAAAAGTATTCATTCGAAACAAAATCATCATAGCTAGCACCAAAATTGACGAATTGCGTGAAACATTTATTGCTGTGATTCTAGATTGAATACATGGTATTGAGTTGAAGGAGTGATATAAAAACTGCAGTAAGTTTAATTTCTGCATTTCATTTCTTGAAGGAGAGTGGGAGAGTGAGCGCGAGCGTGGGGGCGAACGGCACACATATAACTATAACAACAACACATATATAGGTTATATATAGAACTGAACAAAAACAGTCGCAACCAACTTCTGCCAAGGCGGCGCTATTGTCGACTTGCAAAATCCGAACACTTGCTGCCGCCGAAAGCAGCATCTCCAACGGCTTCGGGTGATTGCAAAACGTTCATAAATAATTATTTAATGATTTAATTTCACTAGTTTACAAAAAAAGGAAGCTTTTTATCCAGAGAAGACACAGAAGGATCCTAATATATTTTCCGGCGCTGAATTAAAAGCAAGAAAGAAAGTCGGTCAAGCCCGACTATAGCATACTCTGTACCAACGAAATTATACGCTCAGCATAAATTTTGATGCTAACGTAGCAGCTGAAAGCAGCGCTGCTACTGCACTGCAACAGCGAACAGTCTTTGATCATAACTCGACAACCGTTCATCCGATCTTCACAATTCCTTTGGCGGATCGATAAGTTATTCTGATTACTAAATATGTCCAGATAAAACGAACCATCTATCTTTAAAACTGTGGGATTGCGGGGGCGGGAGGAGGCATGGTCAAAATTGAAAATAAACTTGATCTGCCTGCAGACAAAAGAAGCATATATTCCATACATGGATATATCGACACGGCTGTTGATGCTGATCAAGAATATATATACTTTATAGGGTCAGAGATGCTTCCTTCTGGGTGTTACATACTTTTGCACAAACTTATAATACTCTACGGTACAGAGTATAAAAATTGTCCGTTTTGCCACAGCACTTCAGGTTAAAGTGAATTTTGCATAAATGTGAGTTGAACGAGGTTTGTTCACATTTCTAGGTCCTGTAGTCAAATGTATAAGACTATTCAACCAAACCAAACTACGTTAACTTAGTTGAATAACGATCACGAAGAGCTAAAATTGAAGTTTGTGTTTATTAAGCCACAATTGATTAACGTTTGCCGAAGTAATTCGCGTATTTCTAACTACTCATATTAGTGTGTGTGTTATCCTATGTGTCCCTATTAGTATGCAATGTTTGGTTTGGCGGCTGATTTAAATAATTCTTATGAAATAATTAACAAAAAATATACATATTTCGTGACCAATATTAACATTACCCGAATTATTTTTCACTACAAACATTAGTTAAACAAATCCAATTGCATTAAGCACTTTTGAACTGTGAGATGCGCTTCTAGCTCGCTTATTGTTTCATGGACAATAATGGAAATAATGATATGAAAGCGATTAATGTTTGGATGAAAGTGGAAGAGTTGGTCAATGGAAGGTCAAACATTTTGCGAAATTTGCAACTTTTCATTTGAACCTACTTAGGCTATTATGAATACTTGATAGCGAAAATTTAAGACTCGATTTGTCATGTCTTTGATGATGCAGTAGCAAACAGCACGCTGCCGCTTTCTTTTGTGCTTACCTTTCCTTTCGCTCATAATACTGACCGAACGGACAGATGAACACGGACACTGCGATTCAGACCTTGTTTGTGATCAAAAATGTATACTTGTTGGCGTCAGAGATGCTTCCTTCTAGCTTATATAATTGGTACAGAGTATAAAAAAGACACGCTGGGAGATGATTCAAAAACCGCACAGTCCACTGCTGACATTTAGAGCAAGCTTAAACTGGAAAATTCATAAGCCTTGAACATGATATTTAAAAGGGTGTCATGACATAAAGCCCACGGACATAAACATATCGCCCATATGAAAAATTTTGAACACTACTTTGAAATTTAACTCAGAACTTTTCTGGATCTTAACAGAGACCGCAACAACTGAACTAAAAATAAAAGTTTTAATATATTCATATGTCGGTAGGGGCATCCCTACCCAACAATTAAGTGCAACTATGGCCATTAGTATCCACAAAACAGCTTGAAGAAAGCACATACTAGGTGTATTTTCGAAGATTCCAGTTTTATTAAACCACGAGAGCGTAAGTTAAAGTCGGCCTTGCCCGACTTCGAAATACCCGTTACTCAGGCAACTAGTGTTTAATAACCTAATGCGGCTCAGATAAGTATGCAACGTTTTTTAACTCTGCCATTTATTATCCGATCTGTATGAAAATTTGTGAGATTGTACATGTTGGCCACATGCACTATACTACAAAATCTGAGCTGATAGCTACCAAATTGGAGGAGATATTCAACATTTTTTATTGCGGTGGCGGGAGGGGGGGGGGTGTCCAAAATTTGAAAGAAACTTGATCTGTCTACAGAGAATACTAGCTTACATCTAAAATTTGGTTGCTCTAGCTCTTCTAGTCTCTGAGATCTAGGTGTTCACACAGACGGACGGACGGACGGACATGGCTATATCGACTCGGCTGTTGATGCTGATGATGAATATGTACTTTATGATATCGGAGATGATTCCTTCTGCCTGTTACATTCATTTGCACGACTTTAGTATACCCTTTTTACTCTACGAGTAACGGGTATAAAAAGGTTACTCATATAAAGAAAATGCCATTGCAAAACATAAACTCCACTTGCAAAATTGTAAAATCTTCTTTTGTAGTATATTTAGGAATTTTTATTACACTTTATAGCTGTGTTTTGACACTAAATTCAAATTTCCATATGGGCCTTGTGACTGAAAAAATCTGGGCATTATGTCCGAGTTCTGGGCGGACTTATCGCTCATTCCAAATTTGAGTGAACTGCGATTAATTTTGATATGGGCTTTATGTCCGTGGGCTTTATGTCATGTCACCATTTTAAAGGTTCAAAAATGCTTAGTGCAAGTGAATTTGCTTAACTAATATTTGCCCGAGATGTGTGAACAGTTTGTTTCACGTTTAGGGCCGGTCAATTGACCGCCTAGATCGTACGATACAACGCACTAAGACTATTTTTTGAGAGGCTATGTTAACACTCATGTCTATAGCAACAAGCCTGCAACAGTTGACGCCCTAGAAGCCAATATTAAAGAATTAAACAGACCAGCTAAACTATCGGAGGGAGTATGCCAAAATAGGAACCATTTTTAACATTAAATAATACAATTCAAATTATACGAGTCAAAGAAAGAATTCGTAAATTTTTTCTGAATATTATGTAATTTTTTTAATAAAATCCGAAAGCATCTAAAAAATGTCCCTTTACTTTATATTCTCTTAAAAGTGTTTTAATTCTAAAACGGATTATCCCTCGCAAAGAGCATCGCTCGTACCGGGTGTTTCACGACGTCAATTTTTTTTTTTTTTTGGTGTGAATGGAACCCTGATCCATTTCTCATTAGAAATAAAAGCTGAACCAGTTCAATACAAATTATGGAAATAAAAAATTTGGCTTGCTGCCTAGCAAATTCTGCTTTCTCAGTCGGACATGGCTGCGTCGACTCGGCTTTTGATGCTGATCAGAAATAATTTCTTCTGGCTTTTAAGGCGCGCGCACACATGCGGCTGAAAGATGAAATGACGGCTGAGCCCGAGTTATTAGCGCGTCAGCAAGCCGAAATAAACAAACATGCGTGATTGATTCTGCTAAGCTGAGCTTACAGCTGAAGTTTAAAGACAAATTCAGTGCTTGTTGTGCACAGTTGCACTCTCAGGCAGGGATTATTTGTCAATTATCAGCCTTAAGTTCTGGCATCAGTCCTTAGGCTGGAATGACACGTTCAATTTCTACCGACCGTTTCTAACAACAATTTGGCTCTTATCGGAATCGAAATGGGTGAGAGCAAGTCGGGCATATGATGAATTCGCCGCACAATAATTTGCTGCTAACGGCAGAGAAGCTGGCAGAATTGTACTTGGTAGAAATAATATTGCGGCTAGACAGCAATTTTCTATGGCTGCTGTGTTTGCCTACATCTTTGGCCTGCATTTAATCAGAAAAGATGTCTCATATCTTGCTTTGTGCACTTTGCATGTAACTCATTTAAAAATTGACATGATTAAAAAGCGAAGGGCATAGCCGGGTTTTAAGGGGAATCGGCCCCCGCTCTTATTTTTGTTTTGAGTATGCAGTTTTGAAGGTCATCATCCAAAAGTAGTTTGGAGATTTTTTAAACTTCTAGTACCAAACCTGAGTTTATAAAAACGGTTTTTATCATTTCCACCACAAGCCGATTTTAGGTCAACTAGCCATTCAAAAAATGCAAACATTTTTATGGCCAAAGCTGGCATATCGACACTCCTCCACAACAATGTTTCCGATTTTTAAAGAGCAAGGTAGCGACCTACAAAAATCCTCGAAATTTAAACACCATTTATTTTAGAATTTGAGTCGAGGTTCCTCATTCGTTTTTTAAATGTATAACTCTCATTGTTAAAAACAGTTTGTGTAATTTTTTCAGAATTTTAAAAGTTGTGGAACGTGGTTTACTAAATAAGAAAAAACAATGAATGTATATTTTCAAATTTTTTTTTATCATCGTCACTTTACTTGCTAATTACTGAATTGGCATCTACGTTCTTATGTCCATCATGAAAAAATTTAACATCGCGTACTCGATGTAGGTCATTTAGACGCGAAGGTCATTTACAGGCCCTCAGTAAACTATTTACAGTTATAACTACAGATAGATATATTCTCAACACTTGGGGACCTTTTTCGGCGAATCAAAATGATGCCAGCATACTTAAAATAATTAATAAATAAATAATTCTCGAAGATCCTATTGGACTAAGGACTCTTTTTAAATTGGCAGTATATGCATTGTTGACCGTGTAAATAAAAATAGTTTTTCCCATTGAAAAGTGCAAGCCCTTTGATTTTTGAGCTGCCCAATAGGTCGGTCGGTATCTTTGATTAGTCAAGCAACAAGATGATTGTAATATGTTTGAAAAGAATAAGGACTATCGGACAGAGGAGGAGCGTCCAAAACCAAAAACACCATGTAAAAAAAAACAAAACTTTTGACACCAAAGCCCTTGGGCGCTACCTTTTTTGGCAGCATACACTTCAACAAAGCGCCTCAAGTAAAGACCGCATTTTTATACTCTGTACCGTAGGTACACAGAGTATTATAAGTTTGTGCAAAAGTATGTAATGTAAAGAAGGAAGCATCTCCGACCCTATAAAGTATATATATTCTTGATCAGCATCAACAGCCGAGTCATGTCCGTCATGTCCGTCTGACCGTCTGTCTGTCCGTATGAACGCACAGATCTAAGAGATGGTAAGAGATAAAGGTTTGACATGTATGGGACATATGCTTCTTATGTCTGCAGGCAGATCAAGTTTATTTTCAATTTTGGCCACGCCTCCTGCCGCCCCCGCAATTTAGAAAAAACGTCATATCTCCCACAGTTTTAAAGATAGATGGCTTGTTCTTTCTGGACATATTTAGTTATTAGGATAACTTATCGATCCGCCAAAGGAATGAAGAAGATCGGATGAACGGTTTTCGAGTTATGATCAAAAAATTTTCTTGGTACAGAGTATGTTATAGTCGCGCTTGACCGACTTTCTTTTTAATTTTTATACTCTGTACCGTAGGTACATAGAGTATTATAAGTTTGTGCAAAAGTATGTAACATCCAGAAGGAAGCATCTCCGACCCCATAAAGTATATATATTCTTGATCAGCATCAACAGCCGAGTCGATATAGCCATGTCCGTCTGTCTGTCTGTCCGTCCGTCTGTCTGTCCGTATGAACGCACAGATCTCAGAGATGGTAAGAGATAGAGGTTTGACATGTATGGGACATATGCTTCTAATGTCTGCAGGCAGATCAAGTTTATTTTCAATTTTGGCCACGCCCCCTCCCGCCCCCGCAATTTAGAAAAAACGTCATATCTCCCACAGTTTTGAAGATAGATGGCTTGTTCTTTCTGGACATATTTAGTTATTAGGATAACTTATCGATCCGCCAAAGGAATGAAGAAGATCGGATGAACGGTTTTCGAGTTATGATCCAAAAATTTTCTTGGTACAGAGTATGTTATAGTCGCGCTTGACCGACTTTCTTTCTTGTTTTTTTTGGCTTGATATAAAGTCCGCATTATAGACTAAATTGGTATTTTTCTGTATGGTTTCCGATAACTCAAGAATGATTGGATTTTGGTTTATTCTTGAGGTATCCCACATTGCCGATACACAAATGAGCCTTATCGAGGGCATTTTTAAATATTTTGCCTAATATAATGGCAAAGGCAAAAAATTTTAAAAAATAACATGAGCGAATTATTTTCTCGGGATGAGAAGATTAAGCTTATTGAATCTGTGAAGAGGAAGCGATTGTGGGTGAACCTTAAGGAAGGTCACAGCAATTTAGTCTTCCTGAAAAGTGCGTGGGACGATTATGGAGCGCAAGGAAGCATGGACGTCGATGCGAGAATGCTTCGCTACAAATAGCCCAAGACAGTGCAAAAGTGACAGCAAGGGTGGCGATGTTATCGCCATGATTGCTGCCAGTGCTAGTCCGTCCACAACAGCGCTAAATAGAATCACTTGACTTCTTTTGTTGTCTTCAGAATTCATAATTTTATTCAATAATTCAAATTTATATTAAATACTTGGCAGTGTGACCATAACGTATGGAGGTATCTTTTTTTTTGGGCTTGATACAATGCAGGTTTCCCAAATCTGGCCAAACTAGACTAAAACAAAACAATTGCCGCTTCTGGTATTTTTGTTTTGGCCGCTCTTTTGTTGATGTGTATCTTAAGCTTAATGCCAAAAAATATGCAGAAATACTAAATTTTCAATGATTTTCAGCATTTTTTTGCTATTGGTGTTTGGTATTTGCCGAATTCGCCGTGTTCATCGAATTCGCCCAACAATATTGCGGCTAGAAATTGTCGGTAGGAATTGAACGTGACATCCCACGCTTACAAACTTAAAAACTACATAATACAGAGTATAAAAATCTATAACTTTTAGAATTACATATAAAATAGCCCCGCAATAGCCTCTGTTTTTTAAGATCCTCGAATCTAAAGTGTGTTAAACGACTCAGTAAAGTAAGAGCTGAATGGAATTTCACTTAACAGTAAACTATATTTAGAATATTTCCATGTGTTCCACAAGGCGCATTTCACATAAAAGCGATAAAAGCGAGTCGGTCAAGCCCAACTAAAATATACTCTGTACCAAAGGAAGTGAATGCTCAGTGTGAATATAGCTGCTGTAGTAGCAGCTGAAAGCAGCGCTGTTGAACAACGAACTTTGCTTTTTTCATAACTTGACTATCGCTATATATCATTATTCCTTTGGCAGATTGCTTAAGAACCTTGATTAATGCATATGTCTAGAAGGCATGAACCATCTCTTTGTAAAACTCTAAGCTTCTTTTCAAACTGCGTGGCGTGGCAAAGAATTTTTTATATATTTGAATTGCACAATGTACGAAGTTTTAGAATCTAATGTAGGTGGTACTTCACGATGGGGGACACAAAAAGAACATAACATTAAGCACCCATATTTTTAGTAAATATCATGAAAAAATGTTCTCCATCAATCAATGAACAGTCTGAACTATTAAATATACAAACCCTTGCCAATCGAAGCTCTACTATCAACAGAAATGAAAAGATAATTCATTAAAAATCAAGTTTTGTATGGTTACCTGTCGTAAAGCTTTCTAATGTATTATTTTTATATATTTTTTTACATTTTTTGAAGTTATCACTCGAAAACCTAATAAACCCTGGATTTCAGACTTTGACCTAATTGATAAGGAAAGTTATTTCACGAAGATGACCAAAGATTTGCGTATTGATAATTCCTTTGGTATTTTCTTGTAGTACTATGTAAATATTATTCTAAAATTAAGTCGTATACCTATTGTAAATAGATACATATATACAAATACATATAAAAGAACAAATTGAAACTGTTGTACGTGTTGCACCTTAGGTATATTTGTATCCATATGTTTGTTAACACATCGCGATTTGTTATCGTAAGGTACATTTGAGCACACATTCAACCATTGATAATTGTATAAACACACCATGTGACGTCACGGTTTCCCCATTTGTGCTCTTTCGTGTGAGCGGACAGGCCTGCGCGCAGTATAAAATTCCGATCGTTATATGTTCATACATGTGTACATTTGTTTGTTAGTATGAGATACAACTTTCAGCAAAAACTGTTTGACTTTGCTATTTTCCTAATTAATACAAGAGGCATTCTATAAACATACATATATACACACATAACTACATATATATAAAAACCAATAAATATGTTTTGACACACAGATGTGCTTACAAATGTAACTTCACACATGTACACTATTTAACTAGAACATATTACGTAAGATATTATTGTGTAGTACAACTACGTATGCATCGCCGTTGTGCACATATATATTTATGTATGTATCTACAGGTGTTCTCTGTACATACATAGAAACAGAGATGATCTCAACTTTTTGTTATTGTTTAAATAAAAAGCTTAAACGAGATGTTTACGCACCGAGTTGCCGTCTTACACTAAATAATTTTGGTAGCTTTAAATATTCCGATAGAAAAGCTTTTTACGTTTTACACTTGCAAGGGGCTTTTGGTTATTAATATACATATATACTTTGTATACACAAGGAACGCAACATCCAAACGATTGTAGACATGATTCAACTAAAAAGGTATTGCGGCCGCTGAGTGTGTGCTTTGCTTGTCAACTCAGAGTGTCTGAGGCTGATTGAGCTGTTGTCACTTGCTTAAAAAATGTACATATGTGCTCGAGCTTTTACCAAGAGCACGGTAGTCAATTTCAAGCTGAGCCATGATGTAATAAATATCAGGTGGTTTATTGTTAGTGCTTAAACCATGATACAACAATAAAGGTACGGCTGCGTCAGTGTGAGTTCTCTACAAAGAACCTTCACGTTCAGTGCTGCGCGTACTCTTGAAGCGTAAGCTTTTGGAAAAGTACTCATCACACTCATCACGCCTTAACAATCTCACGATTTTTTCTTAAGCTTTTTAAAAGCTTTCGCCTCTCACTCGCACTTGCCGGACTTCATTAGATGTGCTAACACATGATACAACAACTTAGACACGTCGCTCACAGTGTGCGCCCTCATCAAAGTACTTAAAACGTTCAGTGCTTCGCGTACTCTCGAAGTGTGAGTTTCTTTTTATACTCTGTACCGTAGGTACATAGAGTATTATAAGTTTGTGCAAAAGTATGTAACATCCAGAAGGAAGCATCTCCGACCCCATAAAGTATATATATTCTTGATCAGCATCAACAGCCGAGTCATGTCCGTCATGTCCGTCTGTCCGTCTGTCTGTCCGTATGAACGCACAGATCTCAGAGATGGTAAGAGATAGAGGTTTGACATGTATGGGACATATGCTTCTAATGCCTGCAGGCAGATCAAGTTTATTTTCAATTTTGGCCACGCCCCCTCCCGCCCCCGCAATTTAGAAAAAACGTCATATCTCCCACAGTTTTGAAGATAGATGGCTTGTTCCTTCTGGACATATTTAGTTATTAGGATAACTTATCGATCCGCCAAAGGAATGAAGAAGATCGGATGAACGGTTTTCGAGTTATGATCAAAAGAAATTTTCTTGGTACAGAGTATGTTATAGTCGGGCTTGACCGACTTTCTTTCTTGTTCTTTAAAGAAGTATGTATGTAGTTCTAAAAAGTTAAAAGTTCCATTTGTTGTGGTTAAGGATTGAGAGCCTCCAACAAAGACAAAGAAATCTGACTGTTTTTATATTGTATATCGTAGGTACACAGAGTATAATAGGTTTGTGCAAAAGTATGTAACAGACAGAAAAAACATCTCCAACCCCATAAAGAATATATTTTCTTGATCAGCATTAACAGCCTATTCGATATAGCCATGTCCGTCTGTCTATTCGTATGAAAGCACAGAGCTCAGAGATGGTAAGATATAGAGGTTTGACATGTATGGGACAAAAACTTATCATTGGCCACGCTCCCGCAATTTGGAAAAACGTCAAATCTCCCACAGTTTTAAAGATAGATGGTTCGTAGCTTCTAGACATATTTGGTCGGGATTTCTTATCGAGCCGCCAAAGGTGAAGATCGGATGAGCGGTAGTCGAGCTATGATCAAAAAACTGTAAATATCGCCATATCCCGCTGCTTCTGTAGCATCAAAGTTTATGCTGAGCGTAAAATTTCGTTGGTACAGAGTGTGATATAGTCGGGCATGACCGGCTTTCTTTCTTGTTATAAGAAAGATTTTAGAGAACAAATATCTATTAAATCCACTAACACTTTTATATGAATGAATGTAAGATTGACGTACTTTTATATGAAAAAATGTAAGATTGACGTACACTGGTTGAATTTAATTGTTTCTCTATGAAAATATGATAAAACATATACAAGGTACAGGGTAGTGCATCGCTCAGCCCGCCTGTCCCTTGCAGCCCGCAACGTTATTGCTCTCAGCACACAACGCAATTCCTTTACCGTTGCTTGTCTCGGCTCGACCGCAGTTTAAGACAACAGCGCACCGATAGTCAAAGCAGAAGACGAAAAAATAAGTTGTTGTTCTAGCAGTGTGCCCTCGCGTCAAATTCTGCTGTCCACCCCTGGTCTAGAATAAGTCAGTCACTTCTGCCCCAAAAAGTATGTCCACATTTTATTTTAGATTCTTTGTAATACCCTAATAGGGTTTCTCATTGTAGAACCTGCATGCAGCGGCTTACATCTAGGTAGCTGGTTTTAGTTTTGTGCTTGTCATTTATGTAAACATAGATTTCCGTTTCTTTAGTTTTGGGTGGGGAATTCAATTTGTTGTGCATTTAGAAGTGAATTTAGAGATTTAGAATTTGATGTAGAAGTCGTTAGAAGTTAGAGTTTTTGGAATTTGATTTAGAAATCGATATAGAGATCCAAAATTTGATTTAGATATCGATTTAAAGATTTTGGAGCATGCCGATCCGGATTATTTGACTGGTATAATCAGTAAATGTTCACCCGAACACTGTTGCCTAATTTTCTTTTCCACCCGCAAGAATTCTGAATTGGCCAGACTAGTATTGTGAGCAGCCTACGATGCACAATCAACTTTTGGACGTTTTGCCTACTATGTTTGAAAGATTTGTTTAGAAAACAAGAAAGAAAGTCGGTCAAGCCCGACTATAACATACTCTGTACCAACGAAATTATACGCTCAGCATAAATTTTGATGCTAAAGTAGCAGCTGAAAGCAGCGCTGCTGCTGCGCTGCAGCAGCGAACAGTCTTTTGATCATAACTCAAAAACCGTTAATCTAATCTTCACCATTCGGCAGGAGGCGTGGCCAAAATTGAAAATAAACTTGATCTGCCTGCAGACATAAGAAGCATATGTCCCATACATGTCAAACCTTTATCTCTTACCATCTCTGAGATCTGTGCGTTCATACGGACAGACAGACGGTCAGACGGACATGACAGACGTGACTCGGCTGTTGATGCTGATCAAGAATATATATATTTTATAGGGTCGGAGATGCTTCCTTCTTGATGTTACATACTTTTGCACAAACTTATAATACTGTGTACACTCAGGGAAAATTACACTGATATTTTAATATTTACACTTTGACTTGAATATTTTCACAATTGATTTAGCGTTAAATATGGAATTCGTATATATAAGAAGTGCACACTTCAAATTTAATATTGGCAATAGTTAAATTTAACATGGAAATAGTTAAAAACTTTTTTTTATTTAAAAATTTTGCCAGCCAACACCACATCTCTTTTCTATATAATCACTTTTGTTTGTAATGGAGTCCCAGGAGTAAGAATTCTTTTAGATTTGGTTCTGAAAAACTTCGAATTATGTTAATTTTATAAAAGTTTTAAACTTACTCTGTGGTGGGACTCGAACTCGGGACCTCTGGACTTGAACTCGATTGGAATGGCGTCTCAACCAGTTGTGCCATCGCGCATGCTGGCTGATCGATGGCTAAAATTCTACTTATATTGAATAGCCTACAGTTATTTATAAATATCTTTCTGGCATTTTGCAAAAATAAGACTGCTTGTAGTTCTCAAGTTGGAATTCCCTGCATAGGGAATATAAAAGGGGTAACTGAAATTCGCCGATTTAACATGCTTTTAGTCAATTCAAAGTGGTTATTAGTTCATTTTAACACAAAAGGGGCATAGTTAAATCAAATATGATTGTGTTAGGTTATACTTTGCGATTTTTCCCTGAGTGTGCCAACGGTACAGAGTATAGAAATATATTGAAGTACACAACATCACAACTTAATGAGCAGCAGGAACCCTCGACGACCGGTTATTCTCCTTGCAGTTCATCGTCTCCTACTCTCTGTACCAACCGTCTCTGGTTGAATATTAGAATATCATATCTTTTAGAATTGAAAGCAGTCGAAATACATCGTTAAGATGAAATACTGCTAATTATAAGCTGCACATTCTAATGCTTTTGACATTTGCAGATGAAATTAGCCAGACCCAGATTAGATTATTCAGCAATAAACGAATTGCTAGTCGACTTTATTGACGATGTCGTCTGCATATATTGTTACCGTCGAGGAAATATCTGTCACAAGCCCTACGCCATTAGTTGTGTTTCAGTATGAAAGGGAACTCGGTAACTGGAAATTCGATTGAGACTGAAGTTTTTATCGCAACGTCTGATACAATTACCCATTAAACTGATAGCCAACATTTTTATAGGACATCTACGACTAATAATAAAAATACAATTTGCAGCAGCAGCTGAAAGCAGCGCTGACCCTCCGCTGCAGCAGCGAACAGTCTTTTGGCCATCACTCGACAGCCATCCATCCGATCTGTACCAATCCTTTGGCGTGTCGATAAATAATCCTGATAACTAAATTGAAAACAAGCTTGATCGGCCTGCAACTTTAAGAAATTGATGTCCCATACAAGTCAAACCTCTGACAGACAGAAGGACACGGCTATATCGACTTGGCTGCTGATGCTGATCAAATAATTATTTTCCTTCGCTCTGCATTGTTTCATGCCCTAACTTCTCTGCTAAAAAGCAAACCGGAAAAATTAAATGCAGAGAATATGTGAGTCCGTGGGTAAAGTGACGGGAAACCGGAGGAAGCTGCGTTTAACTTATAAAGAAGTTGGAGCTGGAAAGCCCACAGCTTTCTAAAAATCTGACCACTCGTGGGCAACTGCGTGCTTTCTTTAGCAAGAGGATTTTCGAGCAGAATATGTTTCGGCCATCTAAATATTGACATGTGTTAATTAAATTATACCAAAATCGCTTATTCGTTTAAATTATTTATGTACTTAACTAGCTGACCCCGTCAGACGTTGTCCTGCGTTAATATAATTTTGTGCTTTATTCTATTATACTGCTCAAAAAAAAACATATATGTGTTCGAGAGGTACCCGAAAGAGTTGACCGATTCGGCCCATATTTGTTATCAGCCTTCCTCTATTCATGACGAATGTCTTTATAAAGTTTCATCCAAATCGGTTAAGTTTAGGTCAAGTTATGGTGCAAAAAAGACGTGGATGGCAAATTACGCGATCCCTGTGTGACCTACCAGAATCAGCTATAGATATAAACCACCTACGCTGTTACTACTACACTCACACGAAATTTCATCGAAATCGGTCCAGCCGTTTGGGAGGAGTGAGGTAACAAAGCCATGTACCGAAGAATTTTATATATTAAGAAGATATTGACAAGCAATTATAAAAGCAAATAATGCTAGATTTTCACCGCCGTGATTTTGTCATCGCCATCACGATTTAACGAAAAGATTGATAAGATTGGCACCATTATTGCATTCTTGTGTCCTTGCATCCATTAAACAGCTGACTGGGATTTGTTGACATTTTGAAGAGATTATTTGGTGCAAACAAAATGGATTGAAATGACGGTTTTTATTATTAGCTTTGGATGATGACTATACAACGTTATTGCACTTGCTGTATACATTGCAGAGAATACAAATAAAAAAATTAAATTTTATAATATTTTATATTCACAGTTTTTTCCACAGTCTTTTCTAGTATTTTGTCACAAAGCTTTATATTCAAACCGAAAAACAAGAAAGAAAGTCGGTCAAGGCCGACTATAACATACCATTTACCAACGAAATTATACGCTCAGGACAAATTTGCAGATGCTGCAGTAGCAGCTGAAAGTGCTCATTCTAAATCTAAAAATGTCCAGAAAGAACGAACCATCTATCTATCTCTTACCATCTCAGAGATCTGTGCGCTAATACGGACAGACGGACATGGCTAAATCGACTCGGCTGTTGATGCTGATCAAGAATATATGTATACTTTATATGGTCGGAGATGCTTCCTTCTGGGTGTTACATACTTTTGCACGAACTTATAGTACTCTATGTACATACGGTACAGAGTATAAAAATTAGTTTTTGGCTTTAGGCTGCTAAAGGGCCAAAACCTAGCGTATCAATCACTTTTTTTCATTTTCTACGGCTCCATCATCCGTTCCGCCATTTCATTGTAACAGTGGGCATTTTTCCGTGTCCCAATCAGAGTCCTCCACACATATTCCTTCCAAAGTCCCAGTACCGTAAGTGTCGGTTCCGGTGTCTTAATATTACTTTTTCGCTTAAAGTCTTATAGGCTATTTACACTAGGACTGCGTTATGCGTTTTGCGTTAAGCGGCAATAAGCAGCTTTTTCCCCCATACAAAAAGTATAGGGCCCTAGTGGTGACAAAAAGTCGAGTTTCGTTTGGATGCACGTGCGCTTACTCGATCTACTCTATAAGTGTTGTCTGTGTACTCCATAAGTGTTGCCCATTCCTGCCTATCGCGCAAATATCGTCACTAGCACAACAAATAACAGCTGTGCCGCAAATTTTCAAATAAAAGGTTTGTCAAATTCATCAGACAAAAAAACATGATTATGAGTCAAAATAAAGGTAAGAAAGGGATTGGTGGTCTATATGTACTTAAATATAGGTACAAGACTAATTTTAAAAATGCTCCAATTGGCTGGTGCCAAAGCCGCCGCTGCTCCTGCCGAGATAGCGGCTGCCGATGATGATGTGGAACCTTCGCTTCAGATGATCAGGAGGATGAGGAAGCTGAGCTGCATATATTGTTAAGAAAGTGAAGAATCCCGCCCTTATTCCTAAGTCCTCAGTAGTGCGATGTGCATCCCTGGGATGATGAAAACGACACGATGGATATTGAGAAGTATAATTTTAGGATCAAATTGGACGGTCTGCTGTGGGGTGCCTCCAAGTTGGTTCCCGTGTTCTTTGGCATCTACAAGCTGCCTATTATGTGCGTCAATAAGGATAATGAAATGTCAATTTTTGTTCCTTCAGGAGAAAACTAACAATTTTATACAGTCTGTTGATATTGCCGCCCCCAACAAAATTTAAAGTGGCAGATGTTAAGCTAAAATATATATATTTTGAAATGAAGCAAGGAAGAATTAGCGTCCAAATTCTTCTAAGTCGCCGTGGTTAATTTTGCAGAATATTAAAGGTTGCTGCAGACATTACTGAAAAATTCATACATTGCATCATTATGTCTGTTATTATCCGACCTTTTTTTTGTCTGAGTCCATACATCGGTTGCCGGCTAGCTAACGGCTGACTCAGGGGTGAGCAAGACCCCGATATATGGGCTAATCGGATAACAAAAAATTTATATTTTAAGAATTTTTCAATGGCCACTTCGGCTTGGTTTCTGTTAAGGAATTCTTCTGGGCTAGCAGATGTTGTTTACTGCCCTCTGAGCTGCCCTCCCTACCATCAGTTGGCCGCTCACTTGTTTCTGGCCAACTCCCTATCCGTGTCACTTCCGTCTCATGCTGCCAATCTCACCCCATTCAAATTTTTTTTAGCCCATCATTTCTTTTTTTTACTACTTTCAACTATATATATTTTTCAACATCTTATAGCTAGACACATTTTTACCTATCCTGGGTACCACAGGGACGTTTACAAGGAAGATAATAAATATTAATAAATAGGAGACACACAAATAAATAATTAAAGCTAATGAACAAATCAATACGGGCGACCCTTCCTACGCTCCTTTTTTATATTTTTGGTTTAAAAAAAAAATACAAAAGGTTATAAAAACCTGTGCCACCTGGAGGCGGTGGCCAATCCTTCCTCCGGTCACCTGTCGTCTCTGCTGCATGCCTGCTCTTGGTTGTTTTGTATTCACTCCGGCTGCACCTGCGCAAACACATTTTTTATACCACTATTTATTTAACCCACTTTTTTAAACGTTCTTACCGAGCCGGGAAATCTATCACTTCTATTTCCACTGTGAGAATTAAGCCGCCGGTATTTTTTTTGTTTTTTTTTTCCAGAAATTTTGTATTTTCTTCTTTTAATTTTGAAGAAAAATTTTGAACTTGACTTTCAATGCCCTTGAAAACGACTAACTAACTTTTCTTTTCCTTTCACAGACTTTCCCCTTTTCTTCTAACTCCCTGTGAAATGAACTTCTAAATTGAAAAGCTGCGACGCTCCCCAGAGCCAACGCCCAAAGCCATCGCCATACCGATATATGCCCAGTGCGCTTCACTAAGACCAGTGATGCCGGTTGATCGCTCCCAGCAAGCAATCTGAGCGTTTTCTGACTGTTTTCTGATACTTTTTTCTGAGCGTTTACAGTCATAAAGTGTGCAAAAAAGAGTCCGGAAAGAGTGTTTTTTTCCGTGAAAACGGTCGTACTTTAAGAGGTCAATTTCTGAGTGTAATATGACTCTTTTTTGACACAGAAATAAGTGCTTTCACCCTCCTAATCAAGCATTGAAAACTCACAGAAAATGCTCATAAAAGTATCATTTTTAGGCACTTAAATCGCCACGAAAAAGGCTCATTTCAGACACTTAATTGAAACATTTTTTAGAATAATTTCAATCAATAAAATTCAGATTTTATATTTGCTTTTTATTTTTCTAAAAAAGTATATGGAAATTTGGAAAAATCTTAAAAATTAATTCTTAAATTCTATGTATATGTGTATTATTATATAAAAAATATGGAAATCTTTCAAACTAAATCTTAAATTTTAACCCATATATAAACCATTAATTTTCCTTAGTCAAATGTTTTTTAGCTTTATTATAATATTTAATTCTGTCCTTTGCAGTTTGAAACCATTTGCTGGAAATTGATGAAATCTGTTTTTCATCCACAGCAAATTTTTGATTAAAAGCACCTTAAAAGAGTAAAAAAAACGTTATTTTAAAAACATAGAAAAAACATTTTGGTAAAGGATGGAAAAATGGATTAAAGTCAAATATTTTAAGTGCAACAATTATTACTTCTCACGGCTGTCGTTATCGCCATGCTCAGAACACACTTTTTAGTGTGAGTCCCCTTCCATGAATACTTAGCACAGTTGAAACACTTTATTTTACTTAATTTTAAACACTTTGTTACACTTTTTTAAGCACGTCCAACTTACACTTCAATGTTCAAACTAAATAAAATGATCAATTTTAGAACATTTTGCGATAAGCGATCTGCACACCGTTATTTTAAGCGAGGTTTTTACTTTGTACTAACTTACCATCGTTCCGAATATGCTCATACATAAGAGCTTTCTATGAGCCTAGGTGTAGAGAGCACAAAATGTGCTCCGAAAACGCTCTTATTTATGAGCATAGGTTTAGAGAGCACAAAAAACCCTCCGAAAACGCTCTTATTTATGTGCCTACTCCGAAAACACTCTGAAACGCGGCATTTTTCAGACACATAATTTAGAGCGCTCCTAACTCTGTTTTCTTTTCGCTCAAGTCAAACACTGATCGTTTGCTTGAGTTAAATGAAGCAAATTGTCTTTTGAGTATGTATTGGTAAACACGCGATTGTTGCGTTCTTTTTGTTTGCATTATACATATTAATTGCAGAAAATCTTAACGCGTTATTAGTTGTTAAACTAAACTCCATTTAAAAAAAAAATATATATATATTATTGAAAACAAAATAAAAATAAACATTGTTCCTTAAAAAACAAAATATTTTTTCACATTTTTATTTAACAGCCGATTGCATTGTATTTTTTTTTTATTTTCATGCTCATGTACATTTATATGTATGTATTTACATGCACACGAAGGCAAAGATCAATTCTGTTGAGTTTTTTAATCAAACTGTCTTTTGGTGAGAGTCTTTGTGTAAGCGAAAATCGTATTACTCTTCACGCGACACTCATTTGAGAGCGTCACACGAATTAGTCAATGCAAAGCACTTGAGCGAAAACCGCTTCGAAACAATCTTTTCGGTTATGTTACGAAGCAGAGCATATTAGAAAAAACGATCAACTGTCATTTGCGAGCTATGCTCTTAACGCATAACGCAACGCTGTGCTAATGTAAACACCTATTCTGCGTTATTGCGGCGATAACGATTTCAATAGCAAACTCAGTGTAGTGTAAATGTTGCATTACAGCTGTTTATTGGTTTTGTATGTGCTGCCAGTTGTAACGATACCCGTACGAAAGGTAAAATTATCGATACCCCGTCAAGTCACTACTCGAAAAGTGACGGATGCAACCACATCAAAATTGAATGCTACTTTTTTGCTACCACTAGTCCATATAATTTTTGTATGGCGTAAATTAGCATTGGACAGGTTTGACGTTTATATGCAGGCAGATAAAGTTTATTTTCAATATTGGAAAACCCTCCTCCCGCCGCACATCGGCCGGATTCTCGAATTTGAGGTTGCAAAAATCGTAACTTTTGAAAGGAAAGAAATATTTTAAAAATTTCAAGGAGACGATGATAGAGAATTTCTGTTATTTTAAAATGAGCCTACGTTCATCTTTGTAGGTTAACCGGGTGACTCAGGATCGGCTGCAAAAGTTGATTCTTTAGTACACTATTAAAAATATTAAATATTAAAATAAGTAAAATATTAAAATTTTTAAAATCGATTTATTAAGAATTAAGTTGTCAAACTAATTCACATTAACAAAATTTTATAAAAGAACAATTTTTATTTACTAAAAAAAAATGTATTTTCATACAAATCTAGTTCTAACTTGGGAATGGTTAATTTTTTTTCTAAGACATTGTCAATATACTAGCAATTTGAAAAAAAGTTATATCCCACATAGTTTAGGTATTCTTCGTAACCTATTTGAGTGTATACCCAGGTGTATTACATAGCCTGTTGTAATATGACCTGTTGTGACATTGCCTGTAGCCACAAATGTATACGCAGTGTTCCGTTTACACAAACAAGATGACCATTTAATATAAACGTGTGATATTCTTTATTCTTCAATATAAGAAAACGAAACGTGCTTTCTTCTTAACGTGGATCTTACGATGGAGATGATACTCAATACGATGCGTGATAGAGATGACAAACTAATAACTATCGATACAATATTTTTCGCTTAACATTAACAAACTTTCGTGACTTCAACTGTCGCTTGAAGTGTGAAGACGTGTTTTTGTCGAGCTCCGGTTTTATTCGTTGTAAAATCTTTAAAATCAGTTGTTAAAACAAAAACTTTCAACTCGCGATCAAAGACTTTAATGGACATTCATAAGCACTCTACCTTATGTTGTCCAATAATATCTAATAGTTGATATTAAATTAAATTAAGTTAATTGAATGACTACGCGTACAAATTCAGCAAATGCAAGTGCAAATAACACTAACAACATCATGAGTCAGAACCAACTCAATGCCCAAATGCAACAACAACAAGACGATCGCCGGCTTTCTATACAGCGCAACAAAGCTTATTTTGCAATTGTCTCTCTCGAACCCACCAGCACGGCGACTGTAAGCTCTCATACTACCACCGCGACGTGGAGCTCCCAATGCCCCACCCCCTCTCCTCAGCCCACGATGATGAACTTTTTGGCCAATGCAACAAAAAGTACGGTAACGTTTACTCCAGCACAATCCACCTGTACGAACTCAACAACAACAACTATGCAGAAACCAGCGTCAACTCAGCACGCGCTCCCTCTAACACATACACAAGTGAGCACAACACCCACCACCGGTTCGTATGTGCAGACCGGCATCGATCGGTATGTAAAAATAAACAAGCGAAAATTAAGCCCGCAAAACAAAAAAAGCGGCAACACACCAAAATATAACAAATCCAGCGATAAACCTACAGACAAAGATCCCCTCACTGGTTATAGGTTTCAAATTCTTGCCAAACAGTCTGACGCTGAGAGTGAAGAAAAAGCTGCAAGTGCCACAAAACCAAAGCCTCCGCCAATCTACATTAGGGACACCAGCTGTACGACCCTCATAACAAAACTTGTCCCGCTAATAGGCAACAACAACTTCTATGTGACATCAGCCAGTAAGGGCAATATACGCGAAACAAAGCTCCAAGTTAACACCGATAACGACTATCGCGCAGTCGAAAAATGTTTAAGGGCTGAAAATAAAAGCTACTACACCTACCAACTAAAAAGTAGCAAAGGCCTACAAGTAGTAATCAAAGGTATTGAATCAAGTGTATCTGCAACGGAAGTTGCTTATGCTTTGGAAGAAAAGGGATTTAAGGTCAAGTCCGTAATAAATTTAATAAACAGAGACAAAAAACCCCAGCCGCTTTTCAAAGTTGAGCTGAGCCCGGATGACAGAGCTCCTAACAAAAATGAAGAGCACCCAAATTACAAACTACCTTACTTATTGCACAGCAGAGTAACAGTTGAGGAACCGCACAAACACACAAATCCAGTGCAATGTACCAATTGCCAAGAATTTGGACACACTAAATCCTACTGCGCTCTGCGATCTGTTTGTGTGGCATGCGGAGAGCTGTAAAATACTGCCTCATTCCCCGCAAACAAGAAGGATTCCTTAGTCAAAAAATGCAGTAACTGTGGAGGGAAATACACCGCAATCTACAGAGGCTGCCAAGTATACAAAGATCTGAAGAGCAGGATTAACACACGCACGGAATTTGCTCGTTCCAATGGAAACCTTAAAATGTATACACCCTCGCAATCGACCCCTGGAGTCTTCTTCACCAAAGCTACGAGATTGTCTTTTGCCCCATCGACTACTACCCAAGGCGTTTCTTTCGCAAGCGTCTTGAAACAAGGAACAATATCACACGAAACTCGAACTGAGCCGACTCTGTCAACAAAACCTGTGGAGCAACCATCATACCAAAGTAGCTTAGAAGCCCTGTTTCTATCGTTACAGCAAACCCTGAAAGATTTTATGGTGTATATGCAAAACGCAATGCAAGAACAATTGAGAATGCAAGGCCTTCTCATTCAACTGCTCGCTTCGCAACAACCCAAATAATGGCTCTCCCAAGAGTGTCACTCTGGAATGCAAATGGCATTCCTCGCCACAAAGTGGAGCTAACCAAATTTCTCCAAGCCAACGAAATCGACATAATGCTTCTTGCGGAAACTCATCTGACAGACCGATATAATTTCCAATTATCGTGATATGCATTTTGTGGCACAAATCACCCAGATGGTAAAGCTCATGGCGGAACTGGTATCCTAGTCAGAAGCCGCATCAAACATTATCCACTAACGGGATATTCGGAAACATACCTACAAGCCACATCGATATGCGTAGAATCTAAACTAGGCGATATCACTCTGTCTGCGGTTTACGGTCCCCCACGATTTACAATATCAGAAAAACAATTCCTAGATTTCTTTAATACAATCGGTCAACGCTTCTTCGCTGCGGGTGACTATAACTCGAAACATCCCCACTGGGGCTCGAGTCTGACCAATCCCAAGGGAAAGCAACTCTACAACGTACTCACGCGCGCATCAAACAAACTCGGCTATGTGTCTCCGGGAGGGCCCACATACTGGCCAGCAGATCCAAAGAAAATACCCGATCTTATAGACTTTGCTATAACAAGAAAGTTCCACAAAACCTGGTAACTGCAGAAGCCCTTGCAGACTTGTCGTCAGACCATTCTACAATATTCACCCTTCTGGAGTGCCCTCAGATCAGACAATATCCTCGGAGACTGACTTCATACAAGACAAACTGGCTCAAATACAAAAAATAAATCAGCAGTCACATCGAGCTGAGCCCGACCATAAACAGCGAAGTAGACATTGAAAACTCAGTCCAAGCCCTCAACTCTATCATTACTGCTGCTGCTCATCATTCAAACCCTCAAACAACAACAATAACACCTAAGCAAGATTGTAGATTAACGAACAGCTACATAGAACGACTAATGTCTGAAAAGCGGCGTGCAAGAAGAGAATGGCAGCACCATAGGTCGCCTGCGTCAAAAAATCGTCTGAGACTTGCGGAACGCATACTTCGCAAAGCACTCGAAGCGGAAGAGCAGCTAGCCCATAGCCGTTACATAGAAAAACTATCGCCTACAAGCACCAAATTTCCCCTATGGAGAGCACATGCAAGCATAAAGCCCCCTGCAAAGGTAGACACGCCTTTAAGGGACCAGAGTGGAAGTTGGGCCCGCAGTGACGAAGAGAAGGCAAATGTCTTTGCACTTCACCTTAGAAATGTCTTCCAGCCAAATCCACCAACTAATGGCTATGCACTTCCATTGGTTCCCATCGCTGAACAAACTGACCCAATTAAAGTTCATTCACTTGAAATTAAAAATGCTATCGGAGATCTACAACCGAGAAAAGCGCCTGGACATGATCTTATTACGCCTAAAATGATTATGGAACTTCCAAGTCCTGCCATAACATATATCTCAGGACTTTTAAATGCGGTACTGCGATGTGGATACTTCCCAACCCAATGGAATCATAATGATCCATAAACCAGGAAAGGATAATACCCAAGCGTCATCATATAGACCCATTAGTCTGCTACCTTGCTTATCAAAACTTTTTGAGAAGATTTTACTCCGTAAAATTGATTCCCATGCACTAAATATCATTCCTTCACACCAATTTGGGTTCCGAGCTAACCACGGAACTATTGAGCAAGTCAACCGCATAACTTCAGATATTCGGACTGCGTTTGAAAACCACGAATACTGCTCTGCCATTTTCCTAGATGTTGCCCAAGCATTTGACCGCGTATGGTTGGACGGTCTTACATTCAAGATAAAGACAATGCTTCCACCAAATACACACAAAGTCATAGAAAGTTACGTCAGTAACAGAGTATTTACAGTTCGTCAAAATGAGTATTCAACAGAAGAGTTCACCATAGGAGCCGGAGTACCGCAGGGAAGTGTTCTTGGTCCTTTCCTATACGTACTATACACTGCCGACATACCAACGGCAATATTAAGCAGATCGCGATGTCCAATTACCGCAACAAGACTTTTGGCAAGCCATCTTACCGACGTGGAAGAGTGGCTGGCCAACTGGCGTATTAAAATCAACGAGCAAAAGTGTAAGCACGTGACGTTCACACTCAACAGAAGCACCTGTCCCCAGCTATCACTAAACGCGACTTTGATCCCGCAATCAAACGATGTTGTATACCTAGGTGTACACCTCGATAGAAGGCTCACATGGCGCAAACACATAGACTCGAAAAAACTTCAGATAAAGCTTAAGGCCAACAGCCTTCACTGGCTAATTAACTCCCGTTCCCCACTAAAGCTGGAATATAAAGTCTTACTGTACAATATCATCATAAAGCCTGTCTGGACCTATGGCTCGCAGCTATGGGGAAATGCTTGTGCGAGCAGCGTGGACATCCTCCAAAGATCACAGTCAAGAATCTGCAGAGTCAACACAGGAGCGCTACGGTACATTCGCAATGATTGTATCCACAACGACCTTAGCATCCCACTGGTTGAAACTGAAATAGAGGAACTTAAGCGCAAATAATCTGAGAAGCTTCTTGCCCACCCAAACCAACTTGCAAAATCTCTCACCATGCTGGCAACGCATTCTCGTCTCCGAAGAAACGACCTACCAACCCAGCGACTGACTTGAAGGGCCGCGAACACAAACTACCTCCAATAGGGGATAGTTTTTAAAATAGATTCTAGATTAAGATTTGAAAAATTATTGTTAGTCTCTTTAAGAGAAGATCCAATAAATACCAACCAAGTGTAAAAAAAAAAAAATACCGTTTAGCCAAACACCGGTCAGATTCGTTCGTCAAGATGACGAGCGGTTAAGTCATTTTCTTTTCTCAGAAGCAGTTTCGCCTGATGTCGATAAGTGCCTATCGCTGCTTCAAGGTGACCATACTGTTTGACTAAACGAACGAGTGAACAGTTGACTCGGTTTGGTTTGTCTGTTTTTTAATGCGATTAGTTGTTGCTGGTCATTGTTCAGCGTAATAGTTAATTAAAATTACTTGGGATGAAGAGTGAAAGTGATAGTGCAAAAAGACCCATAGGGGAAAACAACAAATGCAAACAACAAATTTGGCTTCATCCAGATCAGTTAAATAATTATGCCTCTCTGTACTTTCTTGCATTATTTATTCGATGCTCTCCCTCTTCGAATTGCATTTTCATGGCGTGGAGGTGAAAAATTCGTTTATTTATAAACATTTTGTACTGCAGCAAATAATAATAAGAAACAAAGCTAGTGTGCGCCCAGCTGTTTTTATATCGATCAAAATATTGTTAATTTTATCGGGCTGAACGCGCGGTTAAAGTTGATGGTGGATGGACTCGCTTAAGTTTGTTCCTCCGGTTACGCCACATAAATCACGAGACACTCAAATTCGGTTAAACTGCCTGTCAAGTTGATCAACCGGACTTTGAAAAATCGGGCCTTAGACATATAAACTGCTCAACAATATTTGTCGATCGGTCATGGGAATGTGGATGATCGGATAAACAGTTGTCGAGTTATGTTCGCTGCTGCAGCAGCGCTGCTTTCAGCTGCTACTGCAAGATTAAAATTTATTCTGAGCGAATTTTTATACTTTTGCAGAGGGTATATTGAAATTGTCCAGATGTTTGTAACGCATAGAAGGAAGCATTTCCGACCTGAAGTATATATTATATATTCTTGATCAGCATGACGAGCTGAGTCGATATAGCCATGTCTGTCCGTCCGCCTGTCCGTCTGTTTCTATGCTATCTGCTTCATCAGTTTTAAAGCTATCGCCACCAAACTTTGGACGAAGTCTTCTGGTACAAATACGCTGCACATTTGTCAGAGCCAGCCGGATCGGATGAGTATAACATATAGCTGCCATACGAATGATAGGTGGAAAAACTTTGTAAACGTAATGTAAACGTCTCCAAACTCCGTATTTACTAGTTTTTAATGCATCTCCATGACTGCCAAATTTGGTCGAAATCGGACATCTAAGAAAAAAGAAGAAGAGTCAGAAAAGTAGTCTTATTGAAAAAACTTGTTTGTTTCCAGTGGGAAAGGGTCTGGGTTGTTTGCAAGGGTCTACAAACTTCGCACGAGCCGAAGTTAACTTTCCTCTATTTTTTTCTTTGGTACTGAGTATGTTTTATTCGGGCTTGAGGTACATTCTTTAACTCAACTGAGTGTATAATTTCGTTGGTACAGAGTATTTCATAGTCGGACTTGACCGATTTTCTTTCTTGTTTGTATCGTTATCGTCAATCGGATGAAAACAAGGTTTTTGCAAATCGAATTTTCCTTGTGGGTCCTTATTTCGAAATCGGTAAAATACATTTTTTGTCAAAACTTCGCTTACAGACCGAGTTTCAAGTTAATCGAATGAACAACAAATTTTCCCCGTAAACAATTTTTCTGACGCTTTACTGGGAATTTCGGGACAGTACGATTAAATTTTAATTTTCTTCTCAATTTATTTCACTTACTATCGTTACAAACCGAGTATTAAATCAATCGGTAGTAAAATAGTTTTTCGAGAGAGTTTTTCGACCCCAGGAGCAAATTTTTCAACATCTTAATCTAAGTAAGTGAACTATTTTTTCAAACCGAATTTTAATTTAATCGGATAAAATATAGACTTTTTCCAAGCAGAATTATCCGAGCTTTCCTTGTGTGCGGGTTTTCAGAAATCGGGGAAATAAGTGTCCAATTTGTTCACATCTTTGGGTTGAAAACCGAGTTTCAAGTAAATCGAATGAAAAAAAAATATTTTCGCATAAAAACTTTTCCCACGCTTTTCCGGGAATTTTCCGCCATTTAGCATACTTTGCTTACAGCTCGAGTTTTAAGTCAATTTTAATTTGAATTTGGTTTATTTTCATCTCAGTGCTACAAGTAATTAGATACTTATTTTTATAACACTAATCACAACGATTCACAGTTTCTTAACAAGAGCTTAGATACTACAAAAAACAAAGAATTTATAAACAGTTCAGTTACATATGATCATGACTTAGACAAAAAAAAAAAAAAAAATTTAAATTTATGTAAAATCGACGATTGTGATATGATTTAAATATTAGAATTTTGATGTTGTTGTATTTGGCCTATAAGTTTTTCTCTAAAAGTCTGTGCGTTTCTAATTGTCTTAAGATTGTGTGGCAGATGATTCCAAAGTCGAATAGCATGGGGAAAGAAGAAAGTAATATTAAGACCCGTAAACTTGTCCAGGAGTCAAGGTTGATATCATATTTTTGTTGAGTAAACGATGATATGTGATCCGTCCGTTTCTTGTTAAATATATATCTGGCAATATCATTAAATGCAACATTTAATTTGTGTCTGCAGTTTGAGTTGCAGTTGCCAAATACCTCTATGCCATAAAAAATGCTTTGGTAAAAGGTAAGCCTTGACGATCATTTTTCTTGTGTGTGTGGGTATAAAATGTTTTGTCAGGTTTAGTTGTCTTAAAAGTCCATATGTTTTTCCAAGTGCTTTGTTTATATGGTCATCCCAAGTTAATGTGTTGTTAAATGTAAGTCCTAAATTCGCAGTCTTTTCCACATGTTCTATGCTGGTACTGTCAATTTCAAGCTTTTGCAGTGTGTCTGTTTTGTATCCTTTCTTGTATATGACTTAACACTTTGACTTTTTAGGATTAATCTTTCACCCATTCAATCACTGATTAAACGTAGTTCACTATTACAAATACTAATACATTCTGTCATTTTGACTAACGGACAACTAACATACAATTATGTTACAATAGACAAAACACTGGGGAGGTCATTGATAAAAATACTAAACAATAATGGTCCTAGGACAGATCCTTGTGGAACACCTGATTTTACACTCAGAAAATTTGACGATTCCATTTGGTTGAAAACAGCTTGGCTTCTATTATTCAGGTACGAGGTCATTAATTGTAGTGCAGAATTTGAAAAATAATATAATATTCGCAACTTTGTGCATAGTAGCTTGTGGTTCACTGAATCAAATGCTTTGCCATAGTCAAGGAGCGTTAAGAAAGTGACTTGGTCTTTGTCAAGTTTTTCCCGTATGTCGTCTAGTGACTAGTGTAGTGCAGCTTCGATTTTTCCTAAATCCTGACTGTCTATCATTTAATAAACAACTTTTTGTCAAGTACAAATTAATTTGGGATGCCATAATTTGCTCTAATGCTTTAGAAAGGAAGGACAGTATAGAAATCGGTCTGTAGTCATTATTTCCTTTCGGGATGGGTAGGACTTTAGCTATTTTCCAGGCCTTTGGAAAACAAGAAGTTGTTAAGACGGTATTGAAAATGTGTGTAATATGTACTAAGATTTGTGGGAGAAGGATTTTTAGGAATTTCGGGTCAAGATTATCTAGCCCTGTCGCATTTGATTTTATTTTGAGAATTGATTCCAAGACATCACACTGATTGACACACATGAAACTAAAACTACTATCACAGCTGTTATTTATCAGGAGGTTTAGTTCAGAAACATCTAAGTTATCAGGTACTGCTGGTTGTACAAATTTATTATTAAGTTCATTTAAATATATGCTCTCAGTCACTCCAGATCTTTGCCTGCCAACTCCTAGTTGTTTGATAACTTTCCATACATTTTGAGAAGATTGTGCGGATAGTGCAGAAGTGATCTTTGAATTGTAGTATTTCCGTTTGGTATTTTTGGTATTTATGAAGTAAGTGATCAGTACTATAGCGTTTCCACTTTTGGTAAGCCTTGTCCCGATTGTTGATTACTCTTTTAATGTCACTATTGAACCATGTTTTTTGAGCCGGGTTCGACTTTTTACTTCTAAGTGGTACACATATATTATACAGACTTACAATATTTGAGTTCAAGACTTCTACTTGGACGTCTACTTGGACGTTGAGAATAAATTAGATCCCACTGACTCGAGTTTAGCTTAATACCTAGGTCTACGTAGTTTATGTTCTTAAAATCACGATACATAAAAACTAAGTCATGTTTTGAAAATGCAGGCACGGAGAGTTGATCATAGAGTAAAGCCTTACTATAGTTGTCTATAAAGAATATGTCAAGAAGAGTATCTGATGTTGTGGAAAAGTGGGTTGGATAGAATTTATTTACTAGTGTCAATCCAAGAGATTCCATGCTAGCTGAGAGGTTTCTTTCTCTTAGCATATCACTATTTAAGTCACCAGTTAAAATTATGTCAGTAAAGGAAAGCGATACGGAATTTATTACTTCAAGCAAATCAGTGAAATCTATATTACGATGCGGTCGATAAAGAGACGCAATTAATAAATTTGAGGGACTGCCTGGGTTAATTATTTCTAAGAATATATACATATTCGATAGGACTATTTCGCTGCTGCTTGCATATCACTTTTGCCCTTAATCTTATGCTAACATATATCGCAACACCACCATCATGACCCATTCGATCTGAGCGATACAATTCATAGCCATCACACTCCACAAGAGAATCACATACATCAGCCGAAAACCACGTCTCAGAAACACATATAATATCAACCATAGAACCAGTGAAGTACCTGAACTCTTCCATTTTCTTAGTTAGACTTTGCGCATTTATGTGACAGACCTTTAAGCCATTTCGGTGCTTACTTAGAACTCTGATAACAGAGTGGCTATTCGACTTGGTGTCTCTTAAGTCACCCATCTATATTGATTTGTGTGATTTTTAGAAACGCACAGTTCTTACATACATTTATACATTTAGGACACACTAGAACAACAACAAAACGGGAAAGGGTAAAGATATTTTTCAAACAAAATTTAAGCAATGATATTAAATATAGAGATGTTATAAAGCTTTTACTCTTCACGAAATGAAGCTTCGGGGGGAGCAGCCTCAAGAGCATTTGCTTCAGATGACATTGGAAATGCTTCATGCTGGCTTGGTGATAAGACAGTGGCTGTTGACGACAGGGGGGACACGATGCAGCCCCGCAGTGCAGTTCAGAAAGCTTCTTCAAGCTTCCAACGCAGATGACTTCTCCTCTCTCACTTTGCTTGACGTGAACGAGAGATCGCCTTGTAAAAACAGCAGTGAGAAGCTTTTGTTTCTTCAATTTCATTGCCTCTTTGAATACTTCATAATTAGCTTTGGATAGTTGATCATTTACGTAAAATGGGACAGCTGAATCAAAGCCAAGAAGCTGCAAAGTTAGTTCAGATGAAACAAAATATTTTTACCATACAAACTTTTCTTGCGCTTTTCCGAGTGGAATTTTCCAAAACCCCGTATTAGTACCACATAACGAAACTTCTGTCCAAATTTCAGCCTTCTATCTCTTACCGTTTAGGCTGTGCGATAATTGCCAATCAGTCAGGGAATCACTTAGGACAGTATCTTTTATATATAAAGAGAAGATATTGAGTAATTTCACAGTTTGTGGTTAATCTTTGTTCTGTTTGAGCAAGATCTATTAAACCAACGCAAGGTTTTCTGGCAAAATGAAAATGAGTCAGCTATAAGCTCAGCTCAGTAAAATGTGTGCACACAGACCTGAAAACGGCATAATGGAAAAAAGTATATCTTAGCATTCCCAAAGCTAATTTTTGTTATATTATTAATAATTGTGAAAACCCAAAAAATGTATTTTAATTTCAAATGGGTGCGCCAGGGTCTCAAAGTTTTGGAAAAAATCACTCAAACAACTCGTACACCAAATACAAATATTTATCCAACTTTCTGAAATTCGAAAGTCAACTTCATTTTTGGAAATTTGGCAAACCTGTGTTTTTGGTCTTCTTATTGAACCCAAAAAAAGGAATCAAATATGCTTATCTGGGAGATAAGAAGTATTTTGTACCAAACTTCAAGAGAGTCAGACGGGGGTAGAAAAAATTCAAATTCAAATTCAAATCTTAGTTTTAATAGATTAACCATGCTGTTTAGAACCAGAGACTAAATCTTTGAGAGTTGCTTAAACGAAGTATTTGATGTTTCGCATGTCAAGGCTAAGGACAAAAATAATCGAAAATTGAGTCCAAAGTGGAAGACTAGAAGTATTTATTTTTTCAAATTGCAAGGGATTCGAGGGCGTGTTGAAAACTTCTGCCGTTCGGACTCAGAGTTAAAGTGGAGGCCCCTTCGTCTTGTTTAAAAATTCGAAGCAAACAAGCCAAGAGAATGGTAGAGGCCGGCCCCTTTGATTCTGTGAATTTTTATTTGTTCTTTTTTCTTTGTACGGCACGTTTTATCGACATCACTATTATTGCTGATCAAGAATATACAGCCATGCTCCCATTCTCGCTATCGAAAAGACTTTGCGATTTGAACACCAAATTGTAAAATTTGGTTCTTCTGAATCCGAAAAGTTTTGCCGTCTTTAAACCGGCAACATCTAAGAAATGAATCCATGAAATGAAAAGACAATGATAAACATAGGATAATACACAAACAGACTTTAAGAAATAATTTTGGAGCAATTAAAACAGCACCTAAGTAGTCACGAAATCCTTAGGCCATATCAATTCTGATTTAGGAACCTCCATAAGCTATTCTTTGGCTGTGGCAAACTATTTTTTCTTTGGCGATTTGGCTCAGCAGCGCGCTACCATCGCCTGTGCCTTTGATTTTGGAAAGGCCTTTGACACTGTGTGGACCAACGGTCTTATCTATAAGATGAATAATCTCTTTAGGTTCAATCCCAATACTACAGACATCATCCAAAATTATTTATTTAGAACGTTCTCTCACGCGAGAAATCTAAGCAGGAATCCCTCAGGGATCACTGCTTGCCCCAATTCTTTACAGTATCTACCTAGCCGTCATCCCTGATTTTAAAAGAGACCCGGGGTCATCCTCAACTGTTCAAATCCAACCGCTGATTAACGCAGATGATATCCTTCTCCTGGCGTCCGGAGCACTGATAGCCAGTGCAGAAACGGATCTAAATAATTACTTAGCAATGTCATGCTATTATTAAAATTATTTCAATGCAATTATTTTCTAAAATGGAAGATATTTATTCATTGGATTAATTGAATTATTTTTGGAAGCTGTTAATACCCGAATGGTTAATGTTGCCGTAAGTCAATTGCTACTTTAAAAATGATCATGCTTCGTTAGTAAATCTGAAAACGGAGTTCGGTCTATTTTTTAGGCTAGTTAATGGCCGATATAGCGTAGATCATGGCGAATCTTAAAATGGTACAGCATTTCGAAATTTTTGGCTAAATGGTTAATCCTCTTAGACCCATGAAATAGCCCGTTATGCCATCATTAATTTAGTTTTTAATACAAATCTACTATCTCTTATCTTTAGGTTTAACCTTATCTGGAGGTACCTTAGCCGATTGTACAATCAAAGCATATTCTCGATGTTACGTTATTGACGCAGTCCATTTTTGCGGAATTTTGTAGTTTTTTATTTTGAACCATTAGCATTTAAGTTAATATTATTGTCTCTTTGTGTTGTAAAACGCGAACCTAGGGTACAGTTAATAAACTCAGCGATGCTTAGAAAAGACCCTTCAATCAGAATTTAAGGGTCTCATCGCGGGGTTTTTCTTTATTTTTAGTTTCGTACTGTGTTGTAAATAGGTGTAAGGTAGTATAGATGTGTTGGTGGTGGCAAGCAGTGGCACATGAAAGCCGTAGAAGGGAAATTTTGCTAAGGAGGGGAAAACGACATAAATTGGCGAATTTTGCCAGCCAGTTTTTGTAACTGCTATTAAAGGTGTTTTTAGTCCGATCTGATTGTACTTTTCAGAATATATAGAAATTGGGCATAGCTTTATGTATACTAAACCACAATACTCTAACTTGAAAATTGTGGATCTGACGGTTTTTTAGGTCTAGGATCTGACGGTTTTTTGGGCATAAGAGGGGAACGGGAGAGAATTTTCCAAACCTGTACCAAACTTGATCTGCATACGGCATACATCTTCTATCATGCAAATTTGGTGCTTTATCTCTTATAGTCTCTGAGATCGACGCGTTCATACAGACAGACGGACGGACAGACAGACGGACAGACAGACATGGCTACATCGACTCGGCTGTTCATGCTAATCAAGAACATAATATATATCTTCCTGTTACATACATTCGCACAACTTCATGATCCCCCTTTTTCCATTTTCAATGGGAACAGGGTATAAAAAAAAGCTGCAAAAGGTATACAAACTTCGGATTTGTGTTTATTTTTTGTGGTAACAAGACAGCTGTCTGTGATTCTTTTGTGATTTTTGCCATTTAAGTTTTCTGTCGATTTTTTTGTTAGTGACGAGAATTTGGTCAGTGTCGAGATGGACCCTTTGAGATGGACTGAGCCAGCCGGATTGCCCAACGGAAAAGAAAGTGCAGATACATAACACATCAGTGAGAGTGTTTTAATTTTTGAGTTAAAATGTCTCGCTTAGTGGTAATCAATATTTCCTTTTTTTTTTGTGTTTCTTTTTGTTGCTCCAAGACACTTATTATTAAGAGAAAAAAATAGAGGAAAGTGAACTTCGGCTCGGCCGAAGTTTGTAAACTCTTGCAGCACGTTTTTTAACTTTTCTTAATAAGACTATTTTTCTGACTCTACTTTCGTATGACAGCTATCCTATATTGATTTCTGATTTCGACCAAACTTGGTGGAATCATGGAAAAGCATAGCAAACTAAGAAATACAAAGTTTGGAGGCGTTTTCTTGGAAAACAAAAAAGGTTTTCTCACTAAAACTAGTTTTTCGACGGATTATTCATATGGCAGCAATAACCTTTAGTCATCCGATTTTGACAAAACTTTGAAGAATTGTGTGAAAGCTTATAAAATAATTGTATGACAATTTTAAAGAGGTTTACATTAACAACAAAAAAGTTTTTCTTACTAAGACTATTTTTCTAACCTTACTTTTCAATGGCAGCTAAACTATACAGATGTCCGATTTCGACCCAATTGGGCAGAATTATAAAAAAGTAAAGAAAACTAGTAAATATGGAGTTTGGAATCGTTTGCCTTCAAAACAAACAAGTTTTTCTCACTAAAACTAGTTTTTCGACCGATCGTTCCTATGGCAGCTAAATGTTATAGTCATCCGATCCGGCCGGTTCCGACAAATGTGCATCGTATTTGTACCAGAAGACTTCGTGCAAAGTTTGGTGCCAATAGCTTTAAAACTGACGGAGGAGACTGACTGACTGACGGACAGACGTACATGGTTATATCGACTTAGCTCGTCATGCTGATCAAGAATATACATACTTTATGTGGTCGGAAATGCTTCCTTCTATGCGTTACAAACCAAGGCTGCAAACCTTTAAAATTATCCATGAGGTTCGGTCCGGGGGTTCGAACCCATTGTAAAATCTAAAGTTCGGTTCGCGGACCGGTTCTTGGAACCCCTGAACCCAAGGTTCTGGTTCGAACCTTAGTTCGCTTGCACATTGAAGAATAGTTTGACTTTTGAATCATTAAAACGTTGAAAATGAAACATATATACCTTCTATCCATATGGTTAATCATAATGATCGTTACTTAATTTATTTAAATTACCAGCTTTTAGAATCGACTTAGTTTAGGTTAATTGGCACTAGATCTTCCAGGAGCTGTTCATCTAGCTCTTAACTGCTCGTTAAACTGATACCTGAGTTGCTGGTACAGCTAGTATAGTAAAAGGAATATTTTATAAGCCTTTGTTATTATGACCTTACAAAAATGTTGTCGATGGATGTAATCTTGGAAAATTTTTTAAAGGAATCTATAACATCATTCACAGATTTTATATTTGATATTTGTTTATAGCTTTCATAAACTTCTCGACTTCGCAATCAGACGTTGAGTCATTGTTTTGTCGAATTTTGAAAACTCTCATTAAGCATATTAAATTGGTGAACCGAACCTCATTTTTCGAAAAAGTGGTCCGGTTCGGGTTCAGGTTCGAGGACAATTTCAATATACCCTCTGCAAGGGTATTAGAATACAAATGGCATTTGGAGAACATTACGGAGGCGAACAAGTGGCGCTAATCGAAGCGGTCAAATCGCAACCCATTTTATGTGATTTGACTAACAAAAAGCATTTCGATGCAATTTGCTCCATAAAAAAAACCATGGCATTCCCCAAAACCTCTGCATTCATCAAACAGTCTTCCACTTTACATTTTCAAAAAAAGATTAACTTATCTTAACCGCGCTTTTTTTTACCGTTTCAGATTCAGTAACATTTTGCTGTGACCAGAAACAATACAGCCTCAGACGCCGCTCTGAGAATTATGAAACAATTCTCGCTGCGAGAAATGTCTCAGCGTCCCCGTACCTAAGACTTTGTTCTGACTGACTGATTGGCAATCATTGCACAGCCTAAACGGTAAGAGATAGAAGGCTGAAATTTGAACGGAATTTTCATCCTATTGACTTGAAATTCGGTTTGTAAGGAAAGCAAGTGAAATATATTTAAATGTCGTTTTCCGATTTTGAAAAATTTAACGGATGTGGGGTGACAGTATACGCAGATATGTGTTGGCTGGACTACCTAAAAATATATCATCCACTCAATTGATCTACAAAGTTAACATAGATTTTTTTTTCTTTTCTTCTTAATTTTTTTCCTACTTTATTGATAAAAATATTTACATTTTTTTCAAACAATGAAGTCCGTTTCTCAGTTCAACAATTCTAAAGCTCAACTGGGCATCGCCGCTTTCTTCTTCTAGTTTCCGACTTGTCAACAATTTAAAATATCCCTAAAGCTCAACTGTGGGGTCGTGAATACCCTAAATGTATTATGTAATGATTAAATAAATGGAGACCAAGACATTACATTAACAGTTATTGGAATTAGCGACCAAGCATTTCTTACTGGCATAATTTTTACAATACTTTGTCTCGATTAAAAAATGTTTTCTCGAACATAAGTAGTTTTAACAAAACCCGAAGGATCTTCGGATAATATCGTCTGCAGAATAGCTGAGACATGTATCTTTTGTTGGACCATGAAAATTAACCTGTTAAATAATGAACTGACATATTGTCAACTCACTAGAAGACTACAAAAGGTAGCAAAATAAAAATTTTACGTAATAGTAGTAGTAGTAGTAGTAATTTATTCTTGTTTTTTTCTTCTTCTTATTTTTGTACAATGAACTCTTAACTTAAGATAAACCAAATAAACTACATCTAGGCATGGCTTTCAGCCGTCAGCCGCCTTTTAATTTAACAAAAATATTAGTTTGACATTTAAGAACATGTTATACAGTTTTTACGGTTTTCACGTTAAAGTTTGTTGGACAAAATTACAATAATACAGACAATATTTGTTTTCTATACTCACATGCTGATTTGAGGAACCTTATTAAATTCGTACAATCGTTTGGGCATAAGAATATCGACACTTGTCCCTACACTCAAAAAATGTATTTTCTAGTTTTTAGAAATGTTTAACAGTTTATTCTAAAAAACTTAGAAAAAACAACCCTATAAAAGAATTTTTAGAAAATAATTTCTTAAATTTAGAAATTCGCGCTAAAAAATAGAAAAATATTAAAAAGACAGCCCTTTTAATTCTCAAGTACGAATTTCGTGCATTCGGAATATAAAAGGGGCAACTAATATTCGGCATGCTGAGAAAACCGCCCTAAAATGTAAAAAAATAGTCTAGAAAATAGTCTAGAAACCCGCTCTAAAATTAAGGAAATATAAAAAGAAACCGCATGTAATTCTCAAGTTCGAATTCACTGCTTTCGTAATATGAAAGAGGCATCTGAGTGCTTAGCATTTGACTGCATTATTTACAGTCCCCACTCGCGAGCTTGGTAGTCGAGTGCGATAAGATGCCTTTCGTGTTGAAGTTTCCCCGAGGTCTCGAGTTCGAGTCCCAGGCAAGGTAAAGTTAATAACTAATATAATGATTACTCGTAGTAAACCAACAGAAAGAAAATATCCTATAAAAATAATATATAAAGGTGTTAGTTCACAGATGAATAAAATTTGAATTTTCCTTTATTTATATATTTTACTATTATGATAAACCTTTGAATTGTTAAATGAAATTAATCATGTACAAAATGCGTATGTAAATGAAGTGTAGCACGCGCATGTAAACAAATCCAATAAGCTTTGGATAAGTAAAAGCTTATCTCTCTTGCCGCTACTCAGAGCCTAGCCACTCATTGCTAGCTCTAGTAAATGGTTCTTCGTATTGACACAAGCAAATCGAACGGTCGTCTTCTTTTTGCCAAGCGCAGCAGCTAATCAATTCTTTTCACTTTCCGCGAGTTTTATAAAACCATACATTGGTTAATTTTTTCGATTATTTTATATCAAATTTTACATGGCGCCCGAGCAGGGACTTCGGAAAGTTTTCGTTTATTAATTAATTTAAAATCAATTAGTTGTTCAAAGTCTGGTTAGCTGCGCGCGTTGGATTCTCGCACCCACCCCCCTTTTGTGACATTTATTTGCTACTGCCTCATCTTCGTTGGACTAATGAGCCGCAATATCAACATAAGGGAAGTGGATGAATATTCGTCAGATGACCAGGTAACAATGCCAAAACAATAATACAAGTTTGGAAGTTACAAACAATTGGTTTAAAACCATACAAAAGCTTGTTACACATACATACATACAAGTAAAATTCTATTGTCTTGGCATTGACACAAAATTTTGTGAACATTTGAAGCAACACATACATTTTCGGCACAAAAATTAAATAAAGTGGAATTAAAAGTGGCTTACATATTAAATATTCAACTTTGTCATGTTAAATTTGGTTTAAATGAGTGGAAAGCTAAAATTGTGAGAGTCATAATTTGTTCGGCACCCCTCGCACAAAAGAGAATAGTGAATATATAAGTACAGCAAATATCGTAACAGTTAGACTCAAGGATGGCGCTGGTGCACATTTGCATAAGCATTGCTATTTTCGGTTCCGTTGATCTCGCTTGTTGGTCGATTAGATTTTCGTTTGTGCTGGCCGCTGGTCAGCAAAAAAGGGCTTTGGGTTTGCTGACTTTAGTTACGATAAAGCTGCACTTATTTCTCTTCGCTTGGAAGAGCACCATCTTCTCTTAAAACTTTGCTTAAGTTCGCGGGTCAGTTTTGCTGTTTATTTAAATTATTTTATACAAGTTAAAGGTCAAATATGCCACCTAAAAAGGATTCCAATAATATGGGGATCGCTAAGATTACCAATAAAGACCGTTTTACTGACGCTGGTTCAAATCAAGAGACCTTAGATCAGACAAGTATAGATGTCTCTGATGGCGGTTGCAGCAGCGTTGAAGCTGTTTTCGAAACTTGATAAAGTTGGAGATGACATTAATCGAATGAAAAGAACATTTCAACGGAAAGAAATCTCGCTTGATCCACTTGAAATCCAATGCCGCTTGGATCTCTTAAATTCGCACATTTCAAATGCAATGGCCTTACAATTAGAAATCGACGGTATAGACCCAGATAATACAAATCGTCCCTCGTTAGAAGAAATTTGTGTGACAACTAAGGATTTGTACATGTCAGCTTTGAGTAAAAATCAGAGTCAATCAGGTGCAGTTGCTCATCATTCTCATTTGCCAAAAATGAAATTACCAAGGTTTAGTGGGAAGCAGGCTGATTACAAGCAATTTATTAGCCTGTATGAGAGCTTGGTGGATTCTGATCACTCGTTATCTAACATAGAGAAATTTAATCACCTTTTATCATGCCTTTCTGATGAAGCTTTGGGCACAGTCAAAGCGTTCCAAGTTTCAGAGGAAAATTATTCAAAGGCTTTGGCAAGCCTAAAGCGGGTCTATGACAACAAATGCTTAATATTCTTCGATACTCTTGCACAACTGTTTGACATTCCTGCCGTAACCAAGCCATCTTCGTCTGCTTTGCGATCAATTATTGATACCGTGTCCGCATTTTTCGACTCCTTGTTGTCATTAGGAAACGAAACGGATGTTGCCAATGACATACTCATCCATATAGTGATGTCAAAAGTGGATTATGTCACAAAATCCAAGTATGAAGAGCAACTCGATTATAATGAACTGCCGAAATGGTCTGATTGCGTTGATATGTTGAACAGACGATATCAGCACCTATCGGCAGAAGACTCTTCTAGAGCTAGGGGCAAGCCAAAGTTTGAAATACAACCTAAAAAGAATTTAAAGTCGTCATACTCTTGTTCAAAGTCTTCTAGTGCAGAGCCAAAATGTTTGTATTGCAGTGCAAATCACTTTATTGGAAACTGTCAAGCATTTAGTTCGATACCAGTTCTTGATCGATTTAATTTTGTCAAGAGCAAGCAATTATGCATTAACTGTCTTCAGCCAGGCCACAGAGTGTCAAATTGCACATCCTCAAAGTGTAGAGTATGCTCACGATTACATCACACTCTTCTGCATAGGTATGAAACTTCAGGACAACCTCAAAACATTTCGAATCCAGGTCAGCAGGATCATTCTCCATCGAGTACACAACTAACGTCATATCCGGCTCAGGTCACTCATGTTGCTAGTGAAGAAGAGCACGTTATTCTTGCAACAGCGGTTGTGAAACTTCGAGATCGATTTGGTCAAGTGCATTTAGCACGAGCATTACTGGACTCAGGGTCCAGTAGTCAACTTCCTTGGTCCCAAGTCAACTTTTTGACTGAAAAGTATGCTCAAGCTCTGAGATTGTCAAGAGCGCATACAAGTTTGACAGTCACATCAGTAGGTCAATCTAGTCTGGTAGCAAGTAGTGAAGTGACAACTACAGTATTCTCAAGGTTTAACAACCACAAGTTTTGTGCAGATTTTTTGGGTTCTAAGCAGCATCACCAAACCTCAACCCGATTGCAGCCTATCTATTGATCAGTGGAAAATACCTGCTAATCTGGTCCTGGCAGATCCCGAATTCCACAAGCCTCAAGGAATTGACTTATTGTTAGGAGCAGATTCTTTCTTCGATTTGTTGTGTACAGGCCAAATAAAACTTGCCGAAGGGGCACCACTACTGCAAAAAACGTTGCTGGGATGGGTAGTGTCTGGGCGTTGTAAGAAGCTGGTAACTCAAGGTCCATCATGTTGTGCCGTAACATATTCATCAGAAGATTGCTCGTTAAAGCCTATGGTTGAACGATTTTGGGAATTAGAGAACATTCCCAATAAAAGCGAGGTTGAGAAATATTCGGTAGAGCAATTGGCTTGTGAAGAGGACTTTAAGAACAAGGTTCTCAGTTTGGAAAATGGTCGCTATCAAGTCAGATTGCCCTTTAGTGGGGATCCTAACACCCTCGGTTCCTCCTTCGAAATTGCGAAACGACGATTTTTATCCCTGGAACGCAGAATTTCCAAAGATACTGCACTATATAAAATGTATCTCGAGTTTATGAAAGAGTATTTGGAGCTTGGCCACATGTCTGAAACAGACAATAAAATTCCATCAGGACCACATTATTTCATTCCACATCAGTGTGTCCTGAGGCCTGATAGTAGTTCCACCAAACTACGAGCTGTTTTTGATGCATCGTGCAAAACAACTTCTGGAAAGTCTCTAAATGACATATTAATGGTGGGACCAACTATTCAGAGGGAATTATTTTTATCATTAATACGATTTCGCTTGAAAGTATATGCCTTAACGGCCGATATTGCAAAAATGTATAGGCAAGTTATGGTGGCTGAAAGTGATCGGAATTTTCCACTCATCATTTGGAGAGAGAACCCATCAGACAATCTTAAAATTTGTCGGCTAAATACTGTCACCTATGGTACCTCTGCAGCCCCATTCCTTGCCTTCGCTGTTTGCATGAACTTGGTCTTCGACACAAGGATACTCATGCAATCGGATCTAAAGTCATCTGTTGTGATTTTTATGTGGATGATATGCTCACTGGCGCTGATGATCTTGACACGCTGAAAGCTATCATTGCTCAGGTATCGCAGATTCTGGAATCAGCCGGTTTCCAGTTAGCCAAATGGTTTTCAAATCATCCACAATTGATGGAATCAAAACACTCAGAAAAGACTATGTGTTTCAATGATGCCGATTCGACTAAAACATTGGGTATGCGATGTACTTCAAAAACAGACATGTTTCATTATCATTTGGATAATAGTTTTGCTGAATTAGTCCCTACAAAGCGCAATATTCTCTCTGTAACTGCGCGTCTGTTTGATCCTCATGGCTTAATATGCCCCATCAGCAAAAATGCAACTATATAGTTTCAAGAACTTTGGAGATTGCAACTTCAGTGGGATTAAACTATTCCCATGTCATTACATTCAAAATAGGAAGAACTTGTTCAAAATCTGTTGGATGTCCACCTTATAAATATCCCACGATATACTTATGCCAGTGGGTGGTCGGAAATACAAGTTCATGGGTTTTCGGATGTATCCAGACATGCGTTTGGATGCTGCTTGTATATTCGCGCCACTTACAATGGCGAAGTTTTCTGCCGATTACTATCAGCAAAAGCAAGAGTGGCCCCACTTAAAACTAAGTCCATTCCGCGACTTGAATTATGTGCCGCAGTTCTTTTGACTCAACTATGGGCATACGTCAAACAAGTCTTGGATACATGTCGAATCGAGAGTGTGCATTTCTGGACGGACTCAGAAATCACCCTACATTGGATCAATACGCCGCCTTCTACTCTTGCCCTCTTTGTGGCAAATGGAGTGGCAGCAATCCAGGAACTGTCCGAAGGTATAGCTTGGCGACATGTGCCATCACAATCGAACCCAGCAGATTTTGCATCTCGTGGCTGCAAGGTTCAGGAACTGATTAAATCGATTTGGCTCGAAGGTCCACAATTTCTTTATGAAACGGAATCCAGTTGGCCAAAGAATCCTCACTTTTCCATATCGCAAGAGATGATAGGCTCTGAATCGAGAAAATGTGCCCAAGTGCATGTAGTCTCGAAACCAGACTTCCTCACAAATATCATTTGTCGAATTTCATCATATGCCAAGCTACTTAGAGTATTCGCATATGTTTACAGATTCTTCAATATTTCAAAATCTCGCTCAGACTCACTGCAGCTGAGTGCGCAGGAGTTACAACTATCAGCGCTGAAACTAATGGAAATAGTTCAAAGAAGCGAATTTAAGCCAGAATTTTCGAAACTTAAAAATAAACTAGCTCTTCAGCCAAGTTTACAAGCGCTAACGCCTTTCATTCAGAAATTTAGTAAAGCAGGACGAAAATTCTCGTTGATTCGAGTAGGAGGCAGGCTTCTTAGTGCTCCTCTGGAATTTGAATAAAATTCCCAATTTTACTGCCAAACAAGAACCATTTTGTCACCCTGTACCTTAGGAACCTGCACAATAGGAATTGTCATGCAAATGGGAAAACAATGCTTGGCCTTCTTAGGCAACAAATTTGGATTGTAAATGCCCGCCGAGAATGCACGCAAGTTGTTCGAAAATGCATCCATTGCTTTCGCTATAAGCCTAAGCTAATGAGTCAGGTTATGGGAAATCTGCCTGAGGTTAGGTTCACAAATGTTCGACCGTTTCTCGTTTGCGGTGTAGATTTTTTTCGGTCCTATAAATGTATCGCTACGGATTAGAGGACGAGCTCCAATCAAAATGTACATAGCAGTATTCGTGTGTTTTGCTTCAAAGGCGGTTCACCTCGAGCTCGTTTCCGATCTTTCAACTAATTGCTTTCTTTTGGTTCTCAGAAGCTTCATCGCAAGACGTGGCGTTCCGAAGAAAATTTATTCGGACAATGCGACGAACTTCATCGGAGCCCGAAATCAGCTGAAGGAGCTACAGATAGCGATCGAGGAACAGCAATCCCGTCTGCAGTTGTTCGCTGCGGAACACGGAATGGAATGGAGTTTCATTCCACCTCGCGCACCACATTTCGGAGGTCTCTGGGAAGCGGCGGTCAAGTCGGCAAAACGGCTTCTCGTGCGCTAAATATCCAACGCTTCACTCATCGAGAGCGAAGTCAGAGCCCATCTGGCGGACGTCGCGTCATCCTCAACTCTCGGCCTCTAATTCATACGAGCGCCGACCCCAACGATGGAGAGGTGCTCACTCCGGGCCACCTACTGATCGGGCAGGCCCTTCGTACGCTGCCGCAAGGATTAGAGCCGGACGATCCAGGCAAAAAATTGAGCTATACACGGAGGTGGCAGCTGCTGTCCATGCTCAGACAACGGTTCTGGCAAGCGTGGTCCAAGGACTACATCCACAGCCTCCAAACCAAAACCAAATGGCACACACCTCAACTGAATTTGGAGATCGGTTCGGTGGTCATCGTCCACGACGACAACACTCCGCCACAGCGTTGGATCACAGGCAGAGATATCAGCGTGGTGGCAGGGGCAGATGGCAAGGTTCGCGTGGCCGAAGTCAAAACGGCAACGGGCGTTTTTAAACGTCCCATCCACAAGTTAGCAGTTCTCCCAATTGCTTGAAACCCCAACGCTGGTCCTTCAACGTGGCCGGAATGTTAATTGACAGATGAATTAAATTTGAATTCTCCTTTATTTATATATTTTACTATTATGATGAACCTTTGAATTGTTAAATGAAATTAATCATGTACAAAATGCGTATGTAAATGGAGTGTAACACGCGCATGTAAACAAATCTAATAAGCTTTGGACAAGTAAAAGCTTATCTCTCTTGCCACTACCCAGAGCCTAGCCACTCATTGCTAGCTCTAATAAATGGTTCTTCGTATTGACACAAGCAAATCGAACGGTCGTCTTCTTTTTGCCAAGCTCAGCAGCTAATCAATTCTTTTCATTTTCCGCGAGTTTCATAAAACCATACATTGGTTAATTTCTTCGTTTATTTTTTATCAAATTTTGCAAAGAGGTTACGCTTATATATATACGCTTCTCAGTATGGCAGTCTCCTTCCTCTTCTGTATCTTATAGATTCTGGTGGCACTTTTATTTTTCCGTTGCACATAAGATTCACATATTCCGTTCCAGTGCGGCCTAGAGATTTCAATGTTATGGCACTCTACGCCATTTGAGACACATAATGCTTGTAATTCCTTGGCCCAAAATATAATACATTCTTTTGCAGAATTTTTTTTAGCGAGTAGGTTCGGAAGCCGCTCATCTTTATAATCAAAGAGAACTTTGGCAATATGATATAAATGTTGTCCAAGAGAGAACAGGTGCGCATACTCCACATTGCTTTCTAAGGCCAGTGCATAATCAGGCGTTGTTGGTGGCAAATTTAACACTTTTTTTGGAAAGCATAAGTTTGAATAGACCTACATACGGCATTGTAGACTTTCCATTTGGCATTTACTGGTAAGTTGCTATTGTAAACATATTTACTCCCAGACACACTTATGCTTATTTTAGCTAGGTCTGTTCGATTCTGGATGTGTTATAGGAATGATAGCTTTGGCGTGAGTGTCACTTCCAGATAGCAATATTCCGAGACTATTTTAACTGAAGAGTCTTTAAACCGCCACTTTTCAGCTGCTGCTAGACGCCCACCTCGCGGAAAGATCATTATTTCTGATTTGGTCATATTCAACTTCCATATTCCAGCGGTCACAATATTTTTCCAAGCGATAAATTATACGCTGCAGAACTCCGGGATCATCGGCTAAGATGACTATATCATCCGCATACATCAGCACACGAATATTTGAGCCTTCTATGTGCAAGCCTCCAACCAGTCATTCGTGAATATCGTTTAAGAATAGAGTGAAAAGAAGTAGTGATATGAGGCACGCTTGTCGAACCCCAGACTTTGCCTCAAATGACTCCGACAATTCTTCTCCAGTCCAAGCCGCCGCTCGTGTATCGCTGAAGAAGCGATCGACAAAATTCAAAACTTTGCTAGAGACTCCGAGATGTGAAGCTTGTACCACAAGAGTTTTCTGGGAATTTTGTCAAAGGCTGCCTTGAAATCGACAAAAATCGCATAAATTTTCGTCCCTTCATTCCACTTTAAGTGTACTATGGATGTTAGGTTAAACATATTATCCATGGTTGAATATTTCCGTCTAAGTCCCGCTTGAAACTCATTTAGTACGTTGTATTGGTCAACCCATTGTGGTCAGAGTATCATTGAGCACACCCATCAAAATCTTTGCCGCACAATTAATGAACGATATCCCTCTATAATTTGATGCGGAGTTTATATCGCCTTTTTTATAGATAAGGAATATGATGCTGTTTAGAAAGCCGAATCTTTGCATTCCCCATTATAAATATTATTAAAAATGCGAGCCAGTTATTCGAGGAGTTCTTTTGGTGCACTTATATAGCACTCGTAGGTAAGCCTATCTTCACCCGCTGCTTTGTTTAATTTGACGTTCTGCAGCATTTTTTGGATCTTTTCAACTATTATCAAATTATCCAGCAGTGGTGGCTCCAACAGGTTTCTCCCGTACTTAAAATCCGGAGCTATTTGCTGCTGTTTTAGCAGTTCCTTGAAGTAGCTTTGGAAATCCCCAGCTGCCACATTTGTCCCAACTTTGAATCAGGTTCCTTTGAGCTCTCGTGCCAATTGCCACCATTCCTTACTGTTCGAGCGAGAACTTGGACGATCGGACTTAATGGAAATTTGCTAGACCTCAAAGGATAAGTGATTGACGCATTTTAGGCCCTGGAGAATGTTTAGAATCTTAACATAGTCCACGATCCCACGAACATAAGTAGCATAGCTGATAAACGCATGTCAATGATCAAACATGACGAGCCTGACGGAAACCATAAGCAAGTCAATGTTTATGGTTGAGCAACAAATATTAATAAGCACTTGACGAGGGTCAGGATGTATCCTACCCCAAGCGTACCCTTTGAGATGCACAGGCGATGTACCCCCTCCCATACACCCTCCCCCTCCCCTCCCTAGCCCGACACATATGTGTGCATATGTTAATTACCAACACATATAAACATACACATAAACATACACATGCTTCGTCTTACAAACGAAGCAATAGATAAGTTAGATTTAATTGATGAATTTTATGAATAAAAGAAGGATCGCCCGCAAGAGCTATTCAGTACAAATATAAAACAAGAAAGAAAGTCGGTCCAGCCCGACTATAACATACTCTGTACCAAGAAAATTTTTCTTTTGATCATAACTCGAAAACCGTTCATCCGATCTTCTTCATTCCTTTTGCGATAAGTTATCCTAATAACTAAATATGTCCAGAAGGAACAAGCCATCTATCTTCAAAACTGTGGGAGATATGACGTTTTTTCTAAATTGCGGGGGCGGGAGGGGGCGTGGCCAAAATTGAAAATAAACTTGATCTGCCTGCAGACATTAGAAGCATATGTCCCATACATGTCAAACTTCTATCTCTTACCATCTCTGAGATCTGTGCGTTCATACGGACAGACGGACATGGCTATATCGACTCGGCTGTTGATGCTGATCAAGAATATATATACTTTATGGGGTCGGAGATGCTTCCTTCTGGATGTTACATACTTTTGCACAAACTTATAATACTCTATGTACCTACGGTACAGAGTATAATTGTAAGCGTGCTCATATAAGGTGTATAATACTATACATTTATTGATCCTTCGAGCCGGATCTTTGATATTCGCGAAAGTTGATGTAAGCACATGTACACAATTTTGGTTTATCAAAGTCTGTAAAGTGGGTGCGAATATTTGAATATTCGAAAGAACCATGACGCAACTCGAAACGAGATTGAAGGTCAATATGAGTGACCACGTCATGCAGGACGCCGGGCCATCAGAACGAACTAATGTGCAGCGGTACACGACGCCCACATATGTTACCGAATCGGACAATTTTGGCTCTGTAAGCCCAAAATTCGAATTAACGAATCAATTGGATCATCTTATTGTGGAGCCAATATCAAGAATTAAAATCTTGATAACGATGCTAGAGGAAAAGCACAAATCGGTATTGATCAAGTATAAGCTTAATGAGATTGACGACGATTATATTATCGAGATGAGGATTAAGGCCACAGCGATGTTGGAAAGAATGTTGGCAAGAAAGCATCGTCTGCAAGACCTAAAGGATGCAAGACCACTTCAGCCAGCTGCACCAGCAATGGAAATGCTCACGTTTAGTGGAAACCCCAAAGAGTGGATAACATTCTATGGATGGTTTAATACGGCAATTCACGAGAGCAGATTTCGGAAATGCAATTAAGATTTATTATCTGACCTAGTGTCTGAAAGGAGAAGCGAAAAACCCACTCACCTCGTCACTTCTGAACCAATCTTCGTATTATACAACAGCATGGGACCGAATATGCAAGATAAATATTGAAAACTGGAGCAGATTCATAGAAAAGCTGAAAATCAGTCAGCCTAATCTGAAACCAGCACACTCGCCGTTGAGGTCAACTGCCAAAACCCCCAAGGAGCAGACGGCAATGATCAATCGTAGAAGTCTGTTCAAAGAACTCCAGCGAGCGCCAGATGTCAGTGTCGCCCAGGTCACCACTCAGGCTGCCTCAGAGTCCACGCATCCAGCAACAAAGTCCAACAAGCTGGATCAACAGCCCAAAGGAGAAGATGAGACCAGCATCCACCATGGACTATATGTCGAGCAGCTCAAGCTGCAAGTAATGAAGGTGGATCACACTCAGCAGGAGAACGATTTCACCATCGAGATGAAGGACAAGGATGTCTTTCAAGCCGGTGAAGAGACGGCGGTCAACTGTGGCCAACAGATGACACTCTTCGACAAGGACAAAGAAACTACAACAAACGATATCCTGGCTGGCGGCTACAAAGAAGCAGCTATCAACGTACTGGAACGTACGGCAGAGAGTACCAGGAGTGTGTGCTTGAGCATCACGAAGCCTCAAGGCACCAAGAAAAACGAGGAACGACGATCTGCTCAAGGGCGACCCAAAACAGACGGTCATTGCAGGACGACAATGCGGTCGAGGCCATATGGGCCCTTTGGAGACATTAATTTATTTAATGTTTTGCACGCAAGCGATTCTTCCCGCAACAACAAAGATGCTAATACAAATGGGTCCACGTTGGACAAATCAAGGAAATCAAAGCGTCAACTTAGACATTTATTTAGAGTCAATGATTCTTCCGGAAGAGTAAGATACAAACTGGATAAGTGGATATCGAATTGGAGGCCCCCGGAGAATGTTCGAGCGAGAACATGGGACGATCGGACTTAATGGAAATTTGCTAGACTCAAAGGATAAGTGGTTGACGCATTTTAGGCCTTGAAGAATGTTTAGAATCTAAACATAGTCCACGATCCCACGAACATAAGTAGCATAGCTGATAAACGCATGTCAATGATCAAACATGACGAGCCTGACGGAAACCATAAGCAAGTCAATGTTTATGGTTGAGCAACAAATATTAATAAGCACTTGACGAGGTTCAGGATGTATCCTACCCCAAACGTACCCTTTGAGATGCACAGGCGATGTACCCCCTCCCGCTAGACCGACACATATGTGTGCATATGTTAATTATCAACACATATAAACATACACTTTTTTCCATACATTTTTTTTTTCTCCATGGCCCAAAATGCTTCAACCACTTATCCTTTAAGTCTATCAAATATCACTTAAGTCCGATCGTCCCATGTTCTCGCTCGAACACTTCCTGTCTCTGATTTGGTCATGTTTAATTTCGAGGCCTTCTTGATACCATGTTTTTTTCTCATCGCATAAATGTTTATAACATTTTCTCTCCTTCAGATATAATACGCGAAGTGACTCGTCCGCTGATTTTCGACGTTTGTAATGTGCTTCAAACACCATTTTTCTAGCTTTAAAGCTAGCTTTAAAGCTACAATTTTCTTTGCTTTGGAATGGCTTTACATTGTGACTTTTATGGGGCAGGGCTTCCTCGATTACCTTTTGCACGTCTCCTATCTGAAGTTCCGTTTTTTCGTGTCGCATCTTACGCAAATTCAACAGCGCTCCTTCTTTGTACTGCAAGATATTCTGTGGATTAGGCTGAAGTTTTGGTAAAAGCTTTAAGCTTTTCTATCTAGTTGAGCTTTCCACCCCCAAAAACAGTCGAATGGGTGAGTTGTCTAACCATGATGCAACTGTATAAGGTGATGCGTACTTTTGCTAAAGCTGAGGGAGAGATTGGGAGAGAGAGTGGGAGAGCGAGAGTGAGTGGCGCACATGGACGCACTTTATGTTTGCGGGTGTGTCTGTGTGTGTGAACAACAAAAGCGATCGCTCAATCGATTGTCAGAAGAAAAATACATTTAAGGAAACAATCCAATACTAGTGAAAATATTAATTAAAACAATTATACATTAGTAATGTTAATAAAAAATAATAATTTGTATTTATCAGCTTCGTACTAACATTGGGACATTGACATTTCCGCGGTGCAAAATTATGTACTAAAAGAAAGACAAGAAAAACTTATACACTTTTTGTTGCATCATGATCATGGCCTTGGACACAACAACAAAAAGCTTACACAGCTAAGTATGTATTAATTTTTTGCTACAGCGCAAAAAAAACAACCCCAAAATACATAAACAAAACAATCAAAAAATCGACATCCGCGGACAACCTTACGCTTCAAGATTTCGCACAGCACTGAAAGTGGAGGTACTTTGCAGAGAACTCACACTGGCTTCGCCTCACCTTATATAGTTGCATCATGGGTCTAACCATGCTTTTTCGTCCATTTCGAAATCCTCAACTCGCTCTAACAGGCTATGGGATATCGCCGCTATATCGTTTGTAGAACATCCCACAGTGCTTATGAAGGTGTAACTGCCATCTTTGTCTCCCTTGGTGATACCATTTAACACAACAAGTCCGTTGCCTGCACAGAAGCTCATAAATTTTCTTCATTTGTTGTTCTCCACTTTGTCCAATGACTTTCTTGCCTCAACGTTTTGAATGCACGATGGCGTTTCCATATAGCTTTGATCCTGTGACACGCTTCTAATTCGCGCGTTTGTATCACCAATAAGCAATGGATTCAGTACGTTATCGGTACGTTACATAATATACAACATAAATAGTTTGAAAAGCGATAACACATATAAGTGGCATTCCTGAAAGCGATTTAGATTTGTTTAAGACGTCATCGATCAGCTGTTCACAACTGCTCCATGCGAAATGTCTAGTGTGCCTAAAAAATAAGAAAGTTGGGGTCTGAGTCAGGGGTGCCCAACAGCTTCCTATCAGTGCGTTTTAACTCACACAAACAAAAGTGGTATTCCTGAAAGCGATTTAGATTTGATTTGGATTATTTTAAAGCAAATTTAAATCAGTTGACCTTTTTGTGCACTGATCTGATTTAGATTTCGAGAACAGCTGGCAGTGTGACCATGTGAATGGCCATTGGCGCTAAATCAAACAAAGGCGCGAAAGCAAGACATGCCTATTATATTGTGAAAACTATTTTTCTTAGCTTCTTAAATAGTAGCTGCATGACAGAATTTGTTATTTTATTATTTACACAATGTTACAACGGTAATCACTTATTATGGTGAATTGGAGTCACCTATGCTATTTGGCAGATCATAAATGAAAGAGGCAGGACGATATTGTGAAAGCATTTTTTATTTTAGACATACTAAGAGCATTGCGCAGATATGAAATCGCGAACAAGTCAAGCACAAGCTGCAAAAACTGAAGCACTTTTGACTCCGTCGACTTCAGGTCATTATTGTTTCTTTGCTTTAAGGAGACTCGATTGCTTTCTAGAATCCATTAAATAAAAATGCATTAAATTATTAAAACTTTAAGTGCAACAAGGTGCAACATTCTTCACAATATCAACACAGTAGATTTTAAACTTCAAGCGCACCATGAAAGAACGGTCACACCAAAACGAAATCAAATCTAAATCAGCCGCAAAGCTGATTTTAATAAATCTTTTAGTATGACCCAAATTTCCTCTCTTTCTTTGGGCCCACTAGACAATTTGTATGGAGCAGCTGTGAACAGCTGATTGACGAAATCAAAATAAAATCGAAATTCAATCTAATTCGCTTTCAGGAAACGACTGAAAATCCAAAGTCAGAAACAACAACTACCACAAGAAAACGATAAAGAAACCCTATTACTGCCGGTTGTGTGTGTGCTTGTGGCTGTCTGATGCAGCACGTGTTGTTGTTGTCTTTAATTCGCAAGAGCATAGTCTACACGTATTGTTGCTGTTTTTAAATCCGCAACAGCAGACAGCCTATGCCTATGCCTATGCGTCCGCCTTATGAGCGTGGCTGAGCCGTTCGCGAGTTACAACATTGACGCATGAAGCGTATAATGCATGGGCATCGCTGGTCTAAATAAAAGATTCAACAAAATCAGCATTGGGGCTGAATTAGAATTGATTTCGTTTTAGTGTGACCTTTTTTATTTTGCGCACTTGGGGTTTTCTTGATTTCTACAGAGATTTTATCCTGGAGAACATTGCAAATTGTTCATCTGGTGTAAAAATTAACTATTAAAATAATAATAATTATGCGTATTAGAATGATTAAAATCCATTGGCCCACAATGGACGCAGTCAAAAGATGTCGAGTTAATAAAACTTGTGATTGACTAGAGCAAAGATGTTAGTGATTTCATATCTGCACAGCTCAGAATGTGGTACGTTACAATTTTTTAGAAAATTTTCGTATTGCCTTTTCCACACGAGACCTGTCAAATAGCATAAGTAATTCACAAATTTTTCACCAAAAACAAACTCAAAATTATTTGAATTAATCTTCGAAAATTGCAATCAAAAATATTACACTACATATTCTGCCAGCAAACTAATATTTAAGAAGCTTTAAGAAATGGTTTTCCCACTTTTATTTTGCATGTTTTGATTTCGCTCCTGGGATTGATTTGGCGTCAACGGTAATCAGCAGTGTGGTCAAACTGCCAGCTGTTGACCGAATCTAAATCAAATCAGAGCGCAAACATTGTAGTTCCCTCAACTGATTTAAATTTGCTATTTCGAAATCTAAAACGTTTTCTGGAATATCGCTGGTATTTTTCGAGTCATGTCTGCGTTAAAGTAAGTGGTCGATACGCATCCTACTATGCGTTACAAATTATCTGAACAATTTAAATATTAGCTCTTAAAGGGTGTAAAAGTGAATTTCTTTTATTTTCAACTTAAGAGTCGTCCTTCTACGAATAAAAATAAGATTTCGATAAACAAAATCTACTAAAAAAATATAGAAGATGGATGCAATACAATTTCTACTATTTTTCAATTTGATGTGTTTTCTAAAAATAATTTTGTATTTTCATCTTTTTTTTGTATATTAAGCGTATATTAAGTTTGTGCATACAATTGTAACAGCCAGAAGCAATCATCTCCGACCCCATATAGTATATGGGTGAATCCATTAAAATTTTACCACTCACAATTTTATTTTGGACAAAATTATTTTTTTTTTGTGTTCTCTGTTACAAAATAGTGTACACGTATTTCAGCATTTGGTCGAAATACGATTAAATTTTGTATCATTTTGTCGAAATCTAATCAAATTTCTCATCATTTTTTCTTAAAATTAGGTCAGATCCAAAAATATAATGTATCAAATATAATGTATCAATGTATTGACTTTTTCTCATTATACTCTGTACAGTAGGTACACAGAGTATTATAAATTTGTGCATAAGTATGTAACATCTAGAAGAAATCATCGCCGACCCTATAAAGTACATATATTCTTGATCAGCATCAACAGCAGAGTCATATCCGTCTGTCCGTTTGTCTTTCCGTATGCACGCACTGATCTCAGATACGGTAAGAGATAGAGGTTTGACATGTATTGTGTTGTGTTTGTGTTTGTGGACCGAAAGAAGCGATCTTGTTGTGTGCTTGATTACGACTGGTTTATTTATCTGTATGCTGCAAGAGATGTTGTACATGTATGTGTGTGTTAGTGCTGTATAATAGAGATGAGTAAGGAGTGTTGTGTAACGGATACTGCCATAGAGAGGATAACATTCAAATATATAACACATCTCCTCCCTAAAATTACAATCTGTTAGTAGTTTTACGTTTTCTGAAATCAGGGGGCGAATAACGATTGACTTCTTGACGAGATCGAGTACTGCATCTAATGGGAATGCCCGAATGGCGTTGGCGAGGCTGATTCCAGACATCTTGTTGATCCTCTGAAGAATTTGCGTTGGATTCAGCAATCATTGGTGTAGACTGCTGTGGATTTGATTGTTCTTCTTCTTGGCTTGTCGATTGTGGGGTCGTGGGCAGACTTTGAGAGTCGGGGGTCCACCAAAATTGTGTGAGTTCGTCTTTTGTGATGCTGGCATTTTCAGTTGATTCTGATCTTGGCTTCAATTGATTTATGTGGCGTTTTATAAATCCTGTTGATGTACGAACGACGAACAACATTCGGCCGATGGACCGATCTATGACGGCTTTGATCCACTTTTCTCCCCTTGCGTAATTTCGGGCGAATACTTTTTGGTTTGGAGCAAACTTCGTTTGCTGCGGCTTGTATTCGATTGGCTTCTCGAAGAGCTGACTCATGATAGTGCGTACGGGTCGACCATGGATCAGTTCTGCAGGTGTTTTACCTTCTGCGTTTGGTGTGAAACGATACGAAGCGAGATAATTCGTAACGGCTGTCTTGGCTGGATAACCGTCTTTGATGTTTTTCTTGACTGATGTTTTGAACGATTGAACAAAACGTTCTGCTAGACCATTTGATGCTGGGTGAAACGGGGCGATGGTGACATGGTTTATGCCATGCTGTTCACAGAACTCTTTGAAAGAATCTGCTGTGAGCTGAGGTCCGTTATCGCTAACTAGAGTTTTTGGGTAACCCTCAATTGCGAATATGGCTGTTAATGCGGCTATAGTGTTCGTTATGGTTTTTGAAGACATTTGAGTAACAAACGGGAACTGAGAGTATGCGTCCACGCATATTAACCACATAGAATCAAATATAGGACCGGCGAAATCAATATGTATCCTCTCCCAGGCGGATGTTGTCGATGGCCAACTTTGATACTCTTTTGATGGAGACGGGTTATTGACTTTACATATGCTGCAACTTTTTGCTAGCTTGGAGATATGTTCATCGTTACCTGGCCACCATACGTGTTGACGTGCTAGTTGTTTCATCCTTACGATGCCCCAATGACCATCATGAAGAAGTTTAAGGATATCCTGCCGCAGTGTGCGAGGAATAATGATGCGATTTGAGTCTGTTTGTAGACAAAGCAAATTACTGTTGACTGTTAAGGCAAATCTGCGATTGAAATAAGGCAGTATTTCAGGATCGTGATGTATGTCAGGCCAACCAGTTGATACAAAATGATAAACCTTCTTCAAAGTGATGTCTTTTTTCATGTGCTTCTGGATAATATCTGCATTAATCGGAGGCGATACCTCGACGATATTGTAACATTCTTCCTCTTTGTCGAAATCATCATCTGTATGTATGGGTAGACGTGAGAGTGCGTCGGCGTTGCCATGTGCAGTGGTAGCACGATACCTCATTTCAAAAGTATAGGTCATGAGGATGATAGCCCAGCGTTGAAGCCTATTGGAAGTCATCGTTGGTAGATGCTTGCTTGGATTGAAAATGGTTACCAATGGCTTGTGATCGGTTATCAGTATAAACTTTCTACCATACAGATACTGGTGGAATTTCTTTACTCCGAAAACGATTGAGAGTCCTTCCTTTTCGATTTGGCTATAGCGAACCTGATGTTTGTCCAATGTTTTGGATGCAAAAGCTATGGGCCTTTCCTTGCCATCTGCCTGAATTTGTGACAGGACCGCACCAATGCCGAACGAAGAGGCATCAGTGGCTAGTACGAGTGGAAGATCCTCGTTAAAATGCGAAAGTTGAGTTGCATTGAGGATATGCGATTTCAATGCTGTGAAAGCGTGCTGCTGCTGTGACCCAAACTTGAACGGTGTATTCTTTCTGCGAAGCTGATTTAGCGGAGAAGCTAACTGTGAGTAGTTAGGAATGAAATTGCAATAATAGTTCACTTTTCCCATGAACGCATCTAGCTGCTGTAGATTAGTGGGCGGTTTCAATTCTTTGACAGCTGGTAAGCCCGAGGTATCAGGTAAAATGCCTTTAGCACTGATTCTTCTCCCTAAATATTCGATTTCCTCTTTTAAAAAGAAACATTTTTCTTTTTTGCATTTTATACCATTCTCCTGGAGAATTTGTAGTACTTGTTCGACTCGAGCGAAATGTTCCTCGATTGTTGATGATGAGATAATTATGTCGTCCAGATAATTGCCACAACCTTCTATGCCCAGTAGAAGTTGCTCAAGATGGCGTTGGAATAAAGCTGGAGCGCTAGCTATTCCATAGGTTAAACGTTGGTACTGGAAGAGACCCAACGGCGTGCTGACGACCATAATTACTTTTGAAGCTTCATCTAACTCCATTTGTAGATAAGCGTCTTTCAAGTTGATTTTACTGAAATATTTTCCATGCCGGATTGCATGAAAAAGCGATTCACGTGTAGGCAAAGGGTATTGCTCAATGTCAAGTTGTGAATTGACACCCTGCTTGAAATCTCCACCTGGCTTAGGTGCGAGTACAATTGGCGATGCCCAATTGCTAAATTTGATTGGTGACCAAATACCTGCTTGTGTGAGACGTTGTGCTTCGTCTTTGAACTTTTGCAGTTGCGCGAACGGTATTTGTCTGCTTTTGTAGAATTTCGGAGTGGAATTTGGCTTTAAATAGACACTTGCCTTAAAGTTTTTTATTACTCCGATAGCTGGCTCGAATACTTCCGTGTACTTGTCACATAGAGAAGTCATTTGAGAGCCATGCGCTTCACTCACATTCGAAATTTGGCGAATTTCGAAATGAAACGATTTAAACAAATCCAACCCAAATAAATTATTTGAGTTCTCAACGTTTGCCACGATTAACACTACATTTTCCACTTTTTTGCCACACTTGGCCACAGTGTGCAGCTCACCCAACACAGAGATTGGTTTTTGGCCAAATGCATGTAGAACTCGATCACATTTTTTTAGCTTTGGTCTGTTTAGTTTCTTGTACGTTTCGAGGTTAATCACTGACACAGTTGCACCGGAATCCATTTCGAATGGAACGATTTTGTTTAAAATTTTCATGTCAATAACGTTTTTATTTTGTTCGATTTTCACAAGACCTGAGACACTGTGCACTGTTTGAACTGTTTCGGAGTTTTTCTTTTTCGTTTGATCACTATTTTCATTTCTTGTGTATGTTTGCTTTGACATGCAAACTATAGCAATGTGGCCTTTCTTTGCACATTTATGACAAATAGCTTCCCGAAACTTGCACTTTTCATGATTATGGGAACGACCGCAGCCAGAGCAAGATTTTAGCGCGTTCTTGTCTGCTTTGAGTTCAACTCCATGTCTCTTTTGCTTTTGTTGTTTGTGTGTATACACTGCGTTCATTTCAAACGAGCGCTTCTCGCTGCTCTCTTTTATTACCGCTACTGTTTTTGTTGTTGCCTCATACGTTTCGGCAATAGAGAGAACGTCTTCAAGCGTCGGCTGCAGCTTTTGTAACGCGGCTGTGCGAACAGCGTCGACTGGCGTGTGCACAATTATTTGATCGCGAATCATCTCGTTCACGAAATTTACTGAACAACCTTCGGCTTTACATACAAACTGACACTCGCGCGCGATTCCACGAAGATCGGCTACCCATTCCTTGTGTGTTTGTGAGTCCCGCATCTCTCGTTTAAAAAACTCGTACCGAGCGGTGACAATATGGCGTTTTGTCTGGAAATGTTCCGTTAACTTTCCCGTTAGCTGTATGTATGTTTGTTCATTTAGGTTTTCACTGCCAAATAAGTTCTTTAACAATTCAAACACATCTGTACCTATCCACGAAAAAAATAGGCTTTTTGCTTGTCTGCTGAGACCACTGAGTATGCGTGAAATGCTGAGACAGTTGCTCAAAATACGTTTCCCAATTTTAATTTTCTTTATTGAAACTTGAAAACGGCGGACATATGGACAATTCACCCGAGTGGCGTGAACTTCCAGCACTGTTTAATGTAATTATTCTTTCCATCCACTGTTGTTGTTGCTGCAACATTTGCTCCGCGAATTGATTTTGTTGAGCCAACAACGCTTGTATTTCTGCGTTCACCATCTTTGAACTGCACTTTTACACAAAATGATAATTTGCTCCTAATTATTGCTATCTCAAGTAGCGTTTATTCGTTCGATTTCTAATTTGATAGACTACCGACACGAACTACACAAAAAAGTTTATTTTTGTGGCTTTTTTATTCTCGTTATTCTCGTTGTGTTTGTGGACCGAAAGAAGCGATCTTGTTGTGTGCTTGATTACGACTGGTTTATTTATCTGTATGCTGCAAGAGATGTTGTACATGTATGTGTGTTAGTGCTGTATAATAGAGATGAGTAAGGAGTGTTGTGTAACGGATACTGCCATAGAGAGGATAACATTCAAATATATAACATATTGGACATATGCTTCTTATGTCTGCAGGCAGATCAAGATTGCGTCCGTCCGCCTGTCTGTCTGTATGAACGCGTCGATCTCAGAGACTATAAGAGATAGAGCCACAAATTGAAGGTAGACTTATGCTGTACGGAGATCAATTTTGTTTCAGATTTGGAAAATTCCACCCTGTCCCCCTTTTATACCCAAAAAACCAAGACCTCCTCCAGCCTTCCTAGACCTAAAAAACCGTCAGATCCACAATTTTGAAGTTAGAGCCTCGTGGTTTAGTATACATCAAGCTAGGCCCAATATCTATCTATTTGGAAAAGTACAATCAGATCGGACAAAAAACACTGGAGTTAAAAGCGAAACAGTTGAGATGATAAGATGGTTACGATTTCGCAATTATTTTGCATATACTGCAGCCTCAAGTCTTTTGTTGTCATAAGATGACTTATTTTGAAATAAGATATCAAGATATGAGGGGTGGAAAATGAGTTCAGGCACTGAAAGCAAACAAACAAATTGAGCTCTAATAAATTATTTAAAAAGTCTATTATGGATGCTATACTGGATGATTTGAAGTCAAAAGGTGTTTCAATTTGATAAAAGTATTTTTGGATGAACATCCAAGCTGTTTGGCAAGCTTTAGGGTATTCTAATGAAAGAATTTGAAATGTCTTAAAACATATTTCAAGACTGTGAATGAATGACGAAAACCCAATTAAATCGTTATCAAAGTTCAAAAAGAACCTTTTGCATCGGATACACCTTCCACTTTCAAGAATGATTGCACTGTTAATCCAGCAAAGTAATATTTGTTGGTGATCCTGTTTAGCTGCCGCTGGTAGTCGTTAAGTGTTGTTAATCTCAGCACAAGGCTTTCCTGGCTGTCTGCAATTGTAGCTTTTTTGTTGCGTTTTCCATATTCATCCTTGAGTCGGACGGCGGACGGCAATTCGGCACTCAATAAGGTGGCTACCAAATAGTCCTGTGCATCTGTTAGACAAATTACAAAAATTAGACCAAGATAAATTTTTTTACAAAATATAGGTTTGTTACCTTTATTTGAGCATGTTTTTGCAGCGAGAAGCTGTTTGCATGATTCATTCGAAACAGGTGTCCTAGAAATCTGTAGAGATTTTTGTATAAACGGTATCGTTTCGAACTAAAACATGTTTCACATATTTGTGAAGAGGATTGAAAATGCTGGCTTCTTGATTAGATAAAACGAGAGCGTAAGTTAAAGTCGGCCCTGCCCGACTTCGAAATACTCGTTACTCAAGGCAATTAGTGTTGAGGCTCAGATAAGTATGCAGCGTTTTTTGAACTCTGCCATTTATTATCCGATCGTTATGAAAATTTGTGAGATTGTACATATTGGCCACATGCACTACACTGCAAAATCTGAGCTCGATAGCTTACAAATTGTAGGAGATATTTTTTATTGCGGGGGCGGGAGGGGGCGTGGCCAAAATTTGAAACAAACTTGATCTGCCTACAGACAATACTAGCTTACATCTAAAATTTGGTTGCTCTAGCTCTTCTAGTCTCCGAGATCTAGGTGTTCATACAGACGGACGGACGGACGGACGGACGGACGGGCAGACGGAAATGGCTATATCGACTCGGCTATTGATCCTGATGAAGAATATATATACTTTATGATATCGGAGATGCTTCCTTCTGCCTGTTACATATTTTTTGCACGACTTTAGTATACCCTTTTTACTCTACGAGTAACGAGTATAAAAAGACTCTTGAGACCAGCGTCTCAACACCAAGTAGATTTTATGCGTACGGTTTTCCTTCTTTATAATCAAGTATATTATTCTTGTCACTTTACATATAAACCCTCCAAGTTTAGTTCAAATATAATCGCTTGTACGAAAATCTTAAAAAAAATTCTGGGCACAGCAACACAAAATCTAAATTCATTTCAAGAAATCTTACCAAGTCGCTTGCTTGAGCATGTGAAAATTTTGTCCATGCCAAGAAAAATTCCTGGGTATCAGGACTATTTCAGTCTTTTTGGCGCAACTGGAAAGTCCTCTTCCACTTCTCGCAAACATCATCCCAATCGGAGCAATCTCGATTCAGTGACAGCTGATATGCTGCGGAAACTGATTCATCCGTTTCAACATATTTATTTGCGGAGCTGAAATCGTTTTCGATTTGTGTATTAGATGAATCCGATATACAATCTAATTTGCCCATTTTTGTATTTCGAATGCCGGTGGGATTACCTTTTCCTTTTCGTGGGATAAAGTAATAGTCCTATGAAGAAAAATTTACCCAATTAGTTACAGTTTTATATAAATACGAATATAAAATTACCTTCATATGCGTTTCGCATGGGAAGAAAAAAAATATTTCGTTGAGTAGGAGAGGAAAATCAGGAACTCGTATGACTATGTTTCGGCATATCGCTTCCTCGATAATTAGATTTGTTAGTTCATCTCTTAGAGCGGGAGTTAGCGTCTTATATTTTTCCCCGTACTCCGATATATTTCTTCCTTTGTATGATTCCTTTAACAAGCACCCTAAACTCTTTTTAAGGACTTGCTTTCCGCTGTATTCGTTTAGTGATGGTGTTGTTGTCTCCAACCAGAGTCCAACTTTTGATGACACAGAAATGGTTTCATCATCGATACCCAACTGAATCAAATAATTAAGAAGTTATATTATAATAAGTAAACTTTAACTTTGATTTGTTAGTTCATCTCTTAGAGCGGGAGTTAGCGTCTTATATTTTTCCCCGTACTCCGAAATATTTCTTCCTTTGTATGATTCCTTTAAAAAGCACCCTAAACTCTTTTTAAGGACTTGCTTTCCGCTGTATTCGTTTAGTGATGGTGTTGTTGTCTCCAACCAGAGTCCAACTTTTGATGGCACAGAAATGGTTTCATCATCGATACCCAACTGAAACAAATAATTAAGAAATTATATTATAATAAGTAAACTTTGACCAATGAATACAAAATGATAAATATGTAATTTTTTTTTTTTTTTTTGTAATGCTCACCTCACGTTTTTTTCCAAGAAAACAGCTTTTCTCGGAACTCCATACATAGACCAAGAGGTGGAATTGCTTCTTTAATGTCATCTGTGGTCATGTGCTCCAAGCTCCGAAAGGTTACGTTGGCCGCTACATTAATGAATATTGAATTATAAAAAAAAAACGAGAAATATGTGGAAAAAAAAACAAACACTAGCAACGCGTGTTTGAATCTGCAGTAATAGAGAATTTTTGTTGCATTGCGCAGTGGTGTTCCGAGCCGAAAAATTAATTTCGAACGTTTTGTAAAAATTTAATTAAAATTTATTGAAATTAAATATTCATGGTGTTCGCTGACACATAGAAAAAACATGATTAATCGAAATTTGAAATTGAATTTTTCTTTACACTGTTTTTAATTTTCTGCAGACCACAGTACAATTAAATCACGCTTCAGCTTTTTTACGTGGCAATACGAACAAGAAAGAACGCGAAAGCAGTAGCCGAAAAACACCAACAACAGTGTGAGCGATTGTTTCGCGCCTTGAATGAATACAGGCAAAAAGAGGCAAAATAGAGCGAAAGCAACTGTACTTCTTTTCGATTTATGTGTGCAAGTAAACAAATTCCTTTGTTTTATTTATTGTTTATTAAGCACGTCTGTGCTCTTGAGCTCTTCATTTCAGACTGAACTATATGCTAATCTTAACCTATCCAGCAAAGCTCGGTAACTGCGGCAGCGACAGCATCGGTTTCTTCTAGGAACTTGCGTTGCAGATTTTCGGCTGGTTCCTAGAATCCTTAGCGACAGCGGTTAGGGCTAAGCTCTGCCACGGCGCGGGCATTGTTGCAATTTTGGCAGAGTTTTAAGAATCCTTCGTGGCAGCGGTAACGACTGTATTGGTAGTCCATTCCAGGAACTGAAGCTGTAACGGTATCGGCCAAGCCTCGACCTTGTTCCTGGAACTTTACGTGCAGCTGCGTTACTGCTTGAGCACTAGGCCTATTCTTAGAACTAGCAGTCAGCGTGATAACTTGCATATGTATTAATATGTGTTGGTTACAGTTTTTTTTTTCAGTTTCATTTATATTCCGAAGTAAATATTTGTATAGGTATGTACAGTGCACTTTGTAGACATGAAAAGGCATTTAGCAAGACATACACATACACATGTACGCTTAAAGATGATGCACACATACACACATTCAAAACGCATAATAAATCACTTTCACTTTTTTACTCACCCTTAAAAAAAGGAAAAACGGTTTCAAAATTAAATGATTCCAAAAGTTGCTTTAGTTGGCCATCGTCAGGTGCAGTCGCAGCAAATTTATTACTTTCACAATTCTCGTCACTCAAAGCTTTTCAATTTTTGTATGAAAACGAACGCGTCCGCACAGTTGAATGAGAGAGGAAACAGCAAAGCACAAAAAGCAACGAAAAGGAGCTGATCAGTCAGACTTGATATGAGCGCGTGAACTATATTTTTATTATTACATAACCGACTACCATGTTTTGATAAAGTACAATTTTTTGGAGTTCGGATGTTACACCCATTCTGCTGGTTCCAATTTATTTGTTTTCAATTACAATAAATATTTTTGTGTTGATCATTAACCTACGCTTGCTTTTGTGATATGCACGAATATTCAGCAGCGCTTCTCTAAGTCAGAGTATATCGTATGTATCATGCAAGAGAGACAAAAAAAAACCTACCCCCTCCCCTCCCTTTGCCATAGAATAGTTTGGCTTGGCTGATTGACAATATGAATTTGAATGACGAAATTATTTAAAAGCTATTTTTATTGGGTTTTGATTAGAAAGCAATTAAACTTACCATATGAGTTAAGGTGGAGCTCTGAGTGTTTGACTTATATCAACGCACTGTTGCACTTTTAATGTGAATGTATTTGTTATAATTTGTTCCCCTTTTTTTAAGTACGAAAAATTCTTGCTTTCAGTATTTCGTACTTGATTTAAGCATTTTGTACTCATTTCAGGTATATTATGGGCAAATTTAAATTTTAAGGTTGATTCGTACTCAATTTAAGTACAACCAAGAACGAATTATACTTGAAATTTAAAGTACAAAACGGCTTAAACTCAATCCCGTTTGGTGTAGAACGCTGGCAGCCGATTTTTTCTGAGTGTAGTGTGTGATTGCTGTGCGAAAGGTCGTGGGTTTGACGTTCGATATGCTCGGACGTCACTGTGCCTTGAAAAGCTTCTTAAGCATTAAAATGCACGTCCATTTCCCTTGTGCGAAAGTTAGAAGCACACCAACCAAGGGATTGAAAATAGCTCGGTTTAGCCGATTGGGCTATGTAAAGCCCAATATTTATTTATTCTTAAATAATTCATTTACTTTGTAAGGTCGGAGTGGTTTACTTACGTCTATAAGCTATTATTTACAAATGTTAATCATCCCTTTAACTCTATGGAGGCTTTTCGTTCTGCCAAGAATATAAGCTGAGAAGAATGCCTAAATGCACACCCCTGTAAATTAGTGAAGCACCCCCCCAAATAATTATGTGTTTGCACAAGATACAGCAAGATAGATAAGAAATATCTTGGCTCCACATTGGGGACTTAGTATGGCTATTTTATTAAATTATAGAAAAGCTGGATCTGTTTTTCGTAGAATACAGTGCCCATTTCTCTAACGAAAAAGAAACATGCTGTTCCTATTTTTGGCTCTGACATTTTGGCTGCCAATTATACAGCCTCAAAAACAGATTTTTAACCCAAGGTCTCCCTACCAAGTGCAAATATTCAGCAAAAATGATTTGGACAATTTATACGATCTTCTTTGCTACGGAAATATTCTACAAAGTCATATTATATTAACAGCGGCGTCATGTTTACTGAGCGATTCGAGAAACCCAAGTATGATTGAGATTGATAAGCTAGCAATAAGCTCTGCGCTTAAAGACTCTCCGGAATTCGAGTTCTCCGTCAGCAGCATACACATTTTTCCTGGATTTAATCCTTTTACCATGGAAAATGACATAGCGCTATTAAATTTAAGTATTGCGCTTCCTTTATCACTGCGGAATGATGTGCAGTGGGTGATTGTATCCGATACAGCAGTAGACCTGAATACCTGTGTCATAGATCCAACGGAATTGAATGTAAGTTTACTTTATTAATTTTTATGCATATATTTCTAAAAATAATTAAAGTGTTAGCTGTGCAGGCCTACAAATTGACAAAAAACAAGAAAGAAAGTCGATCAAGCCCGACTATAACATACTCTGTAGCAAGGAAATTATATGCTCAGTATTAATTTTAGTGCTGCAGTAGCAGCTTAAGGCAGCGCTGTCTTTTGACAGTCACAGTCTTTTGATCATAACTCGAAAACCGTTCATCCGATCTTCTCCATTCTCCATTCCATTTGTGGATTGATAAGTCATCCTAATAGCTAAATATGTACAGAAGGAACAAGCTATTTATCTTCAAAACTGTGGGAGATATGACTTGACGGGGGCGTGGCCAAAGTTGAAAATAAACTTTATCTGCCTGCAGACATAAGAAGCATATGTCCGATACATGTCCTCTCTATCTCTGTCTCTTACCTTCTCTGAGATCTGTGCCTTCATACGGACAGACAGACGGACAGACGGACATGACGGACTTGACTCGGCTGTTGATGCTGATCAAGAATATATATACTTTATAGGGTCGGAGATGCTTCCATCTGGATGTTACACACTTTTTCACAAACTTATAATACTCTCTGTACCTACAGAGTATATAAATCAAGAAAAAAAAAACATTTCTTATTTTCATTGCAAAGTGTGAGTGAGCGATAATTATCTTTATTTATGTTCAAAGAATTGGCTTAGCCGGCTCAAGATCAACGGTTGAGTATAATTCAATAACCCAAATCCATAAATATTTTCGAATAATACATATGTGTTAATAGCATGGTTTGCCTGTACTGCTTCAACGGCCTTCCAGTTTAATCAGCAGGAGAGTTTTTGCCGTTTGCAAGGCCTTTTGCATAAGCCTTTTTAAATCCACTGTCCACAAAATCTATTCCGACTATTACACACTTTATACCATCCTTCGGCGGATCGATAAATAATACTAATAACTAAATATGTCCCTAAGGTACGAACCTTTTATCTTTAAAATAGCAATAATAAATATTGAGTGTCATTATGTTATTCGCAATTGTTGGTTTTTTAGAAAATAATTGCAAACGGGCTTTTCCTTATAGGGCTGTAAAGTTTTTTTCTATTTATAGGCCTGTATCCAGCACTGCGGAAAATTCTTGCAAGGAATTTGCTCTTTATTTTGAGTGTGTGGAACCCAACTAAAACAAACTGTCGTTCAGAGCGTTCTCTGTCTACCTTTAATAGTCTCTGTCTCCCTTTTTCTCTGTGCTTCGCCAAAGACATGGTCTTGCCTCAACTGCTTGTATTAAAGCAATCTTCTTCTCAGAGTTTTTGCCTCCATCTTTTGACAAATCACTTCCGAAATAATTGTAAACAATAAATTCCTGGCCTGTGTATCAGCTGTTTCTCGATCCACAAAATCGCCGCTATGGTGACAATTGTGGATTTCGTCCATGTTGCTGGATACACAACAAATGAAAAGGTAAGCGATAAATTCCTGGCACAGTTTTTTTTATATGAAGTTTAACAGGAAGTTTTATGAAGTTTTTACAGGAAGAAAAATTAAGTTTTTAGTTTCCGCAGTACTGGATACAGGCCTTATCGACGAATTAATGTGCATTAGAGCGGACATTTTTTGTATGGAAAATTTCAGGTCATACTGGCGCCCCTTGATTCTCTTGTTTTGGTTGTATATTTAACGAGAAAAAGCAGGGACCGTAATTAATGATTATTGGCAGATTTTTCATTGTCAAAAATCATCAACCTTGAAAAAAAATGTCTCATAATAAAAAACGGTTATATTTCGCTAATATATGCATTTCCGCAATGATTTTGATTTTATGATTTTAATTTCATTGCTCAATCGATACTGATTATTTTTTGAGTAAATGAATATAAATCAAAAATAATCATTTTTTGTTTATATCGGAATTTTATTTAAATTTTCATACTTCGCAATGGGTTCTATTGGCTCGACTTGATTCACTTACTGGGGATATGCATCAATCTTGCCATAATTCCTTATACACTTGTAGTAGAGTGGTAGAGAGTGTGGAGTATTATTTTTTAAATCAAATTTAATCATTATTTATTGAGTTAAAAAATCAATATCAAAAATAATCATTACAGTTTGATTTTCTTAATAGAACTCATACTGAGAAAAAGACAAAATGTGTGGAAATTTATGTTTTAATAGGCGCGACGGGGCTCCAAAGTTTTTGATATTACTCATTCGCAGAGTTGCCGGTCAACTTTATATAATTTTGTAGTTTGCGTTGATTTCTGAAAAAATGTTTTCGTCCTTTTAAAAGGATGCTATGTTTTGAACTTTAGTTGGCAAAGCATGTGGCGATTTGGTGGAAATTTTTATCTTTACGATAATTGCAAAAACCTAGTCACAAATACTGAAGTGGTTTTCGCTGGCGATAATTGAAACTCCGATATTGACGCATTATGAGTCAATCGGGAGTGTTCTACAAACCTCTAGCAACCTAAAGGCAAATGTCGGTGTTCCTGAATTCTCTTTTGTTGGTTTTCAAATGTTGTATTTTTTGTGGCAACATTTGCTTAATTTTTTGAAATCAAAGAATTTTGAGTCTAATACAATAATGAGGATCCTAACTTGAATGCCTAACTAACCGAATTGCATAAATATTATTCAAGATTTTATGAGTTTTAAATAATAAAAATTTATTTCAAAATATATTCAAGCAAAACAACGCGAACGTCTGCGAGCAGCAGAAAGCAACTTTTTGCAAACCTAACATCTTTTTAAAAATTTAGCAATCAAATTTCGAATTCTTACGCTAAAATGAAGTATAAATAGAACAAGATTATGTGGATACATTAGAATTTTATTAAATTACGATTTAAGAGGGTAATTCAATGAAGTATCTCAATTTCGATAATTCTTAATTTGTGGGAATGCTAAACTAAAAAGAAGAAGAAAGTGATCAGCTGTGAAAAATGTAAGTACGCATTTTTAATTAGTTTATTTATTAAAAATTATACATATCAGTTCTATCTATTTCTATCGTCCAACTCCTTCTCTTTGCAACTTCCAAAGCATTCAATGCTGCTACTGACATTGTCAATTTATTTTTGTATATTAAACTTATACTTGAAGTTATAACTTCCAGCTACATGTACACGAAGAGGGTTGTCCATATAATTTAATTATTTCGCGGCCTAACTTTTTTAAATTTTCTTGGGAAGTAATTAAGTATGAATGCTTTAAATAAATTTAATGTTTAATAATTCAGCGCATCTCAAATGATACACTCTAAGCATTTTGTTGATAACTAAATAAAAATGAAAGCGAACATTTATTCAACTTATTTATGAAACCTACAACCCTATCGTGGTAGCAACAACGCAACGCTGGTCAGGCAGCCAGTCAGCTGGTTTTTGCCACTCGCTTCATGCAACTCCGAATTTTACTCCGAAAAATGAAATCTACGACATTTCCAGAACACCGACATTTGGCTTGGTTGTTTTCAAAAACAACTGACCCAGGAAGAAAAAAAAAACTATAAATTGCCTAAAACCCCCGAAAATAACCTTAAATTCATGGCAGCACTGCCATTCTTCTTTCTGAGCCGCGTAACTCAGAATCAATCAGGCGTTCTTATTATATTTCAATTTATTTCTGATTTATTTCTAACAATACTATTGTGCTGCTTTGTACAAGAGGGACCCAAGATCATTGTTAGGAAAACAGAGAAACTAAAACAATAGAGGAAAGTTAACTTCGGCCCGGCCGAAGCTTGTATTCCCTTGCAGCACGCTTATTAAATAATTCGAAGGACATTTCTACTGAAAACAATTAAGTTTTTCTACAAAGTATGAAGGCGTTTACTTTGAAAACAAAAACTTTTTCTTACTAAAACTAGTGTTTCGACTGATCATTCCCATGGCAGCTATATGCTATAGCCATCCGATCCGGCTGATTTCGATACTTGTACAGCGTATTTGTACTACATGACTTAGAGCAAAGATTGGTAGCGATAGCTTTCTAACTGACGGAGGAAATCGCATAGAAACAAACGGACGTACAGACAGACAGGGCTATATCGACTTACCTGATCAAGAATATGTATACTTTATGTGGTCGACAATGCTTCCTTCTATGCGTTACAAACATCTGGACAATTTCAATATACCCTCTGCAAGTAAGCAATAAACGCAATTACGCCTTTTTTCACTGCAGGCGTAAATATTATAATTTTTTTGGCTTTATTGCTATTTACGCCTGCAGTGGAAAAAATTCGATATCGTTATCGAAACCAATAGGTCGCTTTTTGACAAGCAGCTCCGCAAAATTTTTAATAAAACTAGAAAAAGTCTTCAAAACATTACAAAAAGTTGATCCGCGTAGCATCCAAAGTGACTAGACCTTTGCCCTGCCCATTGGCTCGTGATAAGTGACTCTGTGCTGAGCCGGTCTTTTGGTTGTTTACGACTTGTTTGTTTCTTGGCGCAGACCATAACCTACCCCACTCTGTGCACTTGTTGTTGGTGCCGGTGAAAGCTATAGAAAGCTATGCCAGTTCGCTTGGAATCCATAAAACTTGCATTGTTATTGTTTTTGATTATTGTGCGAGAGAATGACCCTGTTTCGAGTCAGTGCTGCGCTAACAGTGCTGACACTTTAGCTAGCAAGCTAGTTTTGGAATCTAGCTATAAAAATAATATAATATTATATAAATAATAATATAATATTTTTAACAGGCTATATTTTTAAATAAATTTCCGAACACAAAAAGAGTTTATATGAAATATAGCACGGTAGAATCTAGCCGTTTTAGGGCTAGATTCGACATGATATTTAGGCATCTATCTATTTCATTTAATTATATTGCATTTAAATTATTTAGATGATGCCCCAGGATGCCAACCAGCCCAGGAAAAATGGTTCTCGAGCCGCGATACACTCGGGTAACTCAGGTACCTCAGCTCCGCTTGCTCGGGATGCGCAGACAGTGGCGTCTTCCAGTAAGAAGAGCTCCAGTCAGCCACAAGCGGCTGGACCTTCTGCTGGTGGAAGGCCAGTGGGTGCTTCCATCGTGAGCAGTAGAGCCGCGGACTTTACTGGTAAAGTAAAGGGTCTGGACCCGATCCAACCAAACCCTGGCCATAAGAAAAACGCAAGGCCTTTCGCATCCTGAGACGGAACCTCACCAATCCGATCAGGGAGGATCAGACCACCAAGGAGGACTTTGCCAAAATACAGGAAGACATTGCCTGGGCGAAGATCGTGATCCCTAATTACTCCATGGATCAGGCTCTAAGTAGTCCATCACCGGGGGTCCACCACCCCACTGTGACAGTGCAGTCAGCCACCGCTTCTGCGAAGTCGGTCCCGGCTGCAGCGCAGTTAGTCACTGCGGCTGTGCAGTCAGCCCACGGGGCCAAAAGGGAGAGATCCATGGAGGAACCGCAAACCCCATCTCAAAAACGAGCAAAAACTCACGGCGCTCCACTAAAATTATCCTTTGCTGAGGTGGCACAAAGCAAGAGGATAGTGGTCGTCGTTGACGACAGTCCTCTTCACACGGAGATACAAAGTTCCGGTCCTTATCCCTCCTAGACTTAACAATATAAGTGTGGAGTTAAAAAACAATGCCAAATACCTGGGCGTAGTTCTGGACAGGAAACTACTATGGCATGACAATGTCACAGAGCGAGTAAAGAAGGCATACATTGCCCTCTTTTAATGCAAGCAGGCGATAGGCCGAAAATGGGGTTTTTCCCCAGTAATTGTTCATTGGCTATACACAGCCATAGTACGTCCCATACTGCTCTATGGAGTTTTAGTATGGTGGCCAGCACTCGGGAAACAATCAGTCCTGAACACCTTACATAAAGTACAGAGAAGTGCGGAAATATGCATGAGCGGCGCCCTCCGAACCACCCCAACGGAGGCGCTTAACACCATATTTCATCTTCTTCCTTTAGACTTAACGTCAAAAAAGTTAGCGAGCATCACAGCCCTGAGGTTAAGAGAGTCTGAAGCCTGACGCGGAACGCGGGCCCACCTACTCAGCCATCAAACCGCGGTTCCCGCCGTGACAGATTACTGCATACCTACGACGTCATTCCAGAAACTTTATGACGTCAATATCCCTAGTAGACTCCACTGGGAGAACTTACCACATAGCAGAGCTAATGCCATTAACATCTACACTGATGGATCTAAGCTCGACAACAAAGTAGGAGGGGGACTTTTCTCCGCCGACCTAGATATGGAAGTATCTTTCCGACTCCCTGACCATTGGAGTGTGTACCAAGCAGAACTGGTGGCCATCCAGGAGGCCGCCAAATATCTCAGCACACTCATGGTCGTAGAAAGGAATATATACATCTACTCAGACAGTTAAGCAGCTCTAAGGGCGCTCGACTCTTACACCAATAATGCTAAAACGCTCACGAAATGACGTAGATCCTTAAATGAGATCGCTCGGCATCTCTGTATCCACCTTATCTGGGTGCCTGGTCACCGCAACATTGAGGGTAACGAGTCAGCCGACAGGCTGGCTAGACAGGGCACTCCATCGAGCTCCTCCCGGAGAAGAGCACTGTTTAGAATCTAAACATAAGTCCACGATCCCACGACTCACGGAGCGATAGATGCATTAATATACATAAACAAGTCAATGCTTATGGTTAAGCAATAAATATAATAGGCACTTGACGGGGTCAGGATGTATCTAACCCCACGCATAGGGACCCTTTAAGATGACAGGCGCTGCACCCCTCCCCTAGACCGACACATTTGTGCATATGATAATTACTAACGCACAAGCACATAAACATACACATGCTTCGTCTTACAAACGAGCAATAGAAAGTTAGATTTAAGGGATGATTTTAATAGAATAAAATAAGGATCGCTCGCAAGAGCGACTCAGTACAAATATGACTTACAAGCGTGCTCAATTAAGTGTATAATTCTATACAAGCACGATAGGGATCCCTTGGCCTCATATAAACTAATCACAAGAAATGAAATCTGGCGCCTGGCTACTGAACGATGGAACAACCTTCCGGTTTGCGCTGTAGCTAGGGTCACGTGGCCCACGTTCGACCTTAAACGTACCACAAGCCTTTTACGCCAAAGTAGAGGAAACATATCACTTCTAGTCGGAGCCCTAACGGGTCACTGCCTTATCGGTAGAGCCGCAGCACGCTTGGGCGCACTTACAACGACTTCTGTAGAAGCTGCAAGAGTGAGAAAGAAGAGGGAAACATTACCGCATCTTATATGCCACTGCCCAACACTTAGTAGGAGGAGACTCAACACACTTGGCCACCCCTTTCTACTCAACCTCTCGGAACTATCTGAGATAGAGATTCCGTCTCTACTAAAATTTCTATTGATTTCACAATGGTTTAATCGGGAGGAATCCACTCTGGTTTAAATAGTGAATATATATGGTATCGCAATGGGCCTATCTTGGCCTAAGTGAAGGGACAATTTTATTGTCCCTAGCCATCTCAACCTAACCTAACCTACGCCTGCAGTGGGACTCGAACTCACAACCTCTACGTTTTAGGGCGACGCTCTAACTTTTTGTGCCTTTTCTATTTTTGCTCAATATTTCAGAATATTATTATTCAAATCGAAATTACTTGCAAGAGTTTAGAAAATTGTAGTTCAGATTACATTATTAAAATTTTGACGGTTACTTTTAGATCAAACTTTGTGGCCTCATCGCGCCCATTGATTTTTTTAATTTTTTGTTTATTTTTTGTTTAAAATTTTATTATCTATAATGAAAAAGAAATATATTAAGGAGGCGCCATATCTAAATTTAAATTTTGGCCTTAAAACACCCATATGTTCATAGATTTCACACATTAGCTTAAAACTAACTGGTTTAAATGAAAAAAGCAGCACGGATGTTACGGGGAGGCCGTCGAAACAATCTGTCTAATGAATATGCATTTAATCTTTAATTAATATTCTTTTAATATCCATTTGATTTTACTGAAATATCCCACGGATATGTTAATAGTATTTTGTAATATCTATCTGATCTGAATGACATGTCCTGTAAATCTGCTATTAAGATTATTTCCAAATAAAAGACCGCACAATAAAATTAATCAATTCATTTAGCTTAAAAATTATACATTTAATGTATTGTACTATTAACTATTTACTTGACTTATAGAAACGGGCATTCCTCTCATGCATCAGTGGTCCAACCGAGTCGCCTTGAGACCATGCCACAATTGCGATAACCGTCACAGAGTAGTGTTGGGTAAAGGTTGTTCATTTCGGTGAACATGTTCACTTGTTCTTTTTTTCAAAGTGAGTCAACTCAGTCAAATTGCTCAGTTGTTCTGTTGTTCAGTTGTTCAGTTGTTCATTTGTTCAGTTGCTCAGTTGCTCAGTTGTTCAGTTGCTCAGTTGTTCAGTTGCTTAATTGTTGAGTAGCTCACGAGCCAATGTGTATTCAAATGAAAGACATACTTAACTACTCAATTTAATCTGGCTTATAAGATCGTTTTGCTCGACGTTTCCCGGAACTGCAGAGTTCTCGTTGTTGTTGTTGTTCTGTCGGACAACTGGCTCCACTGCAGCCGGGCGTTTGCTTTTAAGGTGGCTGCTTGGATTGCTTTGTGAGTTACAACTTAAAGTAACGCAGCAGTATTTACCTTTTTGTCTTTTAATTATCCATTTCGGTGAAATGGTTCCAGACATCGCTGTGCTTGCTGGTCAAAGACATTCTGAATAAAACACACCAGAAGACTGCTTAAGAGTTGCAGCAGAGTTGCCATGCAGCCACTTAACTAAGTTAACAGTCACTGATCACCTCACTGAACAACTCACTGAACAGATCTCTGAACTAGATACTGAACAACTCACGGAGCAATAGAGACAGAACAAGAGCGGCTGAACAACTCTTAATGAACTACTCACGGAACAAGAGCGACTGAACTATAACGATTGAACAACTCTGAAAGAACAAGACTCACTGAACAACTCACGAAGCAATAGAGACAGAATAAGATCGGCTGAATAACTCTCAATGAAAAACTCACAGAACAAGAGCAACTGAACAACTCTGACAGAACAAGACTCACTGAGCGACTGAACAACTCTGGGTGAACAACTCACAGAACAAGAGCAACTGCACAACTCTTACAGAACAAGTCTCACTGAGCGACTGAACAACTCTGGGTGAACAACTCACAGAACAAGAGCAACTGAACAACTCTGACTGGACAAAAATGAACAACTAATGAAGAACATGTTCACTTGCTCAGTTTAGTGAACAACTCAATTTTGTTCACTCACTCATGAATAACCCAACACTATTACAGAGCCTCTTCTGGTCTCTCCTCCTCTCTTCTCAAAAGCGGGCAAATCCACAGCCTGCAGAGACTTGGGATGCAAACAGGAGCCATGACTTAAAGCCCAACCTAACTTTTTACTCGGGTCGAATGGATACATGTTTTTACTATGTACATTTGTGTTTCTATTAAGATATGTTACATATTTTGTGATATACTATAATATGATTTGTTTTTGGCGACCTTTCTAATTTTAGATGAGTGTAAGCCGGCTCGAGGTCAGGTTTGTAGGAAAACAATTGATTCGTTTTTTCCGATATATTTCGGTTGCTCATCGGCAACCGTCTTCAGGGCAAACTACAAAAAAAATTTACACCAATATTAACATTAAATTATTTAACAAAGTTTTTCCACAAAACAGTTTACGTACAATTTTTTACACGTCTGCTCTCTGTGGCGTGGAGTCTTAAACTAATTGTCAATTCGCGAGGAGGTGTCTGTATAGGTGGGCGCAGTTCTCTGTGTCTGTTTTGTAGTTGAGTCTCCTGTCTGTTGGTGTATTGGTGATGTGCAGCATTTCTAATGTGTAGCGTTTGCTGTAATTCTGTTCTTGTTGTAATATTGTCGCAGCATCAAAATCTGGTGAGTGACCGCTCTCTACGCAATGTGTCGCAAGCGCAGTTTTTTGTATGTGTGTTTGATGTCGTAGCTTGAAGTCCGATTTATGTTGGGCTATGCGAGTCTTTAATTTGGATTTCGTCGTTCCTACGTAGATTTTGTTGCAAGTCTCGTCTTTATATCCCTCGCATGGTATCTTATATATGACATTGTTGACATCTATAATGATCTATAATGACATACTATAATATGGGAAAATATGTACAGGGTTGCCCATATTCGACGGACCCATCTGGCAACGCCATAGCTTTTGACAGAGATGTCAGATCGCTTAATGACATACCGCGTTTGAAGCGTCAGTCCTAGCAGATTTTTACCATGGAACAATACACGCCACGCGAGCGCTCTGAAATAGTTGAAATTTACATTCAACAGAACAAGTCAATTGTGAAAACAAAATTATCATGTCCGATGAAGCCCATTTCACATTGAATGGGACCGTAAATAAGCAAAATTGCCGTATTTACGCCACTGAAAATCCTCAGGAGATTCAAGAAGTGCCTCTTCATGACGAAAAAGTCACAGTTTGGTGCGGCGTTAGTGCGAAAACGGTCATTGGGCCGTTTTTCTTCCAAAATGGCCATGCAGTTACCATCAACCAGGAGCGTTATCGCGACATGATGACCAATTTTGTGATGCCAATTATTCGTCGAAAGCGTATGAGGCAGTTCTGGTTTCAACAAGACGGCGCTCCACCGCACACAAGTCGCATAACAATCGATTTTCTGAAGAAATTGTTTCCGGGCCGTTTGATGTCGAAAAGTGGTGATTTGGACTGGCCACCGCGTTCGCCCGATTTGACGCCGCCCGACTTCTTCTTGTGGGGATATTTGAAGTCAAAGGTTTACGTTAACAAGCCAAGGACCGTAGAAGAGATCAAGGACAACATTCGTGAAGAAATAGCCGCTATTCCGGCCGAAACGTTGGCGAAAACGATGGAAAATGCTGCAAAAAGGGCACAATACGCCATCAACGCCAGAGGCGGCCATTTGAGAGATATCATATTCAAAAATTGATGTTAACAAATCTACTTGGAACAAATTAAATGATTAAGATTGCCAACCGCCAAATTTTTATTTAGTTCTTTGATTTTTTTTAAAAAAACATGGGTCCGTCGAATATGGGCAACCCTGTACATACATCAGGGACCGAAAATAACTGATATGGAAAAAATTATTTAAATTTTTCTAAACGATTCATTTTGATCGATATTTATTTTATTTATTTCATTAGATAGCTTATAAAACAAAATATCTAATTACATTAGAATACCATCAAAGATTTATAGATATTATAGATGACGCAGGGACTACGACTGTGGAAATTCGATTTGAAGTTAATCGTTACAAATTAACAAATAAATGAAAACTAGATTTTTTCGAACGAAAATCTATGCTTTTTATTTAAAGCTATGTACGGAGAACGCCAAACAGTTTGGGCGCACGAAAAAGTCATTTATTGCGACAGTGGATCGTAAAAACGAAATAGTGTGCTGAGATAGCCGAAAAATGCCAAAACTGGTAAAAATTCAACATTTGCTATTGTTTGAAGGTAACACCTTTCCCCAGCTGTTATTTGTGTACAAAAAAACTTTATGTGAATTTGAAACCAAAAAATCAGCTGAATCTTATTTTATTTAATTCCCTGACACTAAAAATGGATATTTATCTATATTATAATACCAAAATTATTCCAAGACAGTTTTATCCTCGTTGGCCCGGGCTAGCAACAACTCAGTTGCAGGTCTTTCTGCACTGCAGGATGCTGCAGGAGTCATTTTATTGAGCAAACTGTCCCACAACTGGTTGGCGGGCAGGTTCGCCAAGGGCGGCTCAGTGGCACCACATGCAATTGGTCCGAAAACTGGCCGACCGCACCTGCTAGTTTCTGCGACTCTTTTGGCTACTCCACTCTGCCGTCTTTCCCCCTTATTGCTGCCAAAAATAGTGAATTAGATTCGGTTGGGTTGGTCATTAAGTACGCGATACTTGCTTCTGAGCGAATTTCTCTTCCTCATGATAGCGCCTCAACCGTTTCTTAAGCGCACACTTCTTGTCAGACATTTTCTTTTTCTACCGACCGTCAAAATAAATAAATTTAATTAGTTTGGGCGCCCAAACAAAACTCGAACAGCTATTCAATAACAAAAAGAAAGAGTGGCAACGCCACGTCGTCCGTGTGGATTTTACTACCCCTTTGATTGTTTGTCTCCGTATTCAAGACGGCTACCGTAAAACTTTCTTCGAACGATTTTACAGTGCATGTTTTGTATAAGGATTTTCGTTTGCGAGCCCTTTTTTGCGTTCTCCGTACCTAGCTTTAAGCATAAACGTAGTAGTATATGCTATGGTGGAAATAGGATATAAGACTTTTTTGCATGATACAACAATACAGGTATAGCAAACCTGAGTATGCACTCTCAGCACAGTCCCCAAAATCGTCAAGTGTGTTGCGGACTCTAGCTGCGTTAGGTATACCTAAGAGTATAGTCTTCGCGCATGTGTTTTTTTGTTGATTTTGAGGTGGTACTTATAGTAAATGTGTGTTTTAGTGCAATGCAACAGAAATTGAATACATACTTACAAATGTACATAAAACTGGTAAGTGCTTTGAAGTATTTAATTGCATAACTCTTCTTATGTTTTTTTTTCAGGGAACGTAATCCTTATGAGTTCTATTTTTAAAATTAAACTTTTATGATTATCAAAAAACAAATCGATCCAACAAAACCCATATCCAAGTTTGCAAACAGTTTAAAAAATAAATGATATTGGATTTTTATTGAAAGTCAAATAAATTTCTAACACTAAGATTTTAGATGTTGTAATGACCCACTCACGCAAAACAGAATACTTTTATGCCGGAATATATTTGATGTTGCTCTGCTCGGAGTCTAAATTAAACTGAAACTTTATTTATATTCAAAGTCATAGTGGTGCGGCCACCAAAGCACTTTTTCTTAAGTGAAGATATACAGTTGAAACTGTTTGATTATGAATTAAATTTTTCCCAGTGCGACCACGAACCGTTCATTAACTATTTTTCTTATACCTTATCTACTTCAAATAAAAATCCAAAATGTTCTATCACTTCGTAATCTTTGTCATCATCCGCTGCTTCTTCGTCTGCTACCTCAAATGGGGGTGATTCCAAAAACGGCGAGATCTTCATTTGGAAGTTTCAGTCACTGGACCATTTTTCTTGGGTTGTTCAGTAATTTATTTCCCGGCATGCAATATTCCACCACACTTATAATATTTGGGCTCAGAAGCGTTTTCTTCTAAGCAACCAACAGGAGGTGCAGATGAATTAAATTCTTATGTACCGTAGCGGTCGTTGGATACCACGAATATTTACTCATGTGCAAATGAAGAGTTTCTTTACGAAGTGTTGGAGCTTACTTTTAATTTTTTTGGTCTCGGTGGATCTATTGGTGGAAATGTAAAACTCAATAAAACCAGGGTTTAAAATTACTGTCAGTTTTTAATTTCATTTGCTACTCTCTGTGCTGCGCTTCGTCGAAATCGTAGTTCACATGAATATTAATAGTACAAAAGTCAGAGTGCAAAGTTGTGCCATTGCTATGCTTGAAAATTTCGAAAGCATAGCAATAGCACATGTTAAATGCTTTCCTGTGCTGTGCTGTGCTATTGAAAATTTGAAATGCATAGCACACTAAGCAAACTATTTGCCGAACAAGTTCAATAGCACAGTAAATTTCAAAACACATTTTTTACATAAGAGCTTGTAAATTTCAAACGGGTTCGCAGCTTTTCTCCGATTTTGATGATGTTGGGCTTAATGAACGCAGATTTAACTTGGGTATGGCCCAAACCTGGTTTATTGGAAAATAATTTTATGTACACTGGCCATTTTTTCAAACTAAGTTTTGTTTCTTGATTCTGCTTCATGCCATAAAGGCATTCAGTATGAATGTCAACCACTTTATCGTTTTTCTTTCCAATAATTGGCGCTCCCGGAAAGCTGTGAACCATCAACACATCATCCATAATCTAATTTAAATTTAAAAAATTATAGCGTTCATCCGATTTTAATGAAACTTTGGGGATTGGCTGTACGCTTACCCTGGAGAAAAGCTGCGAACCAGTTTGAAATTTACAAGCTCTTATGTAAAAAATGTGTTTTGAAATTTACTGTGCTATTGAACTTTTTCGGCAAATTGTCACAGCGTAGCAATAGCACAGCTTTGCTCTTTGATTTTTGCACTATTAATTTCCATGTGAACTACGATTTGAACAAAGCACAAGCAAAAGCATAAATTTCAATGCTGTAAGTAATTTACTGAAAGTTTTTCAAACCCTGAATAAACCCCATTTTCATGTAAGGACGGTTATTCGAGTCTTGCTAAATCTGCTTCACGAAACACAAAAATTGAGGCAAGCTTCTACCTAAAATGTGTTACAACAAAACCATTAAATACCATAGAACGGTTATAACTCGCAACGCTTATTTTCGGTCTGCTCTACTCACGACCGTTAATGAAAAAATACAAAAAAAAAAAAAGCCACGGTCTTCCCTCAACGGATTGTATGCTGTTACGCGCTCCCTGTTAAGCGGCCGTTGTGCATACAATGCTGGTCGGCCTGACGGCAACCCAATAACAGGCCCATTTCAGTCAAGCGGTGGTTGCTTGAAGACCGAATCGTAAAAATGTTATGTTCAAAAAGTTGCTGTGAGCAGCCTTGCGGAGAAAGTGTCCAGTTAAATACCATAATTATACTAGTTTCTAAAAACTCGCAACTGGTTGCACTTCGTATACAAATCAATGTATTGAAGACGCCCATTTTACACAGGGATGTCATAGGCAAAATACAATTGTCCCCGGCAGCAGCCATTTTCAACCTGTTTAAGGACAATTGTCCCCTGCAGCAGCGATTTGCAACCAGTTTTAGACCAATTGTCCCCTGAAGCCACCATTTGCAACCAGTTAAATACCAGTTGCAACCTAAACTGTATGAGCTGTACTTTACAGTTAATTATATTTTATTTCGCAATAATTTTAATAAATATGGGATAATTGATGACAGAGGTAAAAATGTTGCATATTTTTCAGAGCAGAATGCGCTGCTTGCTAACAAAATGATGATATGTATTTTTAATGTTAATGCTATGTTTCATATGTTGGGATATCCACGTGTTGGAGTAGATAACCAGACCGCAAAGAACAACACAGCGAGTGCTGCTTAATGGTTTAATGGGTATAGAAGAACTGAAACTGAAATGTGACAATGCAAGTGCTTAAGTCTATTGAGAGTGAGAGCGACATAGTTTACAGACTTCGGTCCTCTACTCTCTTATACATTATGTTGATGGACAGATCATATGTTGCTTACTATGTGACAGAGTTATACAATTTCAACATCATAACATTAGGGAAGGCCCTTAAACATTAATTCCCGGGACCGGACTTCTGAGGGGGGGCCGGATTTTTGGCGAAAACTAAAATAAACTATGAATTGTACAACATGAGAAAAAATCATGACTATCAAAAGCCGCAAGTGGCGCATTTAGTGTTATTTTTTTTTTTTCATTTCTTCATAATAAATGATTTAAACTACGCGCGCTCACTCAAATCGATAGCCGAAGCCCGCCATAGCCATCCCCATCGAAGATGCACCATCTGAGCACAGGCCGCACGATCACCAACAGCTGACGATAGGCGGCTTATCGATTGCTGACAGCTGGCTATAAAAAGAGCGCCTGGTCGGCCTGACACCTCACTTAGTGCGCGAAATCGGTCGAGTCAACACCTTGGAGAAGCAGATCTACATGAAATTCTCAAAGCAATTTTGAAATTATTTGATTTCTTATTAAGATTAGTGCCCTATTTTGATGAAAATTCTTTCTTTTTACGAAAATGTACCAACACAAATCTGGTGCTGAAAACCGCAAAGAGCATGCAGAGAAACGTCGTCCTTCAAGCAAGAGAAACTACAATGGACGTTGAAATTGACAATCTGAATGCTCTCCTTTCAGATTTGCAGTTTATACGAAATCGATGGGATCTCATTCTCATTCTGAGTGAATGTAAACTTGTCGCAAGATGATGCAACATTCCTGAAACTTTGCCAAGCATTCGCAACAGAAAACGTGCAAAAGTATTTTTGGATGATGAAGACGCAAGTCCAGAAATCGACATCATTTCTGAAGAAGAAAAATTTAAGACCAGCACTTTCCTCTGCATCATCGATTCGGTAATTGCAGGAATGACGAAAAGATTTGAATCAAGTGTTTTCCCTTTTATGGAAATTCACCACGTTGGATGAAGCTACTCTCCAGACGTTTGCCAGAGAATTTACGAAAAAGTACGAAGCTGATGTTTCCGAAGAGTTGAAAGATAAAATCGTCCTCCTCAAACATATATATGTAGATAACTTTGAAAACAACTGTACTGAAGAAACCTTCAGAATATTTTTCCAAATTTAAGAATTGTTTGTACTCTCCCTGTCAGTATCGCTAGTGGAGAACGGTCTTTCAGTGTTTTATCGCGAGTCAAAAACTTCCACAGATCTTGTTCTAAACAAAAGCGTCTAATTGGTCTGGCGATGTTAAGTTTGGAGTCCGAGTTAGCAAGGCAGTTAGATTTCAGCGTAATAATTGAATCATTTGCTTTGCGAAAGCGCGAAAAGCGAATTTCATTGGAGCACAACTAACCGCGATATAGACAAAAACTTGAAAATTAATCCGTTTTCCATGCCTTTGTATTGAAACAGAATAGCTATTGCTCATCTGTAAATATACATTATATATGTATGTAACCATTAACAAAACTCAACATAATTTTAGTTATGTTGAAAAATATTTCCTATTAATGGGGGCCCGCGAATTTTTTTCCCCCCGGGCCCATAATTCCTCTCTACGGGCCTGATGAGACTATGCTCTTAAGTCTGCAGGAAAACCAAGTTTATTTTCAATTTTGGCCACGCCCCCTCCCGCCCCCGAAATTTGGAAAAAACATCATATTACCCACAGTTTTAAAGATAGATGGCTCATTCTAGACATATTTAGTTATCAGGATAACTTATCGATCGAATGGAGAAGATCGGATAAACGGTTTTCGAGCTATGATCAAAAGACTGTTCGCTGCAGCAGCGCCGTCGCAGGGCTGCTTTTAGCTGCTACTGCAGCATCAAAATTTATGCTGAGCGTTTTATTTCGTTGGTACAGAGTTTGTTATAGTCGGGCTAGACCGACTTTCTTTCTTGCTTAGATTGTCTGCTTGGCATGTCTCTTTTTTAAATTAATACTGTACAAAACAATTTAAACAAATTGTTAGATCTTATTTTTGTCACTGATAGCACCAATGCCAGTGTCTCTAGGTCTCCCCCTCAATCACTGCCCGAAGATTCTTAACATCCTACACTTAAAGTCTTGCTTTCAGTACTTGGACCTGCCCCTTCAAATTCCATAATCTCCAATATATCTCGTCGTGCTTCCGAAAAGGAAACTTCACTTAGCAACGTCAACTCATTTGTGCAACAGATTGGTCTCCATTGTACAATACGGTTGATTTAGATTTTGCTGTTACCTTTTTCTACGAGCCTATTAATTCTTTCTTAGATATTTGCATTCGCTTTCACCGCGTCACTACATCCCCCTTGGTACTGTCCTAGACTATCTTATTTGAAAAATGTTAAATCTAGATGCTTTAAAAAGTATACACGAACTGGTTCTGCGATTGATTTTTTTAAATATTCAATAACAAAATTTAACTTTACACTCTTTAACTCTGAGTGCCATAACAAATATCTTGCTCGGTGCAAAAATTCAATTCGGACAAGATCCAAAGCAATTCTATAGCTTTGTGAACTCTAAGCGTAGATATTCGCCTTTACCTTCCTCATTTTTTTGGGTAATCAAAAGGCTAGTAATGATTCCACTGCTGTTGGTTTATTCGCTGATTTCTTCCAATCAACTAATTCCTCTGTCCAATGTGCTAACACTTTTTATCATTATAACATTACTTCTTCCGACTCTATATGTATGTGATCCCAAAATATCCGAAACTTCTCTTTTTTCATTTTTAAAATCACTAAAATCTTCATTCTTTCCTGGGCATGAAATCAAAAAGTTTTGCCTCGTTCTAATACTTCAAAACCTGTGACTGTTACATCTGGTGTAACACAAGGTAGCCACCTAGGTCTTTTTTTTCACCATTTTTATTAATGATCTTCCTACAATATTATCCTATTCTAGGATACTCATGTCTGCCGATGACGTTTAACTTATTTCATCTTTCAACAACATGATTCATCTATTGGATTGCAAGATCCTTACTCCATGAAGTTTTGGTGATTGGTAAATCATTTGCACCTGAACTGTTCTAAAAGCATGTTTATGATTTTCCATCGATGCAAACCGTTTCCGGTTTTCTATACGATTGGTAATGAGCCGATACAACGTATTTCGTCTGTCGTTGATCTTGGAATTCTTTTTGACCCCAAATTGAGTTTTAATCCCCATATCTCCTCTATTGTTAACAAATCGAATGGTGCTCTTGATTCATTAAACATTGGTCGAAGAAGTTTGAACTGAACTCATTTAAACTGATTTAGTCCGTCCCGTGCTAGAATACTGCTCATCCGTATGGAGTCCGCAGTATAAAAAGCATGTTGATCGTATTGACTCAGTTCAGAAAAAATTTTTGTTTTTTGCCCTTTGTGGCCTAAACTGGGACCCTAACCTTCGTTTGCCATAGTACTCTAGAAGACTCTTGCTTATTGACCTTCCTTCGCTAGCGAACCGTAGAACAGTCTTAGGTCTTCACCCGGGTTTTTTGTGAAGACTGCAACGATCTTTATCACCTCCTCTCAACAGATCTCTCTCTGTATCTTCTCCTACAAAACGTACCTTTACACTTATCTCCTGGCCGGACCGGCAAATAAAAACCGATTCGGAGTATTTATTCATTTTGAAACTTTTTTAGTCTTTCTCTGTTAGGCAGCCTTAGTAAATAAGCCATTTTATAATGTGTTTACAAATTTGTTGACAGCCTTTTTTTGTCAACTATTAATAAATAAATAAATAAAATAAACTATAATCATCAATATTATTTACTCATCATAAATCTTCAATCGACATTACTTTAACGTTCAGTATATTTGTTCTGCAGGTTGGGAGAACTTTAGAGGAGAAAAAAATATATAGAGGATATGGACAACTATGTGAAAGTAATTTGGCGGCAATTCTAACAACCTCATTTGACAATAAGACCATGTTAATACCGAACCATGAAGATCATGTAAACTCTTTCCCGGACTTACAGTTCACTGCAATATTCCCTTATTTGAGTTGGATATTTGGGATATTACAAGAGGAGGAAATAAGAGATATTCAAAATCAGAACTACAAGTCTTCGCTCCCTTATCGCGAAAGAAAAAGCGCACCGATAGGTAACTATAAAAATACATCATATTACATTTTTTTATTTTACATAAAGCAAAGCCAAGCTGAATATTAATAACCTTCAACGGCTATTTGTCCAGCTGTGGAGGAACTAGCCATGAAATTCTTCTCAAAACTTTTAATCCATGGTTTCTATGTAACTCTAGTTCATGTACACCCAAAATGACCTGGAATTCCCTGTAGTCATAAGAACAATTTTTTACTCTGTACCAAACAGGGATTGTAATTATCATGTGTTGTGTTATAAAAATCAAACTTGATTTTTTAAATATTTAAATACTTTGTACCAGAGGTACATACACATATCTTATACGCTTGAAAACTGTAATTATATTTTGCCCAGAACTTTGGAACCCATAAAAGGAATCATCTCCGTCCAGATAATTTATAAACATGAGCAGAGTCAATTAAGCTTTGTCCGTCCCTCTGTTTGTTTCTAAGCTAACTAGTCCCTTATTTTTCAAGCTATCACGTAATGTATATACATGAGCTGAGTCGATTAAGCTTTGTCTGTCCGTCTGTCTGTTTCTAAGCAAACTAGTCCCTCATTTTTGAAGCTATCGAGCTGAAATTTTGCACAGAGTCTACTTTTAGCTGGAAACTGCTTTTATGTCGAAACCTCGTTACTTCTTGTAGATGGTTACATCTTGTACATGGCATACGAATAATTTGTTTCGAGTGTATTAAAACTTCGACACAGACAAAGTTAGCCTTGCTTTCCCGTGCGGCGTTCATATTTGTATCCCAAAGTCTGCGACTTATTCATTTCAAATCTTGACTTTGTTAAAACAATTTAACAGCTACTGGAGCACACTATGGTGGCCGTTTGTTTTGCAGCGGGTTGTGTTTGCCCGCTGTGCAAGAGGTCGTAGGTTCTATCCCTCCTCGGGGCATCTAATAAAATCGTTTTTTCTTAAAAAGAAATTAGACAACCAGGCAGCTTTACCCAGCTCTCTTGGGCAATCAAAAAGGTTCTTAAACTATGCCATTCGGATTCGGCGTTAAGCTGTAGGTCCCAGTCCCTTGTATTAAAACACGAAAGAGAGTCGGTCAAACCCGACTATAATATACTCTGACCAACGAAATTAAACGCTCAGCATAAATTTTGATGCTGCAGTAGCAGCTGAAAGCTGCGCTGCAGCAGCGAACAGTCTTTTGATCATATCTCGGCAACGGTTCATCCGATCTTTACCATTCCTTTGGAAAATCGAACAAACATTTTTATTAGAAAATATGTCCACAAGGTTCGAACCTTCTATCTATAAAACTGTGGGAGATATGACGTTATTCTCAAATTGCGGGGGCGGGAGGGGCATGCCGCAAAATTTAAAATAAACTTGATCTGCCTGCAGACATAAGAAGCATATGTCCCATACATGTCAAACCTCTATCTCTTACCAATTCTGAGATCTGTGCGTTTATATGGACAGACAGACAGACGGACAGACGGACATGGCTATATCGACTCGGCTATGGGGTCGGAGATGCTTCCTTCTTGATGTTACATACATTTGCACAAACTTATTATACTCTATGTACCTTTGGTACAGAGTATAATTAGAATCACACGAGAACCGGGTTGAAACGAGATCGGCTTTGCCCATTTGGGCTCTCTGACTCCAAATATCTTCTCTCTATATATAAACAAGAAAGAAAGTCGTTCAAGCCAGACTATAACATACTCTGTACCAACGAAATTATACGCTCAGCAGCGAACAGTGTTTAGAGCATAACTTCTTTGACGGATCGACAATAATAAATAATGTAAAATATTTAATATGTCTTGAAGGTCTATCCATCTTTAAAACTGTGGGAGATAAGATGTTATTTCGAAATTGCGGCGGCGGGAGGGGGCGTGGCCAAAATTTTAAATAAGCTTGATCTGCATGCAAGTATACGAACTTTTTGTTCCATACTAGTCAAACCTATAACACTTACCATCTCTAAGATCTGTGCGTTCATATAGGCAGACGGACATGGCTTTGTCGACTCGGCTATTGATGCTGATCAAAAATATATATGCTTTTTGGGGTCGAAAATGCATCCTTTTGGCTGTTACATACATTTGCACAAACATAGTATACTCCGTGCACCTCTGGGACAGAGTATAAAAAGTTTGTCCTGACTGCCAGTTAATTAAGCAAAGTATCGGAAAGCGGTAAGGGAACTGCGATGAAAACTGTTGCAAAAAAACGTTTTAGTTTTTCCACCGATCAGGTTCAAAGATGTACATAAAATTTCAACAATGACAGCATACCTATAAATAAATACGGAATAGGTTTTCCAGTTTTGGAAAATCTACTCACAGGGTCTAAAAATGGGCGGAAAACTGCTCAATGTAAATATAGATTATGTCACTTTAATATTTAAGAAAAACTACTTCCGAAGTTGGAAAATTTACCAATATTGTAATATACAGCTTATTAAATGTTCATTTGATCAGATTCAGGCTGATTTCCAAAAATTTATATAAAAGTTTATTTCATATTGCTCACCAACCTCGAAAAATCTGGAAAACGGTTTTTCAAAGAACATATTTTTAAAGTGAAAAAATTAGCGGAGAATCGTTGGATGAAAAAATGATTTATAGATTTAAAAATAGAGGAAAGTTAATTCGGCTCGGCTGAAGTTTGTATTCCCTTGCAGCACGTTTTTATACCCTGTTCCCATTGAAAATGGGAAAAGGGGGATCATGAAGTTGTGCGAATGTATGTAACAGGGAGAAGGAAAATTTTCCGACCCCATAAAGTATATATATTCTTGATCAGCATGAACAGCCGAGTCGATATAGCCATGTCCGTCTGTCCGTGTGTCCGTCTGTCCGTCTGTCCGTCCGTCCGTCCGTCCGTCTGTCCGTCTGTCTGTCTGTATGAACGCGTCGATCTCAGAGACTATAAGAGATAGAGCCACAAATTTTTGCACGAAGGTAGATTTATGCTGTACGCAGATCAAGTTTGTTTCAGATTTGAAAAATTCCACCCCGTCCCCCTTTTATCCCCAAAAAACCGAGACCTCCTCTAGAAATCCTAGACCTAAATAGGCGTCAGATCCACAATTTTCAAGTTAGAGCCTCGTGGTTTAGTATACATCAAGCTAGGCCCAATATCTATCTATTCTGAAAAGTACAATCAGATCGGTCAAAAACACCGGAGTTATAAGCGAAACAGTTGAGCTGATAAGAGGACCCCCCCTACTTGTTGGTCAGGACTAGAAAAAAGTGTTGCCTACATTTGGGATAATTTTATGAAATTCAAAAACAATTAAATGAAAACAAATGAACAGGGTATTTTGTGGTCGGGAAACTCGACTGCAGCGCCCTTACTTGTTTAACTTATTTGAAGGGATTATCCACTTAAAACAAACAAGTTTTTCTCAATAATACTACTTTTCTGACTCTACTATTGAATATATATACATTATACGTGGTCGGAAATGCTTTCTTTTATGGGTTGCAAACATTTGGACAATTTCTATATACCCTCTGCAAGGGTATACAAAATCAGGAAACCTTGCGGAAAACTGCTACAAATCTTTTTCTCCATTCGATCAAACTAAAAACAAAAAAACGAGCCGTGTATAAGCTTGTATCTATATATGTATAGAAATCTTTTGCTCCAACTGTTTCTAATCATAATTATAATGATAATTATTAACCCACAGTCTTGACCACTTATCCATAAGATCAGCGGTCGAAGTGGCGAGTTCAGCTTATAAAATATATTTATATTTTTAAACTCTGTACCGTAGGTACACAGAGTATTATAAGTTTGTGCAAAAGTATGTATGAGTATGTATAAAAGTATGTATGAGTATGAGGTATATATATTCTTGATCAGCCGAGAACAGCCGAGTCATGTCCGTCATGTCCGTCTGTCTGTCCGTATGAACGCACAGATCTCAGAGATTGTAAGAGATAGAGGATTGACATGTATGGGACATATGCTTCTTATGTCTGCAGGCAGATCAAGATTATTTTCAATTTTGGCCACGCCCCCTGCCGCCCCCGCAATTTAGAAAAAACGTCATATCTCTCACAGTTTTAAAGATAGGTGGGTTGTTTCTTCTGGACATATTTAGTAATATGAATAACTTATTGATCAGCCAAAGAAACGGTGAAGATTGGATGAACAGTTTTCGAGTTATGATCAAAAGACTGTTCGCTGCTGCAGCGCAGTAGCAGCGCTGCTTTCAGCTGCTACTGCAGCATCAAAATGTATTCTGAGCGTATAATTTCGTTGGTATAGAGTATGCTATAGTCGGGCTTGACCGACTTTCTTTCTTGTTTTTTATATGAAGTTTTTGGTTTTGGCCGCTCGTTTGTTGATTTGTATACTAAGCTTTAGCTAAGCGTAGCTCTTGAGCTGCGTAGTCAGCTCATCGCAAAAACAGACGAAAGAGAAAGCTAGGTACTTGAAGCCTCAGAAGTCTATTCACTCTGAGCCATCTAACATTTGGCATCCAACATCATGATTCACAAAAAATTTTCCTGACTGCCTTTTTGATGTCGAAATGCAGACTTATAGTCTATTTACACTAGGAGTGCGTTAATAGCCAACAATCAGCATGTTTTGCATGGGAAAAAAGCTGATTTTGTAAGGGAAAAAAGCTGAATGTTAGCTATTAACACACTCCTAGTGTAAAACAGCTTTAAAAGTATTTTTTCCCACTATGTATAATATTGTCCATTGTTTCCTGAACATACCTCGCATATGTAAAATACTGATTTTTCGTCCATATATCGTTTTAGTCGCAACTGGAGCAACTGGATCTTTAAAAAGTACAGCAACGCTTGCCAATCATAACAGGATTTGTTTATGGATATTGTTGTTGGCGTGTTGTTTTATTACACTTTCCATCAAATTTGCAATATAGACAATTATTAAATCACTTTCTCACAAAAATATTATATATCCAATTTAAAATAATATTAACTAGAAATAAACATAAATGTTATATTTAATATTTTTTTTATCCGTTTCTCGTAGAATTATTCTAAAGTTCGTGCATGGGTGCACGCTCTATTTATTACAACACAATCTCATAAAAAACATTTATTATATATCAAGCTTAAAATAATATTAACAAGACATAAGCCGATATATTAAATTTCATATTTTTTATACAATATTCCCATTGAAAATGGGAAAAGGGGGATCATAAAGTTGTGCGAATGTTTGTAACAGGGAGAAGGAAACATTCCCGACCCCATAAAGTATATATATTCTTGATCAGCATGAACAGCCAAGTCGACATAGCCATGTCCGTCTGTCTGTCTGTATGAACGCGTCGATCTCAGATTTTTGCATGAACTTATGCTGTACGCAGATTCCACCTTGTCCCCCTTTTATCCCCAAAAAACCAAGACCTCCTCTAGACTTCCTAGACCTTAAAAACCGTCAGATCCACAATTTCGTGAAGTTAGAGCCTCGTGGTTTAGTATACATCAAGCTAGGCCCAATATCTATCTATTCTGAGAAGTACAATCAGATCGGACAAAAAACACCGGAGTTATAAGCGAAACAGTTGAGCTGATAAGAGCACATCGAACCTAGCATATCGAACCTAGGGTACAATTGAAATACTGGGCTTGAGGTGATGCTTACAACAGTCTCTTACGTCAGATTTTAGATTATCTCAGATTTTCACTGAGTTATTAATGAAGCTTTCACACAAAATTGCACAATTTTCGGCATTATTGCTTGTGTGCCTTTTGTTTGGTCGCACTAACTGTTGTTTGCGAAATCTAAATCAAACCAAGGGATTATTTGAGAAAAATTTCTCCTGTCTAAGATTGAATTAAGGTAAAGAATTACCACAGATAATAGAAAATATTGTCTACTAGAGGAAAAATACAGATTAATGACAGGTATATTATTAGATCAGCGGGCAATTGCAGAAGACTTACAGTTTAACATTCTGTAAGATTTTGGTCAAGTCATCCTTAAAAGTAATATCGATCCCCCAACGCTAAAATATGTAGAGTGTCGACGAAAGGTATAAAAATTATCTTCGGGAAACGATTCAAATACCCAAATTAATAAAAATCATTGGCTAGAGGAAAGGTGAAAAGTCTAGGAGGATTTTCCAAGAAATCACGAAAAAACTGTTGGACGCGATATTAAGAGACAGACTAGTGGTTGGTGGATTTTTAAACTTAATTGCCTTCTGTGGCACTTCTGACCTCTTCAAGGTGATTACAAGCACTGATTTCGTTTCAGCAGCCTTGTCAGTCGGAAGCCCACACAAAGGCCCGAACAGCCAAGCTCCGCTTATATGCTTATATACTGTATGATAGTTTCTTGCTACTTCGATTCAATTCAATTTTATTTGTTCTTTTCAATTTAACTTAACAACTAACAAAATATATATGCTGATGCAGCGGCTGCTGCTCCAACAAAAGGGATTTCCGATAAAACTTGTCAGAGAACTGATACGAACCGAACCGTTTTTATTTGTGGTTTCCGGCTCGGCTTAGCGATTCTAAAATGAAGCCGGTTCGGCTTGCTGATCGATTCACTAAGGAATAAGCGGTTCGGTTCGGATCAAAACCGGTTCGGATCAAAACGGGTTCGGTTCAGAACCTGCTTGCATCTCTGATAATATAAACAAACGAAATCTAAGCCCGTAAAGCAAACAGAGTGGCAACACCCCAAAAATTAACAAAACAAGTTCAAAACCTGTGGACAAAGATCGCCTCACTGGTAATAGATTCCAAATCCTTCCAAGTTCCAAACGAAAAAACGCTAAGCTAAATAAACAGGGAAAAAAATCCCCAGCCACTATTCAAATTTGACCTAAGCCCGGAAGTCAAGCCCCCAAAAAAAAAAGTAGTGCACCCATTTTTCGATCTACCTGTCTTAGATCACCGCAGAGAATCTGTAAAGGAGCTGCACAAAGAGACAAATCCAGTGCACTGTACCGACGGCAAAAGCCCGCTGCGCTATGTGATCTGTTTGGGTACCATCACTACCTCACGCCCAGCAAACAACAAAAAATCAAGTCAAAAAATGCGGCAGCTGGTAAGAGGTAACCACACTGCAAGCTACCAAGTATACAAAGTATTAAAAGCAGTATTAATATGCGCACACCCTTGTCATCGACTTTTGAAGTCTTCGCCACCGCAATATCAGAAAAACTGCCGGTGTTTATAATTTGAAGCATCCCTACTAGGGTTTCAGAATCATTAATCCCAAAGGGATTACAGCGTAGCTTACAGCGAACTCATGCGCGGATCAAACAATCTCGACTATGTATCTTCGGAAGGGCCTACATACTGGCCTGAAGAACCTAAGAAAATACCCGATCTTATAGATTTTTCCATAACAAGAAAAAATCCCCAAAAGTTAGTAGCTGCAGAAGCCCTTGCAGATTTGTCCTCAGACCATTCGCCAATAATATTCTGTGAAAATAGATGCGTCAGCGCAGCTTGAGTGTAATATAATGACTAATTTGATGAGAGCAAGTGATACGAGAACAAGAGATATTTCAAGTGATGCCAGATTGTTCATTACATTTACAACATGCTACCTTAATGACATATCTGACAGATTTAACATAATTTCATATAAGTTTGATTTCAATTCAGTTCATATTTCAAACAGAGTTCTATTAACAAAATTCTAACTTATTCCTAAATTCATGTTTGTTAAACTAATTTTAAAATCTGGAACTGCTGTAGCCAGCGCATCAGCTACCATTTCTCCAGCTGGTATGAACTTCAGGTTGACCACATCGTTTTCCAGCTTTTCTTGTGTGAATTTTATTTTAATATCCATATGCTTTTTTCTAGGAGAGTACGTGTTGTTTCAAGCAATGTGAAGAGCGCTTTTGTTATCGCAATATAACACCATGGTCTGTGTAGTGCTCAAAAGTATCTGCGCTAGTAGTCTTGTGAGCCAAATAGATTTTTTTATAGCGATATCTATAGACATGTACTCAGCTTCGGTTGATGATAACGCTACGTTTCGTTGTCGCTAAGTGGACCAAGATATGGCCCCACCTTGCATGGTGAAGATGTACCCAGATATGGATCGCCATTGATCCATTTCACCATCCCAGTCAGCGTCATAATAGCCGACCGACCCATCTCCATCTGCTTGAAAAGTGATGCCGTAGTGGATTGTGCCCTTTAGGTACCGCATGACACGTTTCACGGCTGTCCTGTGTGCCTTTCCAGGATTGCTTGCATTTCGGAAGTTAGCCTTTGTGAGAGGTCAATTGGTGTAGAAATAGGGTTGCAGTTATCCATACTAAACCCCTTCTAGACACCTGTAATATATTCAGACTGATAAATTTTAATGTCGCAAGTTCTTCGGAGAAGATACCTGCTCCTGTGACTTCATCCGTTTTTGAACCGTCTGTATAGATGGATAGCTCGTTCTCCCTGATGGTAGTCTCTTGCTTCCATTCCTCTCTCCGGGAACCGTGTTCCAAAGTTGTCGTTCCATTTCTGAACTGGTATGCAGTAGTCACTTCCCTTTGCCTCTGCACTTATTCCTACTTCCTGTAGGATACTGCTGTGGCCTGAAGGAGATGTTTTAATGAGTTACAGTTCCCGGATTCTTACTGCGCTTCTCGAAGCTTCATACTTTAGGAAAGTGTCTACTGGTTCCAGGTTCACAATTACATCCAGGGTCGCCTCGGGGGTGGATCGCAGGGATCCTGTAATGCCCAGGCAAGCTGCTCTTTGTACCTTATGGAGGTTGTTTAGGTGGGATTTGGTTTTGGCCGCCTTCCACCATACCAGCGCTCAATAGGTAAGGATAGGTCTGACGACCGCTGTGTATAACCAATGAATGATATACGGGTGTAGTACCCACTTCCTACCAAAGTTATTTTTGCAGGCATAGTACGCGCTTAATGGCTTCTTCATTGTTTCCTCAGAACTTCTGTTCCAAGAGAGTTTTGAGTCAAGAATGACGCCCAAATACTTCGCTTCGTTGACCCGATTGAGCTGCGTTCCCCCAATGGATGGGAGTGTGAACTCAGGGATCTTGTATCTCCTTGTGAACAGCACCAGTTGGGTCTTCTGTGGGTTAACCCCTAGACCGTTCTGGTGTGCCCATCTTAGGGTCCTAGCTAGAGCAGATTCTAATAGCTCACTGATTGTGGGTAAGAATTTACCCGTTACCATTAGAGCCAGGTCATCTGCATATGCTGTCACCCTACATCCGTTACACTTCAAGGTAAGAAGAGGCTCGTTGAGAACCAGGTTCCAAAGAAGCGGGGATATAAAACCCCCTGCGAAGTTGTTCTTTTTCTTACGTTGCCTGCACAGAGAGTGGAGTTGATCACTCGGCTGCTAAGCATGTTCTTTAGCCAGTGAGTAATCATCGGGTGTGAGCCGATATTAGCAAGAGCTGCCGTAATCGACTCGGTCCTGACGTTGTTGAAAGCTCCCTCGATGTCGAGGAAGGCCGCCAACGCAAACTTCTTCTGATTCAGCGATTCCTCAATGCTCCCTACCACTTCATGTAGTACGGTGTCAACAGATCTACCTTTAAGGTGGGTCTGTAGTCTTTCGGAGATGTGGCTTATCTTCCCTGCCTTGAGTGAAGTATGATTTGTGCCACTGTAATTTATCACAGTTTCTTCACGAATGTCCCACTGTACATTCGCTAATATAACTGTTTAACCACGTTTTTCCACACTCCTTCTTCTCGCTTTACTTCTCCCTTTTTCTGGCGAGCTGGCTCACTCCCGATTGAACTGTCGAAATAGACGCGTCGCAAAGTCAACCAAATTGTAAAATTAAACGTTAATACTATCATATAAAACTGTTCTTAAAAGCTAAGACGAATATATTAAATAAAACTCCACAAACTATTCTAAAATAAACTAAAACACCGTATATTTTCCTTTCAAAACGGAATATACATGATTCTTGGGGATGAAGACCACTCTCACCTCTCGCCAGCTTTCTGGGATGTACCCCGTGAGGAGACAACCCTTGAAAATCTTGGTCAGCCATGGCAGTAGATTCAAGATCGATACTTGCAACATGACTGGTCGAAAGTCATTCGGTCCTTGTGATTTAAAGGGTTGGAATGACTTGATAGATTATCTTTTCTTCAGTGATGATTTCGTCAATCATCGTCGTGTCTCTTTCCCCAGGTGCCTCGCTGATTTGTAGCTCAGCTGACCCGACCTATGGTTCAGTATCTAGGCAATCTGGATAATGTGTGTTCACGAGCAGTTCCAGAGACTCTTGGCTGTTTTTTGCATACATTCCGTCCGGGTTACATAGTAACTCTGCGTTGGATGGATTTTTAGCCAGCACACGTCGAAGTCTGGACGCTTCACTGGTGCAGGCAATATCCTTGCAAAATAAGAAATTATAAGAAAAAAAGGTTTTTGGGTACAAGAGCTGGATAAGATATGCTCTCCTCTCGCTATCAACTGGAAAGGTGGCCTAAGATCTGTGGAAGAATGGAATACGATGAGAATCTCTATTGTGGAATCCCTTAGACAAAAGGCGCATGCGAAACGGATGACGAGGAAAGGGTCCAGCCAAACAAGAATCTACAGTTACCTCGACCATACAGCTGCCCTAAAACTGCAACACCTGGCAGCCAGCAACACCTCATGGGTGATGAAAGCGCGGCTTGACCTTAGTAAGTTGTCATCCAACAGGTACAACAGATCGGTACACCTGAATTGTCCACTTTGCAATACCGGAGAAAATGAGGATTTGACTCACTTTTTGGGAAGATGTCCTAGCCTTAAAGATCACAGATGGGCGACCCTGGGTCACGATCACGAATGAGGAACTACATGATATCCTAGACGATAGACACAACGATAACTGGGAGGGACTGGTACTCTTCATAAGAAAAGCTATGCTTTATAGAAAAGAGATTTTGGAAACACTATAGGGTACAGCTATAACAACGAGAGAATAAAAAACAGCAGTAAATCGCAAGCGCATTAGTCAAAGCCCGTACTGCTGAACGGTCTGATATCTTGGGACGACCAGGGAAACCAGGCGTAGTAAGCGGGTGCGGGGTGAGGCAAAGTGTGCTTGGCCGACGGACGGTTCATGCAACCAAGTCGATTACTTTAGTTTTATTTTTATACACATATTTATGTAACATTTAATCTATTCAAAATGTGATTGTTTCATCTTACACACTAATGGTATTCCTGAAAGTGATTTAGATTTGATTTAGATTATTTTTAAGCAAATCTAAATCAGTTGACGGAGCGACCTTTTTTGCGCACTGATTTGATTTAGATTTCGGTGAACAGCTGCCAGTGTGCTTTGCACCTTTGTTTCCGTCCACTTTAGGTTTGATTTAGATTATGCAGGTTCTGCAGGTTCTTCTTCTCTTCAAAAGAGGCTCGGCTGATTTCTTAATTGAAACAAATAGTTATTTAATTATTAAAACTTGAAAGACATACCCACTTTTTCCATATTAAAGTCGCTGCAGAATGTAAACAAAAACTCCAAAATGAAGAGTACGGTCACACCAAAACGAAATCAAATCAAAATCCAAATTTTAATAAGCCTCAAAGTTGATTACTTAAAATCAATTAGTATGACCGTCAATTCCTCACTTACTCTTGGCACACTTGACAATTTGTATGGATCAGCTGATCAGCGAAATCTAAAACTAATCTAAATCAAATCTAAATCACTTTCAGGAATACCATTACTAAATAATATTTGAGTTTGTAAAGCGTTCATTGAAGAAAATTATTATTATTATTATTATATCCTCGCAAAATTTAGCCCCTTTAAATTTTTAAAAATCCAGTTGGTAGGGGTGCCAGTCTTCTTGCTTGTTAGTCGATTTTGCTTTATTGAAGAGCTTTCTCGTTTCCTTCCTAGTTGGGCTTTGGGGGTCGACTAACCGGGCAGGATTTAAGAAACGCCCTGCTAAGCACGTCTGTTATCGTCAGTGTGCATTCTTCAAGAGCGCCAGGCTGCAACAACTCTACGTCCGGAGGATCGGGGAGTGTTTGACTGACTGTTCTTTCGAATTTTTCCCAGTTTGTTCTTTTAGGGTTCCTATAGGGAGTAGGTTTAACCAGAGCACGATCCTTATTCCGGAAAGTGGGGTGTTCACCCCTGTTACACAGAATAAGGTTTGTGCTTAAAATGTAGTCCAGCAGTGCCTCTCCTCGATCGTTAATGCCCGTACTACCCCATATGGAGTGGTGGGTTTTCGCATCGCACCCCAGGACAGCTTCGATACCCTTCGATGCTAGCGGCGCACTTTGTACACGTGCTTCTTTTTGAGTGCTTTCTCCCTTGCGGTCAGCGACTCCAGGGTACGGCCCTCAAGTGTTCTGAGAAACTTGAGCGATGCCTTCTACCCTGAGCGCTGTTTGCGGTGAGAATCATCTTCCTTCTTTCTCTCCGCTGGGGACGTGGCTGATGTAGACTCACCCACTTTCGGCGGCTCGTCGTCGATAGGCATGCGAGCAAGCGCAAGCGCAAGCTCTTCGTCTGTCATTGACGGGCCTGTGAGTTCGCCATTTTCAACCTCCGGCTCCATGTCCACCCCATCTTGACGATGAAGTGCACCTTCACTTGCCACATTACGCAATGAGGAGGCCAAGTGGTCCACCTCCACACTGGGTTTGCAGTTGCTTGATATCGACGCCGTATGTCCTGCGTTCTCACCCCGATCCGCCGCCGGTACTGGGGATCCGACTCCCTGCACCGTTACTTCTGCTCCTTCAATTGCAATTGCTTTTGATTTCGTGTCTCTCTGGTGAAGCTTAAGGAACAGTTAAAGCGTTTCAGGTCACCGAGGAAAAGGGTTTTTGATAATGACTGCCTCATATTTATGGAAAATATTTCCACTCTGTTTAGCTTACCCAAAATTTCGCATCCATCAGCTGCAGCCTTGAGAAGTTTGATTGATACTGTCTCTGCGATATACGGCTCTTTATTATCCATCGGCGATGAGAAAAAGGTTTTGAATGTCATTCTTATAAATCTTGTTATGAACAAAATATATCCTCTGACAAAACGTAAGTGGGAAGAACAACTAGATTATGCAACTAATCCATTATGGAGTGATTGTGAAATAGCGCTTAATCGTCGCCATCAGCACATGTCTGCTAAAGAATCGGCTAAAAATTCGCTCGAAGGATCAAAGTCAGATTTTAAAGCCGTTTCCAACCAGCAGTATAATCGAAGTTCATTTTCGTGTTTTGCTCCAAAAAATAAAAGTGACCAAAAGAATATATGCAACTATTGCAACTCTAAAGACCATTTTATTTCAGCTTGCCCATCATATTCCGCATTGTCATTTCAGCAGCGGTTTGTTTTTGCGAAAGTAGCTCCGCTGTGTATAAATTGTCTTCGAAGAGGTCAAAGAGGTCGAAGAGTTGTGGCCAAATGCAAATCAAATAAATGTCGAGTTTGCAGTCGATTTCACCATTTACTGCTGCCCATATAATATATACGGTCACTGGGAATAGTCGAGCGTTACCACCACCGAGCAAGATCAACCGTCCGCTTCACATGCTATTCGTCTGTGTCAGATATTGATACTTGCCACTGCAATCGTTAATGTAAACTAAAAATGGAGACTTTATTTTGTGTCGAGCTTTACTCGACTCCGGGTCACAAATGAATTTTGTGACCGAAGAAATGGCTCAACGATTGCAATTGCGTAGAGAAGAATCGTGTATCAGCTTACTTGGTATTGGTCAATCTAACTCTAAGTTAAGAAAAAGATAAAAAAATTTAAATGCCTATCGGAGCAGAAACTATTTTTAAACTTCTGTAAATAGGGCAAATCAAGCAAGGTCCTGAGTGTCCAATTCTTCTCGGATGGATTGTGTATGTCTCGGATGGGGTGGAGCCGGGCGGTACACTCCTGATGAAATCTCAAATCAGAAGATGAAGGTCAATCTGAGTTGCCAAGAAGATTTTATAGCCTCGATTGAACGGACCTTGCAAAAATTCTGGTCCATCGAAGATTTGCCCATCCCAATCAAAATTTCCACAGCGATGCATCAATTATGTGAAAAACATTTCGTTGAAAATTTACAAATATTACGTACCGACGTACGTTTCAAAGTTAAATTGCCTTTCAAATCTGATCCTAAAATCCTTGGATTCTCGTTTGAGGAATTTTTTTCGCTAGAAAGCAAATTATCGAAAGATTCGAAACTCAAAGAAATGTATTTCGAATTCATAGAAGAATATTTAGCATTGGGACATATGCCAGAAACTGACAATAAAATTCCATGTTCTCCACACTATTTCATTCCGCACCAATGCGATTTGAGACCAGAAAGCACGTCTACAAGGTTGCGAGTCGTATTTGATGGCTCCTGCAGGTTGCGTTGAACGACATTTTAATGATTAATCCTACCATTCAAGACGAGCTATACTCAATTATGCTTCGATTCAGATTCAAAAAGATGTACCGTCAAGTCATTGTAGATGAAGCAGATAGAGATTTTCAGCTCATAGGGTGGAGAAAAAATCCATCTGATTCTTTGAGAATATTCAGGTTAAACACAGTCACTTATGGCACTGCTCCCGCTCCATTTCTGGCTATCCGGTGTTTAACAAAGCTGAGTGAGATGAGCGAATCATCACACCCAAAAGCTGCTGACGTTATTAGGCACGACTTTTACGTCGATGACATGTTGACTGGTGCTGGTTGCGTTGAGGAATTACGTACAATTATGTCTGAAGTTTCAGATACTAACTAATGCAGGCTTCGAGTTGGCGATATGGTTCTCGAACTGTCCTGAGATCTCCGCATCCAAAAGCACAGCAAAGCCTTTCACGATCTCAGAATCAGACACAACCAAAACACTTGCAATCGTTTGGTGGCCAAAGGAAAGGAAAAAAGGAAGACGAGAATTGACGATTCTTTTATGGATTTCCGAGCGACAAAACGAAACATTCTCTCGGTGACATCGCGATTGTTTGATCCTCTTGGGCTGTTAAGTCCCTTAATAATCAAAGGAAAGATCCTACTACAAGAGCTATGGCTAAAAGGATTCGATTGGGATGAATCCATTCCGATGAATTTGGAAACAATGTGGGACACAATGAAAGAATCCTTGCAGAAGTTGCAGATTATTAAGATCCCACGATTCGTATTCACAGAGCCAAAGTCACCGCTCGAGATACATGGTTTTGCGCATGAATTTATATTCGAGTTGAAACTGCAGAAGGTTTTCGCATTTCGCTGTTGACTTCTTAATCCAAATTAGCGCCTCTCAAGACCCAAACCAAACGGAGAAGCAAGTTGCTGATATGATGACTAAGCCACTGCCAAGGCCACGCCTTCAATTGCTCTGTTAGGAAATGGGTCTTTCTGAATGAGTTTTATAGTTATTAGTTTTTAGTTTAACAAGGGAAAGTATTGAAGTCACGAAAGATTGTTAATGTTAAGCTTTAAATATTGTATCGGTAGTTATTAGTTTGTCATCTCTATCTCGCATTGTATTGAGTATCATCTCTATCGTAAGATCCAAGTTACGATGAAAGCACGTTTCGTTTTCTTATATTGAAGAATAAAGAATATCACACGTTTATGTTAAATGGTCATCTTGTTTGTGTAAACACACTGCGTATACATTTGTGGCTACAGGCAATGTCAAAACAGGTCATATTACAACAGGCTATGTAATACACCTGGGTATAAACTCAAATAGGTTACGAAGCATTCCTATACTATATTAGAAATAACTGTTACGACATTAAACTTTAACCAACAAAATTATGGTAAAGGGAGTAAGCACCGAATACGAAAATTGTACAAATGTTTAAGTTTTTGCGAGGACTATGCAACAAGAAAAATCGAGAAAGCTAAGCTATCTTCGTCTGTGGCGAAGTTTTTATAGACTTGCAAGCAGAGTTGGCATTATTCGAATAAAAAATGATCTAGATAATTATTTGAAAACAAGTGTTATTTATGAAATTGTATTTGTAAATAATTTTATATAAATAACGATCATTCGAATGATTATCTAGATAAAATTATTCGTTATTTAAATAAAATTAATCGACAAAAAACACTTCGAATAAATTATTTGTCTACAAATTGACAAATTTTTTAGAATAAAACGAATAAATCTAGCTTAGATAAGAAGGCGTTCAAACCCCCAAATAACATTATAACAAAAGAAGTGGCTCTTGTCATACCTGCGAATCTTGTTGAACGCCTAGGTTTTAGAGACAGGGCCTCTGGAGCTGTTTGTTGGGGAAGATAATTTGGTGTACCCTCATAATAAGAAGGAAATTCGTGTCTATTCTTTGGTTTTGGACATGCCGAACTAAGCGTAAGATAATTAGGATAAATTTTATGGGCTTATGCAGCTGTAATAGAATATTTGATATTCGTGAAAAAATTATTCGTAGATAATTTATTCTGACACGAATAATTTGTCAAACAAATAAATTTCGATTATTTTTATTTGGAATAAATTTTTCGGATAAAGCAACATTTTATTATTATTCGAATAAAAATAATTTTTTGAAAAATTATTCGTTATCCGTATTCGAATAAAAAAATGCCAAAGGAAAAAAAACTTTGTGAAATTATAAAAAAACATAGAAATCCTACGATTGGAAAGCTTGGAGACGTTTCCATTGCAAAGAAAAAAGTTTTTCATACTAACACTAGTTTCCCGACTGATTGTTCCTATTTGCTATGAGATATAGTCATCCGATCCGGTCGGTTCCGACATATTAGTAGTGTGCAGCAAAAAGAAGACTCTGCGCTAAATTTCAGCTCAATAGCTTGAAAACTGAGAGAATAGTTCGCGTAGAAACAGACGATGTACATTTGGAAGGAATATGTCTTAAATATCCTTTTAATCATCCAACGGAGCTAAACATCATCCGAACTAGATGAAAAATGATGCAAAATCGTGTGGTCAAAAATACCGTTAGTGCCAAGATGGAAGCTTTAACAGAAACTATCAGTTTTTCTACCGAAATTTAGAAGTTATAAGCTTAGGTGTTTAAAAGCCTTCCATTTTGTTAATTAACAGAACATTAACATTAAAGTGAACATTAGGGGCCTGGTGTGGTACAGCGGATACTGTTGCACACCGTGTTAGAAGTCTTGGGTTGGAGCCCGCTTTCTAGTGCATTGGCACTATGATTGGCACGTTTGATGATAAGCGCCTGACCAACAACCTAACAGGCAAACTTCTAGAGTCAGATGACAAAGTTTTTTGGATTTCGGGGATGGAGTATTTGTGAATTTCTTTGGGACTGGACTGGCACGGCAATGCAATGGAACACTTTTCGCGCGACCTTAGTCAACACACTTAAATACAGGGCCTTAAGAGAACGAACCCATACACAAAGCACTAGCACCTCGAGGATTTACAAGTATCTTGACACAGTGTCCAATAAATATCTGTATCTGGCAGTGCACAAAATCCCTTGGATCTTAAAAGCTCGCTATGATTTGATAAAATTAACGTCAAACACCTATAATCGATCAGAGCATGTATCATGTCCCCTATGTAATACCCAAGAAAACGGAGTTTTGATACCGATCGAGAGCGGACGTGTTTTTTCCATCCTCAAAGCCAAATTGATTATACCAAATTAAAGAAAAATCCACTGGCTGTCAGCAGTTGTGGTACACAAGAGCACAAAGTGCAGTGTGTAGTTATCAGTTATATACCCCACGGGGTATCATCTATTGTTTGTAAATTAAACATTAAATACCATAAAACAAAAATACAAATTAAACCCATGAGCGAGCTTAAAGCTTAATGCTCTAATCCCTCTCAAAAGTACAATGTGCTAAATCGAAAATCAAAAACTATCATCATGGATCAACCCTTGTCGAAGCAAAAGACAAGTCGCGAAAACTACTATGATTTGCTAGACGATGATTCGTGCGAAGCAGACTTAATAAGACATTGCGAAGAACAAGTGCAAAACATAAATAATAACCAACAACAACCAATACAACGGGAGCGAAAGCTAACTCCATCGGTGTAGATAAGAATAATAAAAACTCGAATTTGATTTTCATTAAACCACAACAAACAAGAAGAACGAAACCGAGAAAGTGCCACCAATAAACGTCATCGATGTCCCAACAAAAACATTAATTACATTTATAAAAGAAGGCCTCAAAATTACAGACTTTAAAATCAAAGATTTCTATGTTAGCAATCTAGACGACTATGGTAAAATCAGAGCCTACTTGGACAAAACAAAAACTAAATTCTACACATACACACCCAAAAGCCTAAAACCAAAAACGCTACTACTAAAAGGCCTCGCTGAAGACACTACACCGGAGGATTTTTAAAAGTTCAAAGATTTACAACTAAAGATTTACACTCTACGGCTAATAATGCAGTACTTCCAATATTTTTAGTGCAAATAACAGCGGAAAGCAATATCAACGAACTGAAGGCTATCAAAACCCTACTTCACAGTTTCGTACGATGGGAAAATATCCGGAAACCGGAAATCACCCAATGCAGAAACTGCCAATGATTTTTCCACAGTGCATCCAACTGCTATTTAGCCACAAAAGCTCAGAGTGTCCAAACCAAAAGCTGGAAGAACCTGGAGTACTGTTTTGTATTCTATGCAAGAAGCAAGGCCACCCTGCCTCCTACAGGGGATGCGAAAAATATAAGGGCTACATCAGAAAATTCGAGAAAGGCGACAACGGATAGGGCAGGACAACAATAAAGAAGATTTATCTTATACAAACCCCAATACAAGCTTTGCTCAAACAGCTAGAAACAACTTGAATAAAAATAATAACCCTTATAGTCCTCAAGCCAATAACCCAAGGCAAGGAAATATGAATTTTAACTCAAACTCGGTCTTCGAAGTCATTAACAACACTATGACACAGCTAGCCAAAGAAATTGCAAACTTACACAATCTCTATTAATGTAAATTCTATAGTCAGTATTAGCAGAAAACATGAGCGACGAACATTTCTAGAGAAATATAAGCCAAATTTTGCATTGCTGTGTGAAACAAAACTCAACTATAGACATAAAGTTGCGTTTAAAGAACACGATTTCATCAAAAAAGATAGAGCAGGAGCAACCAGAGGTGGAGGTACAGGTAAACTAATAAGAAAGCACTTTAAATCAGAACAAGTATCACACACAAAAATTAAACTCCTGCAGTGCCTAGAAACTTGCATAGTGAAGCTCCGTATGAGATCAAACATAAATCTATTTATTATATTCATATATAATATCAACCTCATGGCAACAATGACTTTAAAGCTGAGCTAACAGACATATTCGAATCTCTAAATCTTGACCAGCCTAATAATTACTATATTATTGGAGGTGAGTGGAACAGCATCACATTAATTGGAATAATCAAAACAACAACACATCGGGGAACGCTCTTGACAGCTGGGTAGATGACAAAGAAATACAATTTTGAATAAAGCTGGACGCATCTTCTAAACCATCGTTTCCTAGGGCAAATTCTTTCCTAGACCTATGCCTAATAGATAGGAGAATTCTAATTAATGGAGAGAACAACTTAACAAACTGTCTATCCTCCTTGGAATACGAAAGCGACCACCAAGCTATTGAAATAATAGCATCAATGCCAAATAACGAGAGATTTAACCTTTTCGAAAACATTCAAACTCCAAGAATGAACTACAGGCAAACCAAATTGAATACATTTAGAACGAAACTAATAAATATTATAGACAGCGAACCTAATATGCCACACAACAGAAATCTAAGCAATACAGAAATAGACGAACACATAAAAAGCATCTCACACTCAATCAAACAAACTTTGGAACTAGTAGTTCCTAAAGTCAAGACAACAGACACGCATTTTGTCTTAACCTCCCCAATTATTAGCAATAAGCAATAAAATAAAATCAAAACTAGAAATACTAACCATTAAAAATCAATCCCACATATTCAAAACTGCCAAAAATGCATAAATGAGAGACTTTTGCCAAGACATAAACCTCATAAAAGTGCCAATAATCAATACTCAACTATTAGTTAAAGCAGGAATTGACCCTCAAACGACAGAAATAAACCAAGCAGCAGATAGATATTTAATAAGAAATAACGATGACTTACTAAGCCTAATCACCTTGAGTTGGTTCACACTCCTAAGGAGAATGATCTCAACGAATTTTTCCATCGCTACATTGAGCTCTGCTTCGACAGGTTTTTAATCATAAAAACTAGGTACAAGCAAGCTCAATCAACGATAACAAAGTTTTCAATCCAAAATTATGCCTTCAAGAACAAAATGACTTTTTTTTATCAAAAGATCGGATATCTAATATCATTTTTAGAAAGCTGAAAAACAAGGTGTCCTCAGGTATTGATGAAATTCCGAATATATCACTCAAAAAGATCCAAAAATGTCTTATAGACAAATATGTCATATTGTTTAATAACATGCTCAATAACTCCCGCTTTCCTTCTTCCTGGAAAATAGCCAAACAATTTTAATACAAAAAAAGAACAAAGACCCGACTGACTTGAACAACTTACCCCCAATTATTGTGCTACCAAACATAAGTAAAATCTTTGATCTTAAAGAACAAAGACCCGGCTGACTTAAACAACTTACGCCCAATTATTGTACTAACAAACATAAGTAAAATCTTTGAGTCATGCATAAATATTAATATTACCAAGCACTGTGAAAAATTAAATCTTATTTGTGACCGCCAATTTGGATTTAAATTTAGACATTCTACCACACACGCAATTCACATACTTATTTCAGACGTCAGATGGCATCAAAATAATAAAAAAGCAATAGGCGCATTCTTAATTGACTTGGAAAAAGCATTCGACAGCGTTTGGTTAAAGGGACTTATGTTCAAACTAGTCCAATACAAATTCCCCCTACACGTTCTTAACATAATTCACAATATGGCCAATAACAAACAGTTCACGATCGCTATGAAGAACGACATCAGCCAAAAATAGTTTAAAATAGTCAATGGACTCCAACAGGGCACAGTCAATTCCCCAATATTATTTAATTTATACACCCTTGACCTACTTAGGTAGGTAGGTAGTTCCGGCTGACCACAGATGGGGTCACACATAGACCTTAGGGTCCTTAATGAGGCCGGGTGATTATTTGGGTACGTTTGTCTTAGAAGTCCAGGAGGATTTTTGTCTTTTTGGCATATAACTGTTTTGAGGGTCTCTTGGCCGCTTCCTCCAAAGAAGAGAACCGTGGGGTGTGCAGAATTTGTAATCTTGTCGTGGCAATTGCTGGGCAGCTGCAAATTAGATGTTCCAGAGTTTCTGCGACTCCAGGTTCCTTACATTTCCTGCATGTGTCCTCTGTTGTTATGCCTAGCTTTATCGCATGAGCGGCTGCTAGGCAGTGTCCCGTAAGTATGCCAATGAGCAGTCTACAGTCTCTTCTCTGGAGCTGTAGCAGATATTGCGTAAGTTTTTTGTCTCTTGTCTTGCACATAATTTTAGAGATTCTGCATCCGCTGGTGTTTTCCCACCTTACCTCCGCTTCTTTCTCTGCTATCTCTTCCATCTTGCTATGAAGCGTCTGTATGGAGATAGGTATGTTTTGTGTGTCTTCTTGGCCGAGTACGACTCCGGCTTTTGCAAGACTGTCTGCCATCTCGTTTCCGTCGATGCCCCGGTGGCTGGGAATCCAGTACATTTGCACCTTTCTGGAGATGCTGAGGGAATCTAGCGCTTCCCTGCTCGCCAGGACATTTCTGGAGTTGATGGAGTGTCCTTGCATTGCCTTGATTGCCGCTTGGCTGTCCACGTATATATTTATTTGGTTGTTTGGAGCGTAAATTTCCGCCAACTCCGCTGCTTTCCTTATTGCGAAGACTTCCGCCTGGAATATGGTGCAGTGGTTTGGCAGTTTGTATGAGAGCTTTATTTCTGGCTCTGCACAGTATACGGCGGCTCCGACTCCTAGGTCCATCTTTGAGCCGTCTGTAAAGAGGTGTGTTGCTTCTGTACGACAGTCTTCTGGTCCCAGTAGTGCAAATGTGCATATTGTGTTGACCTTTGGGGTAATGTAGTCCGTGCTACTATTGATCTCTCTGCCAACTATGCTGTGTCCATAGCTTTGTAGCGCCATGGTGCCTGTCGCACATAGACGTTGGGCGGTCTTTTGTGCCAGAAGGCGTGCTTGGATGTCCAGAGGGTTGACACCTAAGATGTGTTCTAATGCTTTGGTTGGAGTGGACCTCAGCGCCCCCGTAATACAGACCAGTGCCTGTCGCTGGGTCTTCTCCATCAGCTTTAGGTATGTGGTTTTCTCTGTGGCCTGCCACCATACCAGTATGCCGTGTAGCAGTATCGGTCGTATAACTGAAATGAAAAGCCAATGCATCAGACTTGGTGATAGGCCCCAAGTGCTACTCAGCATTTTCTGGGATGCGTATAGTGCGTTGGTCGCCTTCTTCACTCTTTCTTCCACATTCGCCTTCCATGACAGTTTACTGTCGATTACTGCTCCAAGGTATTTGACGTTATTCTTTGGTGTTAGTGTTATTCCATTTATCTTTGGTGGAATCCATGGCGGTACCTTGTATCTCTTGGTAAAGAGAATGAGGTCCGTCTTCTCCGCGTTAATACTAAGTCCGGCTTCTGTGGCCCATTTTAGTATCTCTTTGAGTGTAGAGTCCATGATTGAGCTGAGAGTCGATGGACATTTTCCGATGATAATTGTGCATATGTCGTCTGCATATGCAGTTATCTTGGGTGCTTTCCTGCGAAATTTTGTTAGCAGTTCGTTAACCACAAAGTACCCCACTCGGCTTGTACTCTTCTGCAGCTCAGCAGGTTGTAAATCCACGAGTTCAAAGCCTTATGTATTGATACAGCTCTTAGGCTGCGCATTATCGCCTCCGTGGAGACGTTGTTGAATGCACCAGATATGTCAAGGAATGCTCCCAAGGCATACTCTTTATGGTACAATGCTTTCTCGATGGTGGCTACTAGGGAGTGTAGCGCTGTTTCCACCGATTTCCCTTTCGTGTATGCGTGTTGGTTGTTCTCCAAGGTCAGGTTCATGCCTTCTCTTATGTGGAGATCGAGTAATTTTTCCATTGTTTTAAGCAGGAATGAAGTGAGGCTAATGGGCCTGTAGTCTTTTGGCTGCACGTGACTGCATTTCCCCGCTTTGGGTAGGAATACAACACGTGCTGTCCTCCAGGCCACAGGTACATAGCCCCACCCCAGGCAGGCTTCAAAAATGGACTGTAGCCATGGTACGACTAAACCTTTAGTCGTTTTTAGCATGGCGGGAATTATGCCATCCAGACCGGGGGACTTGTAGCTCGCGAACGAGTCGATCGCCCATCGGATTTTTCCTGGAGTGACTAAGTTGGTTGGGATGTTAGTTTGTTGAGTGTTTAAGTCCTGAAGCGTATCTGGCTCGGTGACTATAGTGCAGCCCGGGAAGTGCGCATCGAGAAGAGCGCATGTAGCTTCCTTGCTGCTTTGTGTCCAGTGACCTTCGTCCGTTTTTAGTTGACTCTGCATAGGTGGCTGCTTTGAAAGCAGCTTCCTGAGTCTGGCTGCCTCCGAGACCTTCTCTATGCTGGAGCAGAAGGTTCTCCATGAGTGTTGCTTTGCCTTCCTTACTTCTTTTTTGAACAAGCGAAGTCTTATCTCGTACTCCTCCCAGATGATCACTTCATCCGCTTGTTTGGCGAGTTTGAAGCATTCCTGGACGTCCTTCCTCTGCTCTTTCAGTTCTGGGGTCCACCAGGGGGGTCTGGTTCTCCTTTTTGTAACTGTAAGCCTACACGAGGTTTTGTATGCTTCGATGAGATTAACAGTGAGCGTCTTCACGGACTTCTCAATATCTTCCACCGAGCAGATGGGCGTTGACGTCGGCAGTTTTGATTCCACTGTCTTAAGGTACTTCACCCAGTCGGTATTCCGGGGGTTCCTATAGACGTTTCTTTTTTGACAATAGTCGAATTGTATCTTGAACTGGATGTACTTATGGTCGGAGAAGGAGGGTTTATCAAGAACTCTACATTCTGACGCATGAGTACTATTCCCTAGGGTCATGGTTAAGTCTAGGACGTTGGCTGAGGTTGGTCCCACATATGTGGGTATGTCTCCAACGTTTTCTACACTTAGACTGGTTTGCATAATAAAATGTAAGAGAGACTCACCTCTGTCGTTGATGTCCGGGCTGCCCCACACAGTGTGATGTGCGTTGGCGTCCGTTCCGATGACGAGGGGTTGCTTCTTGTAGCTTGCCTCCGCCGTCAGTCTTCCGAGTTCAGCTGGTGGTGCCTCTCGCTCATGCGCCATGTAGCAGGACGCCATAAGAATTGGCTCGTCCCTACCACCCTCCAAGGCCACAACAGTGAGATCGTCCGTGCTGTAATTAGTCATTAAATACGCATAGATGCCTTTTCTTACCAGAATAGCAGTCCTTGCTCTACTTACTGGGGTGGGGTAAAAGATGTTGTAGTTTTGTGACTTTAGTCCGGAGACCTTGTTCCCCGCCGCTATCCAAGGTTCCTGAACTAAAGCCACATCTGCGGGCCCTTCCTCTAAGGTTAAAAGGAGCTCCGCCGAGGCGATCTTGCTCTTATGCAAGTTGACCTGAAGGACCTTCAACTGCATGACTGGTGTCCGCATCTCCTGGTCCCGATGGGTCAGCCTGCAAGGTTGTGTCGCCAACCTACAACCTGACCTACTTAAGAAGGTGGAAAATATTATAGCCTTTGCAGACGACATTATTATATACCAGTACAATCACAACTATCAATTCAAAAATTCAAAATGACTTCTCTACCATAGAGCAATATGATCATAGATGGCACCTTAACAAAAATCATGGCAAATGTGAAGCGATACTGTTCAGGCCGCCAATCGCAAAATGTAATGCAGGCATTAGGAAGAATTGGAAAAAATGCAAAGTCTCATCAAATATAAATGCATTTGATATACCAACTTACAGTAAGGTTAAATATCTAGGAGTTTACCTTGACAGTTTTCTATACCTTAACCACCATGTAAATATACAGATAGCCAAGGCCAAAAAATCATTTTTTTTCGTTCAAATCTTTAATGTATTCGAAGCACTTATGTCCTAGAGTAAAAATTCTTATATACCAGTCATTCATCAGACCAATACTCTCATACGCATGCAATATCTGGTTTAATATTTCATCATCTTACATGGAAAGACTTCGGGTCTTCGAAAGAAAATGTCTAAGCTCATGCACTGCGCTTTATAGATCCCCAGAGAGTAACTTTTAAAAATATGCTAGCAACCAAAAACTATTTAACGTGGCCAACATACATAGAATAGATAACTTCCTTAATATTTTTTTTATATTATTATTATTTTTTTTAATTGCAACAACGTCTGCTGGACACAGTTACAATATAATATAACTTAAAATGGAAAAAAAGGAAAAAGGAAAACAAAGATTAAATTAAAATCCTTCTGATCCGTTGGGGGTTCTTTTAGTCCGTCGATTGACAATTGGGGGGAAACGTTTACATTGGACAGAAGAAGATATGTCCCAAGGGACTTGTCTCCATGCTCCACGCGCATATAGACATCTGTTAAAAAAGGGATTTCCTTTGCCTTTGCGAAATTGGTCGCAGAAGATGGATGTTCAACCAGGAACATTGGATTTTCTTTTGGAGCTAATGAAGAACGCAGTAGATTTATCCGACGAAGACAAAGTATGCGTTCTTTCTTTTGACGAAATGAAAGTAGCAGCTGTATTCGAGTACGAATACACTGCCTCGTGAGAGGCAGTAAATGTGATTATAAAAATCTTTTTTTTTCACACACACACTAAATTTGTGTAAATGTGCCCTGTCACTCTAGCTCTCACTTACACCCTCTCCCTTACATTCTCACCCTGGGTCACTTAGCAAAAACTACCGTCCACATTTTTAAGTACTGGCCTTACCTTATATAATTGTATCATGGTAACGGGTATACCGAACTTTCGCTCTCGTTTTACAACATTAATATGAACACTTCAACATTATGATATAAAATAGCGCATGCGGGTTAAAAATTGATGATTTTTTTATGAACTTAATAACTCTGCCATCGGTTTTTCGACCTTTATGAACACTGGATATATGGATTTATAAGCTTGATACTATCATGTTGATTTCTTCAAAATTGTTGGAGTTATTAAAAAAATTTTGTTGTATCTCTGTCTTAATGTTTTTTAAATATTCCTTTGATGATACATTTTAGCATTAAATAATAAATTAAAGAAGATTTTGATATGAAATGAGAAACAATCTTCAAAAACATGTCGGAAAAATTAAAAGGAAAATAAAAAGGTAGATTTTTCTAAGTAAAATCTGTGAAGAAGGGGCCGCACTTGCCCCCACTGCCCTCCTGCCACCCATGGCTGCGCCCTTGTCCATACAGACGGATGGACAGGGCTATATCGACTCTGCTATTGGTGCTGATCAAGAATATATATACTTTATGGGGTCAGAGACGCTTTCATATGCAAATTACATACACTTGCACAACTTTAGTACCCCATTTTTACTCTACGAGTAGCGGGAATGATATAAAAATCAATCAATCAATCAATCAATTTATATCAATCATGATATAAAAAATTTGTTTTTTTGCACATACGCTAATTTTGCTTAAATGGTCAATTATTTAAAAGATTAAATCTTTATTGCTTTGTTCTATTTAATTAATTTTATAAACAATAGTTTTTTCAGTGATGTTGCAGTCAAATTGCATCTTAAGCTAGGTACGAAGACGCTAAGAATTTTCTCGCAGCGAGAATTGTTTTATAATTCTCACAGCGGCCTCTGAGACTGTAGTGTGACCAGAAAACAACAAAATGTCAAGGTATGTGAAACGGTCAGCCTGCACTGGTCAGCTGTTGTTTGTTTACAAAAAAAGCCGGCTTAAAAAAATTTGATCTTTTTGTGAAAATGGAAGACTCTTTGATGAATGTAGTTATTTCGTCGTTATTTTAATGGAAGACTGCAACGCCCCAGATTTTGGGTAAGCCCATATTTGCAGGAAAGAAACTACATTTCGTAGTTTCAAAATATGACGCAAAACCCTGCAGTTATCTTTGAAAACATCCACATGTCGGAAAGTACTTTTAACAACCATTTTGGTTAGTGGAGCCGCTCTTGGTACCCAAGCGCAATACACGGCCAGACACTATACCAACCAAAGCGAAGTTGGCTATTGTCTTGGAGTGAGTAAATTATGTTACGTGCAGATATAATAATAATGCATGTGTACATTGTAGGTTTCTCGCATCCGGAGATTTACAACGCCATGCTATTTCCACATATAGGATCAGCAAGAAACATTTTGGAGACATTCTTTGCCAAGTTTGTGATGCCATTTATAATGCACTGGTCGGAGAATTTCCTATGTGGGAGGTAGGCACATGTAACGTACAAAGAGCACTTTAGTCTGCACTGTCAGGCGTTTCGCCTTCAGTGCTTTTTCCCCCTATATAAGTCTCGTCTTGGATTCTTTCATCACGACTAGCAAAAACAGCCTGGGGGGCTCGTTGAAACTTGTATAGAGCGCATCCGAAGAAGTAGTTACTGTATTTTATTAATCTAAGAATCCAGCCAATCATAAATACATAACAAAAATCCGGGTCTATTGTTGTTGACTCTAAAAAATTACAAATCATAACATGAAAAAATATCCAAGCCAAAACCAAGCTAAATGCAGTATAGCGTCAGTTCCCACCCTACCATGAGCTTTCATTGCTATAAAAATGGTGGAAAACTCCCAAACTCAATCATTGTCTCATTGTCATCATTCCAGGAAACATCACAAAATAGTTTAGCAAATCATAATTAGGATTATTCACGGAGACCATTCACTAAAGCCGATAAGATTCTTATAAAAATTCATTTAGATTTCTTTTCGTTCCACTAGGGTTTTATAACATTCATAATCATAATGGTACATAAGATAAATTTTAAATAATATTCATATTCAAAAACGTTAATTCATAATTTCATAATAAATTTGAACAAATATAATAGAAATATAAAAATTGGATATACATAATTTTGTAAGGCAGTGTAATTCAAGTGCATACGTTCGTGGCTATGTTTGTTTTGATTTTGCCCTATGGGCCTAGTCTTCAAAAAGCACGAACAAAATTAAGAAAGGAGAAGCTTAACTCAAAGCCATAAAACTTGAAGAATAGGAAGATAAAAAAACTGTTCTCAATCAAAACAAAACCAAAAAAAAACAATGTGTATATGTGACTCATAACTGCACTTAAAGCTGCTTGTTGCTCCAACTATTTATTGTTGCTTAAATGTTGCTTTCACTTGTTGTTTTTCTGCATGATTTAAATGATTTTAGATATTTATTCAATATTGATATTTATTAAAGAATTTCTGTCTTTTTCATTTGCTTTCTATAGAGGTTTGGAAATTTACCTAAAACAATATTCAGAACGTTAACATTTTAATAATTTTTGGGGATTTCTTTAAATGGATTCCAAAATTTTGCAAATATTTTAAACATAACTAATGGTAGAAATTTACAACAAAAATAATATATAATATTAATTATGCACTTATGTGCCTTCTCGTGAGCGATGTTGTTGTTTTAGAAGATGCAACTGTATAAAGTTTATATTAATTTCGTTGTGTGTTTGTACCTTATACAGATTTTAACCCATATGAGATTATTTTAACGCATTTTGCACACACTTTTACACTCACACTATATTTTAGACACTCGTTCCTTGTTTGAGTCTTTTGGTTGTTTCATTTGTAATTTAATGTTATATGTAATGTTTTGACTCTTCACTTGACTTTCCTTCTTTTTTGCCTTCTCACTTATTGCCTCTCTTTCGCAATTGCACAAATTATCGGCCAGCAACAAAAAAAATAAACAAACAAAAAAATAAAAAATTATGCAATAAAAAAATATTGGAAAAAAAATTGAAAAAAATTATAGAACAATAATGAACATAAAGAATGTCATGCTGGGATATATAATAGCTATTGCTAAGAGAGTTCCTTGGACCGCTGATCGCGTTAACTGCTCTTGCTAGCTCACACTCACTTTTTTGGTTCACTGAGCTTTTAGATTTACACTTTTATGGGTTCTTTTTGTTGCACTTTTTGCCAATACATGCAGTTCGCCGAAGCCAATGCTTGTAAAACTGCCTGCTTGTAAACTGGGCTGCCTCTGCAGCCAGACCAGGTGCCTCTTGATCTGGGTGAACCAATTTGCACTTTGCTGGCCGAATAATGAAATGCACATAAAATCTGCCCACTAAACTAGAAAAATAAAATAAAAAGGGGACTTCGCTTTAGGACTGTAAGACCGAGAGGTTATTTTAAAACTCTTACCTAGGCGAGATCTCTCGATGGCCACAACCAAAGTGAAAATCTTTCTTTTCTCCTGCCACGAGGAATTTTCGATGTTGAGAATACAATATTCTTTTCATCTCCAGCCAATATCCGATTTCTCCGCCTGAGAATCGCTCTAAAATCTTTCTAGTATGCCGGATGGCCAATATCTTAACTTGGGAGGTTAAGAAAAACTAAGAATTGATCGCAACTGGATGTTGAATGATGTATGTCTGGTGGCGTCAAAATGGAAAAGAGACCGGATGCCGTTGCTTTATATAGGCCAATGAGAGACCGGAAATCTATAGCTGTCAACATTTTGACAATGTCAAACTCTCTCAATCCTCTATTTTCGCTCCCACGGTTGCATTCTTCGTCAAGTGCAACGCTGCACTTGCACTGATCTAGACGGAGTTGGCCCGAAATTCAAAAACTTTTTCCTGAACCGAAAGTTAACTGTTCTTCATTATTTTAAACATTTGAAAAAAGAAAGTCCGTTCATTACACACAATGTCCAAGTGGGCGCAGGAGTTCAGCGAAAAATGGAATTCCCCCAACCGCGTTGGTGCAGTTGATGGGAAGCACGTACCGATAAAGGCACCTGCGAATAGTGGCAGTGCATTTTATAACTATAAGGTATGTCGAAAAAAACTTTCAAATCATATCCTTATTATACTGTATCTTTTTCATGCAACTCTAGGGCTCCCATTCGATCGTCTTGATGGCTATTTGCGACGCTTCATATCGTTTCACTTAAGTAGATGTTGGTGCCTATTAAGTGAGGACGACATGAATGCCTTTTCCCATTGTGATCTGGGAAAAGAATAACTGAACGGATGTCTAGAGTTTCCGGAGGACATCATTCTAAATGGAGAATCGACTCCGTACTTCATCGTAGGGGATGATGCATTCCCTCTTCATAAACGGATTATGAAACCCTACGGATCTCGAAACCTGCGAGTGGACGAACGCATTTTCAATTACAGACTTAGCAGAGCTCGTTGTTGTATTGAAAATGCGTGTTGTTCGCTCCACAACATCTTACTACGGACAAGTCCAACTCAGTACAGATCCTCAAGCGATAGCGAAATACCAATGGACACAACGCTCACAAATCTGCGACCCGACCGCGGCCGCATTCATACTAATTTTAAAGACGTTCGGGATAACCTTAAAAACTATGTCAATAGTGAAGCTGGGTCTGTACCCTGGCAATATGATTCCACTGGCATTCAGATACCAGCAAATCAATAAACATACATATAATACATGTAACAATAATACATTTTTTTATTTTATCCACTCAGCATATGAGTCGTACGGGTCAACTAGAACTGGCGAAGTCGGGTCGGCTGGCGAGGACGATGCAGCTCGTAAAAAAAACGATATTGGCGAAAATGGTGAAGTTGGCGAGAATGGTAAGCTTGGCGACATTGGAGTAGCGACATTTGATCACTTGAGCTCGCGGACTCTACAGGTTTATAGGGAAAATTGACGAAATTATAATGACAAAATTAAACATAACCAAAGGAACCTACATTCTTTGCGTCGACAAGCCCGGCTAGAACGCCATGAGTGGGGCGAACTTCCACTCAGCCTCTTATTTTTTGATGCTGCAAGGCAACGCCACCATCACTGCCACTTTTTTGAAGCTTGATGGTTTTGTATTTGTAACTTCACGCAAAGACACCCAAGCACTTTTACATTCCTGCGTTATAACATCCATATGGTTCTTATGTATTGGTTCTTGAATTAGATAATATAATTTCTCACCAGTTTTCCGCAAATTGGCGGCAATTGAATCCCAAGCACTTCGGGTGCAAATTGCATCGAAATGCATTTTATTAGTCAATTCCCATAATATGGGATACGATTTGACCGTTTCGATTAGCGCCACTTGTTCGTCCTCCGTAAAGTTCTCCAAATGACTTTTGTATTGTTTGTTGTTTTTTTGGCTTGCATTATTTTTTTCTCGTGGGTACCTCTGACAATTATCAAATATGTTTCATAATTTCTATTGAAGGTTGAAGATTTTTAGCATTTGCGCTGCCGCATAATTGCGGCTTTTTCTACTGTTGCTGTTGTTAAATTTAATCACATATGCTATTAGAATTACGTTTTTATTTGAATAAATTTCATTCTAATTTTCTACAAGTTTAATGTTTACGATATTTTTTATTCGATTCCGACTCCGAAAATGGCGCTTGACATGAGATGAAAGTGCTATTAACTATTTTTCACACCACCATTCGAATAAGAGTTCTTTTTAATGTGGTGTTCACAAAATTAACATTATTTCACATGCAATTTTTAAAACTCGTTTAAAATGGTCACTTTTTACGTCGACCGCGAATCGATTTCTGTACGTAAATTGTTCATAGTTCGACGGATGAATTTTTTTTAAAAATTTTTGTATTGTATGGACAAATACTAAACATTTATCTTATAATTTTAAATGCATTCGTTTCGCTTTTGTCCTTCTATCTTTTATGTAATCAGAGCGTGAGCTCAACTGAAGCTGAGGTTTTTCAAATGTATCAACTGCGCCTGGGAAAGTATTTTAAACCAAGCCTGACAAAACTCAGTTGAATTTTTGTCACTCAGGTCTGACGAATGACGATAATCACTCTTGCAGGTTTAAGCTTCGGAAAAATTGCTCAGTGCAAAGGGCCCACAAAGGAACGAATACACATTCCCATTACATACTTCAGCAGTTTAACTCGTTTCATCGTTCCAATTCCAAACGTTTTAGGTGATATTTTGTTTTACTCTTTTATGTGTTGTTTTGTTTTTTTTTTCGAAGAAAGTAAAATAGACGAAAGTAATGTAAGTGGTTTATTCATTACGATATATTTAACTGTAAATACAGCACCATTGCTTGGACTTTCACATATTTGCCTTTGTGTGTGCTCTTGGTTTTTAAGTGCTATATAATATTAGGTACATATATGTATGTATGTACTATATGTACATATAAATATACCATCTCCGTACATGTACATATTTATGCCTGGAAATGCAAATGATGGAAAATGAATGAATGTGAGGATACACATAATTGCGAGTTTTGCGGAACTTGCACTTAAAATGTTTATCTGTAGGAGTTGAGTTTACATCAAAATGCCCAAAGTTAGTTATAATAAATTCATTTCGTGACGTCCCGAAGATATTGTTTCCTTTCTAATCCAGCGAATCCAGCAGCCCATGTCCATCACCCAACAATATTTGCACCTGCATAAATATGTATGTACAATGTACATTGTATATATATAAAATTATGCACTTTACATACTAAAATACATTGTATTCATTCATGGATTTACATATATGTATATATATACATATATACAATTGTTCTTTTGGCCATCTCGACGAGAAATTATTTTTAATTTGAACTAGTCTTAAGTCCGAAAACAACGTTTTTCATTGCTGTAGGATAAAACAGCTGATGCGTACTTGAGGAATTGCCCAATATTAAGTCACCGTGTGTTAAAGAGAAAAAGTAAACTTAATGCTAGGCAATGTGATTGTCAAGGTTTTTCGCCGAAGATTTTGGTTGATTTAGGCCACGTTTTAATCAATTTTATGGGGTATGAACCAAACCGGTTTGAACATGGAATTTCCACTTGTTTGCTCCGTGATTCGAAGGCATACGTATCGGCATCGGCGTAGATAGATTTTACGGACAAACCAACTTTTAAGTTAAAGCTAAGTATGGCGTCGCTGAGAATTTTCTCGCACCGAGAATTGTTCCATAATTCTCAGAGCGTCCTCTGAGAAGGTGGTATGACCAGAAAACAGGAAAATATCACTGAACATAACAAGGTCACTCTGCACTGGTCAGCTGTTGTTTGTTTACAAAAAAGGCGGTCTAAAGAAAAGCTCATATTTTTCTGAATGTTTAATATGGAAGACTCTTTGATGAATGCAGAATCTTTGAGGAATGCCATCGTGGTTTTTATAGGGGCATTTGCGCGGCCCTGGAGGAGGATAAATTCGGCAACGCCCCAAATTAAGAGTAAGCCCATAGCCCAAAGGAACTATGCCACCGATATGTAGAAGTACTTAAATGTCTTCATTCGTGCACATATCATAAATTGAAAACATTTCTTAGTTTCAAAATACAACTCAAGACCCGGCAGTTTACTTTGAAAACCTCCACATCTCGGAAAGTACATTTAAAAACCTTTTCGGTTTGGTGGAGCCGCTCTTGGTACCCAAGCGCAATATACGGCCAGACGCTATACCAATCACTTTACTATACAAGCAATTTGAGTGCAAATAGCATCGAAATGCTTTTTGTTGGTCAAATCTTATAAAATGGGTTGAGATTCGGCCGCTTATGTCTTTCATATGTGCTTTTAACTCTGAATATAATTGCCTGATTGACTCGAAATTCTGTGTACATTAATAAAAAAACTAATTCAATTTGCTTTGAATTCTAGAAGAATTCAAGAATTGCCCGATTGACTCGAATAACAGTGTACATTAAAAAAAAACAAATCGAATTTGTTTTAAAATCTAGAAGAATTCATGAAGTCTGTTTATTTTCGATTGTCTATGAACCTGGAATTATATTGGAGCCATTGGAGTTCGGAAGTCGACAAAGAATTGTAGCACAAACATAATCTTGCTTTTGGGTGACAATTTTTTATCAAGAACCGTTTACCGATCATAACCAGATTTTGGAACGATTTTCGCCAAGATTTTCTAATAAAGGGCCACCTGCTGTTCTGACTGATCTCAAAATGAGGAAACATATTAAATGCTTTCAGAACCCCATAGTAAATATATCAGCCAGTTTCTTATATTCACATTGGAAATAACTACCGAAACTCAAGAAAAAAGAATTTTTAGCTTGAATTGCACTAGAACAATTCAACGAAACTCCATAAAAAATCTAGTTTCTTATATCCTTTTGAATATACGATGATTTGTTGTTGTAGAACCGGTAAAAACTTTAACTTTGGTCGTCTGATCTAGCAATTCACATATTAAGGATCGCAAACAATTTCAATCCAAAATTCAAGAGCTTATGCGAAACTCTAGAGATTTTTGGGACATAAAGGTTTTAAGTGATTTCATACCAATTAATTTTCGCTTTGAACCATGTCAGTAAAATGATTTCCTTTACTCACCTAACCTGATCCACATGGACGGATGGATAGACAGATAAATAGCACATGTGATTGGCCAGTCCGATATTGATCAAACTAGAAAGCTTGACAACCAAAAAACTTTTATCACTGGAACTAGTATTTCGATCGATTGTTTCTTTGGCAGCTAATTGCTAGAGTCAAAAGATCCAGCGTCTGCTGCCAAATGTCCAGATTATATGCGTCTGAGTTTCGGGTTTTTCATGAGAGAGTGCACAAAATTGAGTTATATACTAAGGTCAGCTCTTCTTTAATTTTCGTTTTTGTTCAGTCAGAGTTGTTGCTCATCGAGAGTAGCTCTTGATTAGACTATGTCCGTATGTCCGCACAGATCTCAGAGATGGTAAGAGATAGAGGCTCGCCATGTATTGCACAAAAACTTCAACTTACAAACTTTGGGAGGCACAGAGGCTGTTATAGACGGGCTTGACCGTTTTTCTTACTTGTTATGTTCATAATGAGGAGAAAGCACAGTGATATTTGGAACCATTGCACCGAATGGATAATAAAAAGGAGAAATATGAATATTGCATCATTACATTAACTTGTAACTCACAAAACAATCTTATCAAAAGCAACCAACCTTCTGCAGTAGTAGTTCCACTTATCCCACAGTACAACAACAACTAATACTCTGCCATTGCGGGAATTGTTGAACAAGTCGAACTTATAAAGCATCAAATGATTACAAGTGATGCACATGCATGTAGGAACAAGCAAATCAATTGGGTAGAATGATCTCCAAAGGTCACCGCGCTTTAAGGATAGTAGACGAGCCAGATTTTGAGAAGCTTAAAAATGTCTCACAATGCCCCGGATATAAGTTGCCAACTTGTTAAACAACTTCAAGCGAAGTGTTGTCAAAAATGCACGACGAGGTGCCTAATATACCACCAAACTAGGCTTGGCAACTTTAGTATGTGTGACAACAGACGGCTGGACTTGCCTCACTAATGAAAGTTACTTTATTGAAAAGGAGTCATTGGCGCATCCTAATTGCTTGCATGCAGCATCTGAGCAATTTGAGTAAGTTGACTCACTTTGAAAAAGAACAAGTGAACATATTCAGTGAAATGAACAACCTCCACCCAACAATTATCCTTTAAAAGTTTGTTCAAATTTTCCAAATATGAAACAAACCGATAGCTTTCAAACTGACGGAGGAAATCGCATAGAAACAGACGGACGGGCAGACAGACATGGCTATGTCGACTCAGCTCGTCATGCTGATCAAGATTATACATACACTATGTGGTGAGTTTTAGTGAGAAATCGCCTCCAAACTTTGTTTTTCTTCGTTTGCTATGCTTTCCACTAAGTTTGGTCGATATCGGACATCCACTTAGTATAGCTGCATCCTTCTGGGCTGCAGCAGCGTACATATTTTTGCCCATAACTTGACTAAGTTTCACCATTTTTTGTTGGCAAATTAATCAAAAATCCTGATAACCCAGCATGTCCAAACCTCTTATGTATAAAACTGTTGAAAATATGATCCAATTGTGGGGAAAGACCAGCCTTACAAATTTTTAAAATAGAAATTAAACTTGATCTGCCTGGGCATCATTTCCATCATTTTTATTTCTGGACAATTTTCCATTGACAAAAGATCATTTTGTTTGCATTCACAATGATACGCGGACAAAAACTGCCGATGCTTTGAATTTGTTGATTATTATTTGTAATTGTGCAAAAACCTAAAAAAATGCTGCTTTAATATGCCTAATTAATGAGCATGCTAGGCAAGCAAACCTTGAATTCAATAATCATTTTACCACGCTCTGTCCAAGGCAAGAAAAGTAGTGGAAAATGCTTTTGGATATTTGTAGACCCGCTTTCGCAGAATAGCCAAGGGATTAGACAACCGTAGAGATGGAAAAAGACGTCCACAACCCGAGGGCAGCAATGTTGCCAATGGTTTGCATAACCCTCCAGAATTAAAATTAAAAGCGCCGCACATCGCACCTCAAGACTCAACAACAATACAATTAAAACAAGAAAGAAATTCGGTCAAACCCGACTAGAACATACTCTGTACCAACGAAATTATAAGCTCAGCATATATTTTGATGCTGCAGTAGCAGCTGAAAGCAGCGCTGCTTCTGCGCTGCAGCAGCGAACAGTCTTTTGATCATAGCTCGAAAACCGTTCATCCAATCTTCACCATTCCTTTGGCTGATCGATAAGTTATCCTTATTACTAAATATATCTAGAAGGAACAACCCACCTATCTTTAAAACTGTAGGAGATATGATTTCTAAATTGCGGGGGCGGCAGGGGGCGTGGCCAAAATTGAAAATAATCTTGATCTGCCTGCAGACATAAGAAGCATATGTCCCATTCATGTCAAGCCTCTATCTATTACCATCTCTGAGATCTGTGCGTTCATACGGACAGATAGACGGACGGACGGACAGACGGACATGGCTATATCGACTCGGCTGTTGATGCTGATCAAGAATATATATATACTTTATGGGGTCGGAGATGCTTCCTTCTGGATGTTACATACTTTTGCACAAACTTATAATACTCTATGTACCTTTGGTACAGAGTATAATAAAGCTAAAGCTTGTGTATTTGACTTAATTCTTAAAGCATTAACTCCATATTCGATTTGACTTCTTTTTTATAAATCCTTCATGGGCTTCAAGCCACTCGGCACCAATGCGCTTGAGCTCCTCCGTCCTCTTCTTTGAAGCTGCCAGTACAGCTTCCTGAAAAGGTGAAAGGTGTTGCGTAGTATATCTGCGCTTACTACTTGGCTGCGTCGATATCGGTTCCTCATCCTACGGAAGTTGAGCTCGCTTATCCCAAATTGGAAAGTTAGGGGCGGGACACAGATGGCTGCTCGCATGATGCTGTCGTTGACGAGCGTGGAATGCCTCCATAAAAATCCTCGCAGTCAAGTAGATCTTTCAGATTTTTTTTTTGGTTTTCCAGTGCTCACCGGTTAACAAACAAAGTACTTACCTCTCCGATATTTTGGTTATTCTGATTACACTAATAGCACTGAATGTCGAAAAAAATTCCAAATCAACTCGGGGCGAATATCATCATTTTTAAGAAGCGACACGAAATTAAATGGAGAAACGTTTAGCAGAAATTATATAATTTCCTTCATTTCTTGTCATTTCAAGAAACAATGTTTTATTTCTTTGGTGGAAATAGGCTATAAAACTAAGCTTATGTATACCCATACATTTTAAAACTAATTTTGGGGAATTTTTCGTTTTCAATTTAATTGCAAAAAAGTAAGGCATTTACACGGGACAAATACAGAAGTAGTTTTCGCGGGCGTCAATTTAAACGCGCTTTTTAAGCCAATTTTAATATGTGCAATAATTACTCTTTAAAATGGTTTTTGTTTGCTTTTAAGCTCTTTTGATGTGGATTCTGTTATTATCAGTGCTGCACGCCGAAGCTCAGAATTCCTATTTATTTATTTTTTGAACAGAACCTCTAGAAAAAAGCTTACCCGAACCTCTTTCGAAGCTAAAACTTCAGTTCGGTTCTACAAAAGTTACGAAATGCAATTTTAAAAGTTTAATTTTGAATATTCCCATGTATTCCACAAACTGCCTCCGACCCAAAATCGACCCGATTCCTAAGCGATATAAGTAGTTTTTAGGAAGAAAGCGATTAACTTCTACTAGAATTTAGTAACTATTTAGTAAAACACATTATTCAAAAAACAAACATTGTTATTTATATATAAATAACAGAGTGTTTAAACAAGTTATGCAGAGTATTATTTTATAATTTTTGTCATAACTCTGAACACTGAAAAATAACACAAGCATCTAAAGAGTTCCAAAAGATATGTGTTTTAAATACAAACATTGTAAATAGAAGCAGTTTGGTTCAGGCATTTGTGCCTATCTAATCCAAATTTTTAATTTTGTTTTTTATACCCTGTTCCCATTAAAAATGGGAAAAGGGAGATCATGATGTTGTGGGAATGTATGTAACAGGGAGAAGGAACAATTTCCGACCCCATTAAGTATATATATTCTTGATCAGCATGAACAGCCGAGTCGATATAGCCATGTCCGTCTGTCCGTCCGTCCGTCCGTCTGTCTGTATGAACGCTTCGATCTTCGAGACCATAAGAGATAGAGCCACAAATTTTTGCATGAAGATAGATGTATGTCGTACGCAGATCAAGTTTGTTTCAGATTTGCTAGTGCTTTCGTGTTCGATATTTAAAAAGTGTTTCAAATGTAAAAAGTGTTCCAAATGTGAAAAAGGGTACCAAATGTAAGATAACATGTTCTCTATTTGTTAACAATGAAATTATTAGAAACACATTTTATTAAGAGTGCTTTAAATACCTACTGTTATATATCAGTGTTAATTTATCTGACATTCAGTTTTAAGAAGACTTCAAAACATTTTGAGCGTTCATAAAACACACATGGAAAAAGAAAAAGTCTTTTACTTTGTGTGGTATTCACGAACCCTGGTAACTACATAAATGTATTCCCATTTTTATACCCTTGCAAAAAGTATTATAATTTTGCCCAGAAGTTCGCAACGCATAGAAATATTAATTTCCGACCCAATAAGAAATATATATTCTTTATCAGGGCGACGAGCTGAGTCGATTCAACTTTGTCCGTCGATCTGTCTGTCTTTTTCTACGCAAGCTAGTCTCTCAGTTTTTAAGCTATCTAATCTATTTAAGCTAGTCTTCTTTTTGCTGCACGATACGGTCGGATATGTCGAAAACGACCGGATCGGATGACTATTTCTCGAAGCTCCCATAGGAACAATCGGTCGGATAGCTAGGTTTAGTGAGAACTTATTTCTTTTCAATGGAAACGTCTCCAAACTTTGTATTTATAGGTTTTCTATGCTTTTTTATAATTCTCCAAAGTTCGATGAAAATCGGACAACTATATGGAATAGCTGCCTTACAAAAGATACGTCTGAAAAACAGTCTTAGTTAGAAACACTTTTTTATTTTTAATGGTAGCATCTGAAATATTGAAATCTTTATACAATTAGATAGGTTTTAGAAATCAATATTTAATGAAAGCTATAGGCACCTTGAAAAAACAAATAAAGGGTTAACAGAACTATAAAATTGAGAAAAATGGATGCTAAAGTGCTTAAAAATAAATCTTAGATTTGCGTACATTTGTTCAATTTAATTGTTTCCCGATGCAAATATGCTTGTTGTGCACATAGGCAACTGGGCAAGATTGCCTGATTAGTGTTTTCTTTTGTGGGAAAAGCATTGTAAGCCTTATAGTGTGGCACTTGGTGCTGCCACACCCAATATCCCTCTTGCGGTACAACTGCTTAGTATTATTTAACGAGGGGGAGTTGGCATGAAATCCTTAACTAGATTCCCATCTAGATTGTGAAGCCATTCTGCGCTGCGAAGATGCTAGAATCAGACCAATTCTTTTGCGAGCTAAAGAATGGTAATAAATGGTCTCCCAATTGCTAAGCTTAGCTCCTTCCGCTCAACAGTGATTTTAGGACAGACAAAAAGAGTGTGATACAGAAACAGTGTGCGCATAAATTATCCGTCTTATGCATAAAGCAAGGTCTTAAGTAAAGACCGCAAGTACTGCATGGTTTTCAATAGCTTAAGAATTATCGGATTTTAGTTTATACTTGAGGTATCACACATTGCTAATGTACGCATGTTCCTTATTGAATAATTTATAAATATTTATACATATTTTGATATTACTAATAGAATTGCCAAAACAAAAGTTGGGAACAAAAATAACATGAGAGCAAAAAAACGACGGTCCGAACTCTTTTCTCGGAATCAGAAAATTAAGCTCAAAGAATTTGTGAAGAGGAAGTGATTGTTGGGGAACAAGCCCAGAACAAGATCAAGTGCAAGAGTGGCAGCGACGGTAGCGATGTTTTCGCCGCAGGCGTTCATGCCCTGTTTTTATACCCGTTACTCGTAGAGTAAAAAGGGTATACTAAAGTCGTGCAAATGTATGTAACAGGCAGAAGGAAGCATCTCCGATATCATAAAGTATATATATTCTTCATCAGGATCAATAGCCGAGTCGATATAGCCATGTCCGTCTGTCCGTCCGTCCGTCTGTATGAACACCTAGATCTCGGAGACTAGAAGAGCTAGAGCAACCAAATTTTAGATGTAAGTTAGTATTGTCTGTAGGCAGATCAAGTGTGTTTCATACAATTTGTAAGCTATCGAGCTCAGATTTTGCAGTGTAGTGCATGTGGCCAATATGTACAATCTCACAAATTTTCATAATGATCGGATAATAAATGGCAGAGTTAAAAAAACGTTGCATACTTATCTGAGCCTCAACACTAATTGCCTTGCGTAACGGGTATTTCGAAGTCGGGCAGGGCCGACTTTAACTTACGCTCTCGTTTTAAATCATGTTTGGTAATTTACTCTGTACCATAGGTAGTTTATGCAAAAGTATGTAACAGCCATAAGAAAGTATCTCCGTCCCCACAAAGTATATATATTCTTGATCAGCATCAACAGCCGAGTCGATATAGCCATGTCCGTCTGTCTGTCCGTATGAACGCACATATCTCAGAGAGATAGAGGTTTGACATGTAAGAGACATTTGCTTCTTATGTCCGCCCCCGCGATTTAGAAAAAACTTAATATCTCCCACAGTTAAGATGGTTCACACCTTCCAGACATATTAAGTAATTAGAATAACTTATCGATCCGCCAAAGGAATGGTGAAGATCGGATTAACGGTTGTCGAGTTATGATCGAAAGACTGTCTCTCGCCACACTTGGCCAAAACAAAAGCAGTCTCCCAGTGCGCAAGATTCTGTTTCCGGCGGCCAGCAGGCACGTATCTTCTGTAGGCTTCTCTTGTAATTCTAACAGGGTCATGACTATCTTATTCTGGAGGTCAGTCTTTGGATGATCTAAACGACCTCATTCATTCTTTGAGATTCTTTCATTCATAAGAAATAAATGTCCATTTGGCAGAACCTCCGCGACGAATGAGCAAGCCAGAGGCTAAGTGCTCCAGCATTTTTCCGCTAAAAAGCTTGATTTGGTTTCGATATGCTGTTAATCAAGCTGAAAAAGTCACCAATAGGAACATCTGTTGGTCAATGGGCGTGTTCAGCAGAATGATTGCTCGTTGAGCACATATCAGAAAAAATAAATATATTGAAAAGTACCCGCTGCCGCAGAATTACATTTTATAGCAATGTTGCATAGAATAATCGACACGCAGCTCGCTGATTTGTCTCAATGCCAAATTTTAAACCATAGTTTTTTCTGAAGAATCACATTGGTAATTGGCTCTTCAGTGGATGACGCGCGTGTTGCAAATACTTGATAAAGGGACTGAAAATATATAATGAAAAAGTCGAAGTTTTTCTGAGTACCATGGACTTACTTACCCCAAATGTTGTAGCCCGCGACATCCTGAAGTGCTACTGTGAGCGTATGCTCTGCCCGATAAGTTTGTATACCCTTGCAGTGGCTATATTGAAATTTTCCAGATGTTTGTAACGCATAGAAGGAAGCATTTCCTACTACATAAAGTATATATAGAAAACATTTCTGCATCTCATTTGCCACTGCCCAGCACTAAGTAGGAGGAGACTCAAAACACTTGGTAAGTGTAGGGACAATTTATTGTCCCTAGCCATCTCATCCTAACCTAACCTAAGTCAATCAGGGTCTTCTTTAAGGGTGGCGCAATAATATCCTCAAAAAAACTTCTATACAAAATGCGAGCTCGAAGAAAAAGTTATCTTAAAAATACGGACAACCAATTAACAGTTGTAAAATTCTGATTAACTGAGCAGTTAATTTTTATAACTTAAAAATGTTGTTGCTCCTTAAACTTTGAAAATCTCAGAAGTCAGTGTCAAAGCAAAATAAAAAAACCATATTTGAAAAGTAGGAAAACAGATCAGCAGTCAATGCTTTCAAAGTTTTTCATTTGATCGACTGCGACTTTCCGAATTATTGTAAGTCTGAGACAATTTATTTGTACTACAAGACTTCGTGCAATGTTTTGTTGCAATAGTGGCTATATCGACTCAGCTCTTCTGATCAAGAATATATACACTTTATGTGGGCGTAGATGCTTTCTTCCATGCGTTACAAACATCTGGACAATTTCAATATACCCTCTGCAAGGGTATAACAAGTCGGTCAAACCGGATTATAATATAAGGCATAGGTGATGGCGTACGGTTGGACGTTATTGAAAGCGCCCTCTCTGTCGAGAATCGCTACTAAAGAGCAGTCTCCCACTTCGAACGAATTCCCTAGCTGTACGCATGTTGCGTGTGTGCTAGGTAGGCATCTGTAAGTCTCTCAGGGGTTTTAAGGAGTAACTTTGATAGACTAATTGCCCCATAGTCGTTTGGTATTACGTGTGAGGGCTTGCCAGCCTTCGATATAAACAGGGCAAACAAAAAAAAATTCGGATCTCCGGCTCACTGGTTCGAACCGGAACCGAAGGTTAAGGTTCAGAAATTTAAGGTTCCATGTTTTTGGGAGAAGGTTTTGGTTCGAACCTTGGTGCAGTCCATGCGTTATATAGTTTTAATAATTTATGTGTTCAATTTTTTGTTATCTATAATCATTCATGTGTTCTTAAAATTACATTCGACCTAAAAACCACACAAATCGTTTGGGAATTGGAATTGGGTCTGAATCGGTTAGTAGGACGCATGGGAATATTCAATATATAATTTACTGTTAAGTAATATTCATTTTGGAGTTCTGGTAAAAAAATATATCCAATGTAATGTTACATTCTTTCTTTTGACAATTATTTAAAAAACTTGAGAACAGAGGCTATTATTTGTGGAAATTTTATAAGTAATTCTAAACGTTTTTCTTGATTTGTTATTTAACTTTCCTGCCCATTTTAGGCGTCATTCGCACCAAACCAAACATATAACAGATGAAGTCGCTTGGCAGAAGGTCAAGTTTCTGATGTCTTTTTTTTTTGAACCGAACCGATATTTTAGGTTCGGATCAGGTTCGGGTTCAGCTTTTATTTCTAATGAGGTTCGGTTCAAGATTCGGTTCATAGTAATCTGAAAGTCGGAATTCCGGGTTCGAACCGGTTCGGTTAAAAACCGGTTTGCAGCCCTGGTTATAAAGTTTTCTTTCCATCAAGTGGGAATGTAGTTGAACTTCAGACAGCTTACAAAAATGATAAAAAGCCAGTTCATTGTCTACCCAATGGTATGTTGTAGATGGACTAAAACCGCTCCCAAGCGTTTGTTTGGTTGTTGTGTTAAGCTACGTAGAATGCATGTCTGCACTCTTTCCTGAACTTTTTATTTTTTTATTTAGATTTTTAGGATTTTATTTTTACAGACTATAACTATAGTGTACAATATGAGCTCGTTTTTTAAAATATTGTAGCAGATATTGAATATTTTTCATACGGGGAGCAGGAGGAGACAAGCAAAAAATTTTAATAAAACTTTATAAGCCGGCACTCAATAGTATACTCCATCTAAAATTTAGTTTCTTTAGCTCTTCTAGTCTCTGAGATCTAGGTGTTCATACATACGAACTGACAAAAGTATATGGACTCGGCTGTTAATGCTGATTAGGAAGAACAATTTATATACTTTTAGGGGTAGGCAATGCTTCCGTCTGCATGTTGCATTCATTTCGACGAACTAATCATGCCCTTGCTACTGTACTGAACTGATTTTGTACTCAGTTTAAGTGTGCGTTCAGACACACTGGCAGGCTGCCAGATTTTTGTGTGCCAGTTATTTGGGAGTCTACTCAGAATCAAGAAAAATGCATGAGAATACTGAAGATTTCTATGGCCACATATGACACACGTGTATGGCAGCAACTGGCACCTAAAAATATGGCAACCTGTCAGTGTTTCAAAACACACTCTAACAATCAATGATTTTTAGCTTTTGCGTACAGCAATTCGAAGAAAATTCGCGGATTGAAAGCATTTCATGACTTTTACATTAAGATAGATCAACAGCTCCCACATCATTGCTTAATTGTGGTTTTTGTTCTTCAAGTCAATCACTAGGCTGGTAGGTCATTTCTTCGGAGACTCTGCGCTTCTAGCATGGTAAGGGATTTTGCAGGTTGGTTAGGGTGTGAAATAAGCTTCTCAAAATATTTGCGTTTAAGTTGCTCTATAATTATAATTATTAATTATAAATCGATAATTAACTCTGTACCAACGAAATTACTCGCTCCGATTACTAAATATGTCAAGGAGGTACGAACCATCTATTTTTAAAACTGTGGGAGATTTGATATGACAAAGTTAAAAATTAACTTGATCTGCCTGCATATATAAGAAGTTGTTGTCCCATACACGTCAAACCTCTATATCTTACCATCTCTGAGATCAGTGCGTTCATACGGACAGACGGACATGGATATATCGACTTGGCTGTTGATGCTGATCAAGAATATATATACTTTGTGGGGTCGGAGGTGCTTCCTTTTGGCTGATATATATTTTTGAGCAAACTTATACTCGGTACCTTTGGTATAATGAAACCGGACCATCAGATGACTTTCTCTTGGTGAAATTTGGATTGTTGCGAAGCAAGCATTTGAATGAGAATGTCTTGTGTTCTCAATTGTTTTTGCATTGCGTCTTCCATGCATTCCTTAAAATCCTTCTGTGTTTGCTGTAAAGCTATGTACTGAGGACCTGAGAATGTTCTCGGAGCCCATCTAATTACATAGCTCAGAGAATGCGCTGCAGAAAATTCACAGAGCACATTCTCAAAGCGGGTACGGAGACTCCACAAATGCGCCTTTTTTGGCCAAACAGCTGATAAATTCTTGCAGGGGGTTATAGAAATTATGATACATATTTGATAATTGTCAGGGGTACCTACGAGAAAAAAAATGGAAGCAAAAAACACAAAAAAATTCAATAGAAAATGCATTTGGAGAACTCTACGGAGGCGAACAAGTGGCGCTAATCGCAGCGGTCAAATCGCAAATCATTTAATGGGAATCGACTAACAAAAAGAATTTCGATGCAATTTTCACTATCCATAAATGCTCCTCCTCCTTCAGCCCCACCCAATATGACTCCATAAAAACAACCATGGGATTCCCCAAAGCGTATTCATTCATCAAAGAGATTAAATTTTGCACTCTCCATAAATGTTCCTCCTCCTTCAGCCCCACCCAAAATTACCCAATAAAAACAACCATGGCATTCCCCAAAGCGTCTTCATTCATCAAAGAGACTAAATTTTCTTTCGCGGTTTGTTTTGTAAAGAAACAATAGCTGACCAATACAGGGTGACCGTTTCAGATTCAGTAACATTTGGCTGATTTCTGGTCACCCTACAGCCTCAGAGGCAGCTCTGAGAATTATGAATCGATTCTCGTTGCGAGAAAGTTCTCAGCGTCTCCGTACCTAGCTTAACGATAGAAACATGGTTTCTTAGCTACTATAGTTTGATGGTTGTTCCGTTGACAGTTCAGTTCAAGTTTCATGTGAATTGTAGCTTTGGGTGCGGGTCAAATTGTTTCTAATTTCAAAGCGCTTGCGAAAAAATGCCTTGGGTTAGTAGTCGTTGGGTCAAAAGATGATCTTTTTCTCTTTAGTTTCAAAGATTCGAAAAGTCGATTGCGACGGTGCATTTTTTTCTCGTAGGTACCTCTGACAATTATCAAACTTTCTTCATAATTTCTTTGACCCCCTGCGAGAATTTATCAGCTGTTTGGACAATCGTGTTGGTAGGGCCATGTTCATTCTTAGAGCGCATTTGTGGTGTCTGCGTAGTTGCTCTGAGAATTTTCTCTAGCGCATTCTCTGAGCTATGTAATTAGATGGGCTCAGAGAAAATTCTCAGCGTCTCCGTTCTTAGCTTAAACACGAAATTCACTATGTGGTCGTGCACAAGAGGATTGTGTTGAAGATCCACATGACAAGAAGTAATAGTATGAGATGACCTGAAGTGGTTTGTCGAACTGGGTTTAATAATAAAACACAAGGAAATAAAAGTTTCGTTTGTGAGCATCAAAATATGTAAAGATAATGAAAAATTGCGTTATGGACAAATTTGATAATTTCATATTTTCGGGAAAATTAAAAAAAAATATATTCAAATACTTCTCGAATTTTCTCCTTAATTTTACGATTTATAAATGAAAACGCATGAATTTCAATTCCAATTGAATTGTATGTATGTATGTGTGACATAACGCTCTATGGTAAACAGATAGTTCGAATAAAATGTTACAAAGGGCCTAGCCGAATAAGCATACAGAAACTGCCCCGGCTTGTATCAGCACCAAATTTAAATATGTGATAACCATCAGTGAAAGCTCACTCATAAATTTTTAGTCTGATAGTCTCTTTTATCTGTTTTCGCAGCAATTACAAATTAAAACTAACCACTATGATAGCTATAGCTACTAGGCCTAAAGCTACTTTTTTATAATTATATTTCAGTCTGTACATTATGGGTTGGTTTGTATTGGTATGTATTGTATTGTATATTTTTGATTTGATCTAATTTTTTTTTTAGGGTATTCTTATATCTAATTAATTCTAAATGTTAAGATAGATGTAGAACATACAAACAAAAAACTTTTTCAGCTAAATCCAGAAAACGTTAGAACTTCTGTTTTTACCTGAAATCGTTCGGCATTGAGCTTACTGGTGTAATAAGATATGCCAATGACAAATCAGAAAGCATTGCCTGTTTCTTCCATCCAGTCTAAGCGTCGGAAAATTCCAATAATTCTAATGTCCGCTTGGTCTGCTGTTAAAAAATTCGAAGATTAATTTTTTGATTTTCATTAGCGCTTCCAGAAATTGAACATGCTTTTAATGCAATTACGCAATTAAAAATTTTTTTGCACGCCAAAAGACCACAAGAGACAGTTGGAAGCCGCATTGTGATCAAACGCTGCAAGAAAAATATCGCTGAGAAAAATTAACTCAAATTATTTAATATCCGACTTATCGCCTTTGGACAAAAATATCGATATTCGACATATCGAAATTATTTCCGACATCCCTAATGCTGTTTGAGTAGATATAGTGTGCTTAATAGTATTAAAAAATATTTCACAACTACATGTAACTAGAATTGATGATAAAAATGTGAATTTTTTTTAAATTGTATTTTTGACACAACATTTATTTAACTTATCCAAATCGGTTAAATGGTTCTTAAGAAAACCAGTTTTTAATTTTACTTTCCGCCCTCATGACACTCTTCCCCTCCCCTCATAGCAAAAAAAAATCATAAAATAAAATAAATTACAAATAACTCCAATCCAATAGCGACTGCCAGACTACAAATTTATGAGTTTCTCATTGATGGTTTTCACATACTTAAATGTGGTGCTGATAAAAGCGGGGGCAGTTTTTGTATGCTTATTATTCGGCTAAGCCCTTTAAATCATTTATAAATTGGTTACCATTTTCAATTCGTAAAATATTTAAATAAAATAAATAAAAAATTGGCTGGCTACTAGCCATAGATGCAAGTACCTTTTTCCATATAAATATCATTCTAGTTTTAAATTTTTTTGAACATTTGCGTTAAGAACAACAAGCTGTTTTTCTAGACAAAATGTATGGCTGCCTCGAAATTAAAAAAGCTGCGTGTTGCTTAGATGGAGATGTGTATATTCGTGATATTTAACTTTTTTTGGCCATTCCTGCCTATCGACTATTAAGTTAAACTATTTCTACTCGCATTAAAAAATAGCTTTCAAGAATTAGCGCAAATATTTTATTATATATTTGTACATTGTAGGTCTTCAAAGGCAGAAATTTAAACAAATCTGCGAACATCCCTGCTATACATTAATTGCATCATCGCAGCTTCATTTTTTCGATGTCAGATAACAATAAAAATAATTCATATGGGAATTCCCTGCGGTACGTACTGTACATTCGTATGCACATTTTTGCTGCTTTCTGGGGATTACAGCGATATATTGTTCATCTAAATATATAGTATAAAGCTATTTTAAAGTACTTTCACATCATGCAATAATGTTGGTCACTTTTCTAAAACAAAGAATTAATAATTGATTTAGGTGCAGTTCGTACGTTACTCAAATAGAAAGATAGCCCACTGTTAAGTTTTTTAAATTTGTTGTGCAAAATTGATCAATGGCAGGTGTGCAGTCCCTATCGCTACTTCATATTTAAATTTTAGTTCCGTGACGTCTACCAAAATCTATCATCTACCGAATATACACTGTTTCGAAACATCTGCTTGAATTTGGTTCCTGCGGTACAGAATTTAAAGCTTAATATAAAGAAAAGCTATGTGTAAATAGTAATGTTAGTTGCACTTAAAATCATGTAATTTAATCGTGAAATTAAATTAGCCCCTGTTTTCGGAACGTGCGTTACTAAATTTAAATATTCAAATAAATTACTATCGTGAAGAGTTTTCCAATGCATTTTACCATTAGACTACCAAAATTGTCATTTTGAAGCAATATTTCAACTTTGTGCCAATGAAAACCGCCATGCTAAGCTATTATTATCGATAGCAAACGCTTGGTAGTAGTACAAATGTTGCATTGGACATGCGATTGATTTGTTATCGATAATTTACATGAAACCAAAATTAAAACCTGCAAGAATTCCCTTAATGCGTTTGTGGTGTTTTTATAATTTCAAACGTGTACATACCCCCAAATGTATTCGTTACTTCAACCGGGCTCACCCTGTGTATACCATGGCTTATGTGCAACCTTGAGAACTCGTGTGGTAGTTTTGTAAGCGGAGTTTTTTTTCGTTCAAGCGAATCGTTGTATTTGGTGGAGAATAAGTTTAATTAAATCGCAATTTGCACAAATATTAATAAATATTTGTGTGGCATAGTCATATGTACATATGTATGTAATTGGATGTGCTCTGATGCTATGTAAATGATGAAACATTTTCAATACAATTAATTTGCAAATAATTAGTCTTCACCTCGTCGCTGACGCCATTTTGTTCATTATTTGAATCTCGCAATTTAACAATTTTTGTAGATGGAACTTGGCAAAAAAAGGTAAATTATATAATGAAATGTGAAGTGTTTGGTTCAAGTATGCACTCAAAATATAAAAACAGTTGTATTAATAATAAATACTAAATATGAACGTGCATTCGAATATTGGCTTGTATAAACATGTATGTATATGTATTTATATGTATGCGTACATACATGTAAAATGAAAAATATGCATACAAATGTATATATGTACATATATTCAAGTTTTTTGTCCAATATCAAGGCCGCTTCGAATTTATTGAAGGTTTTAACAATACATATATTATTATGTATGCAGTACATATTTTGTACATACAATTGTTCAGCAGTCACACGTACATATGTACTAACAAAAACTACTATATTGATTTGCGAATGCAGTTGCACAGATATACATACTTAGAAATGTAAGCGCCGATGTTCCCTTATATTACATATGTATGTATGCGTGTATTATTACCTGCACATATGTACACATATTTGAAAGTACATGTAAACATTGTGAAGTCATGTGTCAAGGTAAAAATTATAAAACATATGTATATAAATACATACATAATCATGTGTGTATAAACAAATGCAAGTGCACATAAAAATATTCACATTTGCTAATCAAAAATGTTTTGTTTCAAAAACTTTCATTCGTTTCAGGTATAAGGGTGGTCGGACACCTTCAGTTAGGTCCAGTGAAAGGCGACGTCCTCAAAGTATTTCTACATCATCCACGTTATCTCCACGAGTTGTGCTCTCCAGATTGGAACCCAGAGATTTTGAGCGTCTTCGTTTATCTTATAAAGTTGCCATTGACCAGAGACGATCTCGAAGCTGCCGTGGCATGAACATGGGTCAAAAAATTAGTGGCGGTGTTAAAACAGTTAGCCGAAATGACTCGCAGGCTACATTCAAACCAATTATACCCAGAGAATTGCAGGCCGATTTTGTGAAGCCGGCGCGAATTGACATTTTGCTGGACATGCCACCAGCGAGCCGAGAAATTCAATTGAAACACTCGTGGAACTCTGAAGACAGATCATTAAACATATTTGTAAAAGAGGACGATAAATTGACATTTCACAGACATCCCGTCGCACAAAGTACTGACTGCATCCGAGGAAAAGTTGGGCTCACTAAAGGATTACACATTTGGGAGATTTATTGGCCAACTAGGCAGCGGGGAACACACGCCGTTGTGGGCGTTGCCACCGCCGATGCGCCACTACACTCCGTAGGATACCAGAGCCTGGTGGGATCCACCGAATTAAGTTGGGGCTGGGACTTGGGCAGAAATAAATTGTACCATGACTCTAAAAATTGTGCTGGCGTCACATATCCAGCCATATTGAAGAATGACGAAGCTTTTCTGGTTCCCGATAAGTTCTTGGTAGCTTTAGATATGGACGAAGGAACATTGAGCTTTATCGTCGATCAGCAATATCTGGGTATTGCATTTAGAGGGCTGAAAGGAAAGAAGCTCTACCCCGTTGTGTCGGCGGTTTGGGGACACTGCGAGATTACGATGCGCTACATTGGCGGACTAGATCGTAAGTATTGTCGAGATATAAGCAATTTTATGAATTTGCTCAAAAAAGTTAAAATTTTAATAAGCCATAAGAAAACATGTTTTAAACGTTTCAAAATTGTCGAAACCGGCCGGATAAGATGACTATAGCAAATGGCTGTCATAGGAACGATCGGTCGAAAAAGTAGTTCTTTTGAGAAAACCTTTTTGGTTTTTTTTTTTGTAATCGATTCCAAACTAAGGATTTTGCCAAAGAATAGATAGGTTTCAAAATAGTCTTAGTAAAAAAACATGTTTTGTTTTCAACGATAACGTCTCCAATTTTTGCCTTTATTTATTTTATGCACTTTCTGACAAATGTTCTGTAGTTTTGTCAAAATCGTGCGACCATAGCATATAGCTGCCATAGGATCGGTCGAAAAACTGGTTTTAGTGAATAAAAAACCTATTTGTTTTCGATTTTTGGCGTCTTAATACTTGCCCAGTTGGTTAATATCATCTGCTTCAGTCGGAGCTCGCAAGTTACTCTCAACACTTTCCTAGTGTCGGCAAAAAAACAGTTTGGCTACGGACACAACGAAAAAAGGGAGCGAAATACACCTTCAGTTCTGTTTTTGCTTAAATCTGTTTTGCTCAGAGCAAAGACACATTTATTTGTTTTCTGTTTCTCTCGTGTCTTTCACTGACCGTTTTGCCGAGAGCAAACTTCCAAAGTGTTTTTTGCGTATGTATGAGTGGTTGTGAGTTGCGCCCGTGTACATACACACAGACTACCAAACGCACAAAACAAAAACACTTTTCGCCGACACTTATTGTGTTCTGGTCATTTGCAGACAGTTTTCTGATGAGCACTCGCTCAAAAGTGTTCTGTCAGCTGTCTTCGGCAGACCGACTCGTTTGTTTTGCTCAACCGAAAACACGTAACAGAAAACAAGTGAGGCGTGAAAGTGTTTCGCTCAGTGGGGGACCGATTGTGCTGCGTTTGTTTCTGTTTTGTTCTGAGGCTGATCGGATTTGAAAAATGTGTTAACACTCATTTGCGAGCTCTGGCTTCAGCACAATTTTGCCAAGATTCATCAAAATCGAATGAGTATATTATATAGCTGCCAAACAATGTACTGGAAAGCCAAATGATCAGAGGAGAGGCTCAGCTTGGGAAATCACTCAACTAGCATTCTTATTTATTATTTAAAATTCATTATTTATTAAGATATATATTAAGATTATTATCCGAACTGCAAGAGTATATAAACTTGGGGGAGCCGAAGATAACTTTCCTCTATTTTTTCAATTCCTCTTACCATTCAAAGACAATTCAACTTTTGTTCGGTATTTCAAGGATATATGCAACTATATGCTTTGAGCCTTCTATTTACTGCACGCTGAAGACCATAGAACAATCGGTGGGGCAGATGGGAACTATCAAGAAAAACGTTTTTGATTTAAGTATTAAAGGAATTCTTAACAGATCTGAAAAATTTGGTCGGAATAGCTTGACTATATCTTATGGCTGCCATAGGACCGATCGGTCGAAAAAGGGTCTTAAGAAGAATAACTTGTTTGATATTAATTTAGGCGGTTTTAAACTTCGAGACCATTCATATTATATGGTTTGAAACAGATTTGCAAAACTTTGTCGGGATCGGATGACCATCAGGCCTGTTCCCAGTTCCGAATCCGTTCAAAGTAAGAGCATGTAGTTAAATTTCGGCCTCAGCCAAAGTTAGCTGAACTTTCTCGTTAAGGTCTGTATCACTTCGGAATTTTAATTTTAAAGTATTACTTTAATTTAATACTTTATATAAATAGAATCACTTTCGAACAGGTCATCAAAGCAGAGCCAAAGTGTTAATATTTATTTAAAGCAGGGCTGCTTGATTGCACTCATATCAACTCATGGACACTCTATACAATGAACTAGAATATTGGTGCCCACGAAATTTGATGTTAGTAGCAGTCCTCCAACAACAAAAAACAAGAAAGAAAGTTGGCCAAGCCCAACCATAACATACTCTGTACCAACTAAATTGCAACCGTTCATCCGATCTTCCTAATAGCTTTGATGGATCGATAAATAATGTTGATTAGATAATTTGTCTAGAAGGTACAAACCATCTATCTTTAAAACTGGGAGATATGAATTTTTTCCGAACTGCAGGGGCGGGAGGGGGCGTAGCAAAAACCTAAAATAACTTGATCTGCCTGCAAGTGTAATAAGCTTTTGTCCCATGCACGTCAAACCTCTATCTCTTACCATCTCTGAGATCTGTGCGTTCATACGGACAGGCGGACATGGCTATATCGACTCGGCTGTTGATGCTGATCAAGAATACATATATTTTATGGGGTCGGAGATGCTTCCTTCTGGCTGTTACATACTTTTGCACATGCTTAATATACTCTGTGTACCTCCGGTACAGAGTATAACAACCCCTATTATCGATGCTCTAGTCAACCAGCTAGCCAGACACTCCATATATTTGATCTTGCAGTCGTCTCTGCCGTGCACCTATCTGGCGTCAGGCAGCGATTTTACGTCGTATTTGTACTACAAGACTTCTTGCAAAGCTTGGTCGCGATAGCTTTCAAACTGACGGAGAAAATCGCATAGAAACAGACGGACGGACAGACGAACATGGCTATGTCGACTTAGCTCGTCATGATGATCAAGAATATATATACTTTAAGTAGTCGGAAATGCCTTCTTCTATGCGTTACAAACATCTGGACAATTTCAATATACCCTCTGCAAGGGTATACAAACTTCGGCCGAGCCGAAGTTAATTTTCCTCTATTTTTTATCATGAAGTTGTGCGAATGTGTGTAACAGGGAGAAAAAAATATTTCCGACCCTATTAAGTATATATTCTTGATCAGCATGAACAACCGAGTCGATATAGCCATATCCTTCTGTCCGTCCGTCTGTCTATAAGAGATAGTGCCACACATTTTTGTATGAAGGTAGATGTTTGCCGTACGCAGATAAAGTTTGTTTCAGATTTGGAAAGTTCCCCCCCGACCCCCTCTTATCCCCGACTAAACCGTCAGATCCTAGACCTAAAAAACCGTCAGATTCACAATTTACAAGTTACAGCCGCTGCGAACCAAAAAAAAATTCGAATCTCCAGCTCACTGGTTCGAACCGAAATTAACCAATGGTTAAGATTCATAAATGTAAGGTTCCAGGTTTTTGGGAGAAGGTTTTGGTTCGAACCTTGTTGCAGTCTATGCGTTATACAGTTTTAATAATTTATGTGTTTAATTTTTTGTTATCTATAATCATTCATGTGTTCTTAAAAATACATTCGACCTAAAAACCACACAAATCGTTTGGGAATTGGAATTGGGTCTGAATCGGTTAGTAGGATGCATGGGAATATTCAATATTTAATTTACTGTTAAGTAATATTCATTTTGAAGTTCTGGTAAAAAAATATATCCAATGTAATGTTACATTCTTTCTTTTGACAATTATTTAAAAAACTTGAGAACAGAGACTATTATTTGTGGACATTTTATAAGTAATTCTAAACGTTTTTCTTGATTTGTTATTTAACTTTCCTGTCCATTTTGGGCGTCATTTGCACCAAACCAAACATATAACAGATGAAGTCGCTTGGCAGAAGGTCAAGTTTCTGATGTCTTTTTTTTTTGAACCGAACCGATATTTTAGGTTCGGATCAGGTTCGGGTTCAGCTTTTATTTCTAATGAGGTTCGGTTCAAGATTCGGTTCATAGTAATCTGAAAGTCGGAATTCCGGGTTTGAACCGGTTCGGTTAAAACCCGGTTTGCAGTCCTGGTTTAGTAAACATCAAGCAGGCCCAATTTCTATCTTTTCTGAAAAGTACAATCAGATCAGACAAAAAACACCGGAGTGAGTTATAAGCAAAACAATTTAGCTTGACGTTAGTTAGGTCTAAATTACTAAAAAATGTGTTTCCTACTTCTAGGATGAGCCTTTAATAGTTGTTACAAAAACCGGCAACATTCAAATTCAAAAACGAACAAATGAAAACAAATAAACATGGTATTTTGTAGTCGTGGCACTCGACTGCAGCACCCTTACTTGTTGTAAAATAAAATTGAAATTATTGGATGAGTAAATCACGCTAAGCAGAAGTAATTGATTAAATGTACTTGCAGCTAAATAAAGTGTCACTTATTTGGCGCACACGTGGCAATATTTCTTATCAAAGAAGGACCACACACCAATTGTAGGTTAATTGGCCCATCTAGTGCCTCTGATAGTGACTGCAATATATTGAGTTATTGCTTGATATTGAATTTAAGGTAAAAACGTATTTTTAATGAGTGGTCACACAAAATATCTGAATTGACAAAAATTTGTTTTATCAACGAAGATTATTTTGAATCCTCATTTATTTTGCATAATTGACATATTCCAACCTATTTTAGAATATTTCACATGCTCTTACGTATTCTGAGAGTAAATACATGCCTTCAAGTATAATTCCTTTTTTTACAAGGTGTACAACGAAAGTACCAATCATAAAAACCATCATTCACTGGCAAATGTAGGAACGATCGGTCGAAAACGCCTCCAAACTTTTTTAATTCTTAGTCTACTATGCTTTCCCATGATTCCAATAAGTATAGTATAGCTCCCATACAAAAGTAAGTTCCAAAAGTAATCCTATTTAGAAATACGTGCTGCAAGGGTATACAAACATCGACGGAGCCGAAGTTAACTTTCCTCCATTTTTTAAAGATGCTTTTACTGAAACTGAGTTATTTAAGTACACTGTTTTTTGCTTTTCAATCACTCAAACAATTCGCTTTTTTTATTCTTTGTTTCACCCTCAGTCGCTTTCAGTATTAAAAAATCCTCTCTCAATGTAACCGAATGCTAAAACAACTAATTCACGTGAAGTCTTATTTTGAGTACTCATTGGTGCTCTCAGTTTAACAAAATCAACTGTGCAGTCAGCGAGAATACGAATTGTTGCTGCCTTTAATATCGCAAGAGGCATAGGAGAGATCGAGAGTCACATACGAAGCTGTTGCTGCAATTTCTGTATGTGGGATCCGTAAACGCTCGGCAATCGCTTAATGCGAATGAGACAGTTAAAAACAATCTCTCCGGAAATCTCTCTCTTAAATTGTTAGTCAATAAGGAAAAGCACACGGTATTGATATTTGTTGTATCGAGTTGAAACAAGTAATAAAGTTGGCCTAACCTGACTAAAATAAACTCTGTACAAACGAAAGTTTATGCTCACCTTAAATTTTGATGCTGCCGTAGCAGATGAAAGCTCCGTTTCAGCGGTAAACATTATTTTGATTAAAACTTCACTTTCGATCATTCGCTCATTACCAATTGGCGGGACGATAAATAATCTGCATTACTAAATATGTCCAGAAGGTACGAACCTTCTATCTATAAAAGTAGATGAGATGAGTAGATGAGGCAAAAAATGAAATTAAACTTGATCTGTCTACAAGCAAAAAACGTTTTTGTCTCATATACGTTGAACCTCTATCTCTTACCATCTATGAAATTTGCCCGCTGCTCCTGCAGCATCAAAATTCATGCTGAGCAAAACCGACTTGACCGACTTTCTTACTTGTTGATTGATGGTTTTGGTGGTTAATTCAATTACACTTAAAATAACTAATTCAGTGTTTAGATTTTATTTAGATTTTCTTAAACCTTGAACAAACCTGGTAATATGCTGTTAGGGAGTTGAAGTTTGATACTTAAATTTAATACTTATTCAAGTCGATATCTCTTAAGCTAAATGTCACATATCCTAAGCGCCTGGCAATTCCTAAGTCGAGAATAACGAACTTTAAACCGACTGTTGACTGAGCAAGATATTTTAGCGTATCAGCACGCCGAATTAAACCATCATGCCTGATTGATTTAGCAAAGCTATGCTTAAAACTGAAACTTAAAGTCCAATCCAGTCACAGTTGCACGCACGGAGTGTGATTATTTGCTAAAATTAGCAAAAAGTTCTGCCATGAGTTCATCTTTCAGCCGCATGTGTGTTTAAGAGGAATTTAGAAAATCAACATACATACATAGCAACAAATAACATACCCCGGATCGGTAAACGATCCGGGTTGCATCCCTGCAGTAAACAGTAAAATTGTTAATCTTCTTGAATGTAATGACAATGATTAAAATTTAATTTTACTTTTAGTCTCGGTGTGTCGACAGCACAGCACTCTTCCCCTTTAAAGTAGTGGAGTAAAAGCCAAAAGCGTGGGCACTTACTTGTAAAGCAATAATGTAACGTTTACCACCAGTAATTCAAAGTAGCTACGCGCCGACTGCTGGGAAAAAGAAACAAAACTCAGAGATGTTAAGAAATTGAGGTTCGTCATGTACATGACAAGAGGATCATTTCTAGAAATGAAATTGAGCATGTACATACATCGCTAATTTTTAGATTGCATTCGATTTTACTAGTTCCCACTTTCCTAAAAACAATTCTTTCCGGGTACGAACTATTTGATCTCAAGCTTCTGGTCCACAGACCGTCTGACCGGCTGTCTCTATGCACACCTAGATCGTAGAGACTATAAAAGTCAGAACAATAAAAGTTGTTGAATAAGTGGAACAGTCTTACAAATTTCTATCTCTTCATATTCCCTTGGCGTAGGTAATGGAACAGTAGTTAGAAGGCTTGTATCCGCAAACTTTTCTTCTTTTTGTTAATGAATAAATGAAATTGTACTTAAACATCGCTAATTGATTCAATATTTTTTTTGCAGCTGAACCCTTGCCATTAATGGACCTTTGCCGAAGAACAATTCGACAAAAAATTGGTCGAGTAAATTTGGAAGATCGCATACAGCAGCTGCAGCTTCCGCAATCAATGAAAACTTATTTATTGTATAAAAATCGTAGATAATATTTTTGATAATGGTTATTGAGTAAAGTGTAACAATTCGATCTTTGCTGCATGTGATGAAAGCAGTAAAGATTAATTGAGTTAGTTTGTAATAGTCTTAGATCAATGTTAGTTTCTCTGTCGTCAAAGAAGAAAAGTAAAATTATACAATTCTTAACTATACTCGAAATTAGTTTTCAAATTTGTATTGTATATTAAGTCAAATGCAATTAATAATTATATATTTAACATACCTACATCTCATTTTGCAATAAATTGTGGAATTGTAATTTACCTTCATTTGAAATTTATCTGCATACAAATCATTTAAATTTTTATTAACGAAAACGGCGCAAACCTCGACGTATATACATAAATACATACTCATATACAATTTGTAAAAACAAAAACATTACTAACATTAAATACAACTTTTAATTACATTCTTAGTTTAGAACTGTATTATCTATGGTGGGCCGTGAAATGTGCCCAACACAGCTAAAGCAAACCACCCTTGCTTTCACCGTTGCTTCCTTAAGCATATAATTTGTGATCAGAATGATTTGGCTTGTGTGTTGTTATTCATCTCACGGCCCAACAAAGTACATAAAATAGAATTTTAAAAAACAATAAGGAGGTGCAATAATTTAATAGGCAAGACTTTAGTTATGCCACGGGAACTGAGGTTTTGGAATCTCACAGAATGCACTTTATCGAAATGACACTCTCTTTTAAATATTTATAAAATGAAATTTAAACTCCAAGTGCGCAATTGGGTTGCTTAAACACACGTGTAAATGGCTAGAGTTGTTTCGGAAACCATCATAATCCATCCTAATTAAAAAATTCCAATATCGTAGGAATATTGCCACTGATTTTTCTTTGAGAAACGGACGAAACTAATGAGAAACTCTATACACACATAATTATGTAACAAAAATATGCTTAAAGTATTTTTGCGTTCAGTTTTCTAGCTTACATAGTTTTCGGCAGTAAGCATTCATGTAACCATAAATTGTGGATTTTATTGAATAAGCTAACTTCGAATATAATATAATACCAACATGAATATATATTTAAATCATTTGTGTAAACAGACAAGTTTATTCCAACATGTGTACTTATAATGCATTTTAGATGGTTTATACATAAGTTAAATATTAAATTTCATGACATTTAATAAAGACCTAATTTAACTGAAACATTTTTAAATTAACTGTTGGAATGCCATTCCTTAATCAACACTATTTCACTGAACTGACTGAAAAATATTTCTGGTATACTAGGATAACTGGTCTTTAAAACTGATCTTTCCACTAGGGTGCAAAGTTGGGGTTTATGTATTCAACAAAGGAACTGCCAAAACAAAAGAGACCATATAAAAAAGACAACACTTTTGGCTCCAAAGCTCTTTCTCGCTCCCTTTGTTGCCAATACATATTTACGATAAAAGGCCTCAAGAAAAGATCACAAATATAAAAGGTGATTTTTATTAGCAGCTTTCGTATTTATTACAAAATAAAATAACTTAAATTTAGACAAATGTATGAAATCTTTGAGTCGATGGAACGATCTATATAATTAAATAAATATATAAAATTATTAGTTTAAAGATGATTTTACAATGATAACACCGGCCCATAATCCACAACAAACAGTGCAGGGGATGCATTGGCAGTCTTGCAATGCTTCTGGCTGCTCTTTACACCAAATACGGCAATTTTAATTGTTTTAATTGCTCTTATCCAATTATGATAATAAAATTCAATAATCTGAAGCATTGGTCGTTTGAGTCGATTCATAGTTCAATTATGGTGACATGTGAGACGAAAACAGCTGAGCTGCCAAAAACAGTGATGCCAAAAAGAAAGATGCTAAAAAAATCACCCTTTACTAGATTGGTATTATTCTGCGTGGTTTTCTTTGGCTCAAGATAGAATGGACTTGAACTTTTTTAAGAGGTATTGCACATGGTCGATATTACGATTATCGAGTGAATTTTTAAATGTATTGCCATCACTAATAGAATGTCCAAGAAATCGACGTACCAGCAGCCAACGATTGTTGTGAAACCTTGCGACTGAACGGCAATTCTTCTATAAAAGTTCCTATTTTTATTTTTATTGATTCTATTCTGCAATCAAAAATCCATACTAAACTCTAACCAGTGTGGCCATAATGTGTGCTGGTTTATATAATCTGGCCGCACTGGTCCCAAAACAAAATAGTTCATAGTATTGTCTTAGCAATAGGATATTCATCAGCAATAGATCATGATTATGAGACGAAAAAAAGGTAAGAAAGGGCAAAGGTATAAATCTTATTTTGAACCCGTTGTAAGATTTAAGAAGAGGATTGATGCCCCAAAATTATAAATTTTGTCGGTTGATAATTCTGCCCCCAACAAAATCTGCAATTGAATAAAATAATCTTTGTAAGTACACGAACAAATTAATTATGTAAATTTAGGAAAACTCTGCATTTAAAATCGTAAGGATTTGTCAGCTGCACGAGCGATTCAGGCATCGGTTCAATACCGGTAAAAAGCATGACGCAGTAATTATAGCGTAGCGCAGCCAACAGAGCCTTTTCGCATGCGCGAGAATTTCCCGAACCCAAGGGCTGAACACACATAGAAAACACTGTCGTTACCTTCATTATTGACAGCTTTTGATAGAAGTTATTCGCTACGCCAGGAAGTCGAATGCGACCATGTCAGTCCAATATACCGACATACCAGAGCTCGCAAATAATTGACCGTTTTTTGTTGTCCAAAACTAACTGTTATTTACATACCCTTTGAGCAAAGAATCAGAAATCAACCGTTCAGCTCGCCTGTTGGACAAATCGGTCTGTGCTCAACGAACAACCAGTTGGTTTGTTTCCGTTTTGTCGCGAGCGGAGAAAATAAACGTCTTTTGCGTTTGTGTGAGTGAGGTTTCGACTTGAGAGTCACACAAGCCACACTTGCCTTCCTCAATAAAATGCGTTCGGCATTGTCAAAAATCAAAAGAAGTAAAGAGCAACCAAAAAAAAAAGAAAAAAAGACCGTTTGCGCTGAGCATTTCTTTTTTTCGGTTATACAATGACTCTTATTGTGCAACCGCTCAGTCGTATCGCGCTCCACAAGTTCCGATTGAATGAGCATAACAAGAATAACTCAAGTGAGAACAGCCAACTGAAAACCAAAACGAAGAGAAGCGAAGGGTTCTGTTCAGAGAGAGAGAGAGAGCAAGCGAGTATGTTTTTTCGACTATGTAAGAGCGCAGACCGCAAAGGGAAAAACGATTAATTGTAATTTGTGAGCTCTGCGAAATACACCTATTAATCATCGAACCAAGGTCGACTGAGAATATTGAAGCTACGCAGTGCGCTACTACCTGCCACAAATTTTTAACTGCCCTGCAATGGCGAAAGCTACCTGTACTACTGACAGGAAGCGCACTTTAACGCTTTAAAAAAAAGGTACTGGAGTAAGTATCACGGTTGGGTATCGTTAGAACAGTCTTACAGCACATGCCCAGCAAAAAGTAATCACTGAAATGGATTGCTGGTGGAGTAGGCTGCTAGTACTTCTGGTCACTAGTATGTACCCAACTAAGCACCCCAGTACTAGTGACCCGTACTGCAGGTGGGTAGCTGGAAGTATATGCTATACACATGTCGAGTTTGCCCCTCCCCTCTTTAACCGCACATAAACTGTCTGTCTTACTGTATGATCTCATAAGAGACAATACGAAATATTAATACATTTTTGAATGTAGGTAGCTTTATACCCGGATAAAGATCGTTACAAATTCCTCTTTCCCCCCTTTGTTCGTCTTTATCCTGATCAGGGTTCGTAAAATGCTCAAATGATATTTTTCAGTCATGATAATTAACATCAATGAAAAAAATGTTATTTACACGTGTGAAAATAAAAATTTTTTACACACTGTATTTTTTCTTTGTGTTAATTTTTCACGTGTTAAAAATAATGTGTGTTAATTTACGAACCCTGATCCTGATATAAACATCACAACCGTTGTACCGTCAAGGGCGCTGCAATCAAAGTCCACCACTCGCCTCTGTCGCCAAGCTCCGAGATATCTTTCTGCTCCTTGTTTCCCCATTTCAGCTTCGTTCGTTTTGGGCGTCTTCCATAACTCTTTCGCAGTCCATTTGTAACCTTGTTTTGCTGGAGTTTATACGGGAAACATGTCTTACCAAGCACAGCCACTGTTGTTTTATGCGAATGACAATATCATTGTCTACACAGAGCTCTTACAGCTCCCGATTCTTTTGTATGTTGAATTTGTTGCCAACTTTTAGAGGTCGATAAATCCTCTAAAGAACTTTTCTCTCGAACTCACCAATTGCCGCCGCATCCGCTGCTGTAAATGTTCATGCTTTTGAGCCGTATTGAAGGACTGGGATAATTATCGACTATGATAAAAATCATAGCTCTTGAACTGATTAAGTTATCCACTTAATTATTTTTTTAATACCGAACTTCCCTGTTGAAATGACCCCTCCGAGCAGCAACTGCGAAAAACGAAAAGACAGCAAACTCCAACTCCATTGAGCAGCCATTCACTTAAAAAAGAGTTAGGTCTATGTATGAGCAGCAGCCGCTGGCATCCAAACTTCCCCTCTTCGGATCCCCTTTGCCAAGATGGAAAGAAACCAAAAGATTCAGGGCGTTCTAGACGAGAACGATCTATGCGGCACGAATTCAAGGCACCATTGGAAATGGATTGAGGCAGCTACAAGCAGTGTTGTTCTCGATAGCCGTCACTTACCACAGTTTCTGCCCAAACTGCCGATATGAAAATGAGGAGGAAACAGTACATCATATTCTCCTCCACTGAGCCCCCCATTCCGCCCAGTGCACTGCTAGGGCGGCAGCGGTCCGAACCAAAAATCACTAAGAAAACCGGTTCAGTCTGGCAGACAACTCGCTCTGGAAAATATAAAATTCAAAGCACTTCTATCCGAAGGGAGGAACGGAGACCGCCAAACATTTTGGGCGCAACGAAAAAACGAAAACGAAATAGTATGTTGAGATAGCCGAAAAATGGCAAAGCCGCCATAAATTCAACAGTTAGTATTGTTTGAAGGTGTGCAAATCAATGAAACCAAAAACCTGCTGATTCTTTTTTTTATTTGATTTCCTAACACTAAAAATGGATATTTATCTATATTATAATACAAAAATTCTTCCAAGACATTTTTATCCTCGTTGGCCCGGGCAAGCAACAACTGTTGCAGGTCTTTCGTCTTTTTTAAGCTTGGTTGGTATTTATTGGATCTTCTTTTGAAGAGACTAACAATAATTTTTCAAATCTTAATCTAGAAACTATTTTAAAAACTATCCACTATTGGAGGTAGTTTGTGTTCTGCGGCCCTTTAAGTCAGTCGCTGGGTCGGTGGGTCGTTTCTTCGGAGCCGAGAATTCGTTGCCGGCATGGTGAGAGATTTTGCAAGTTGGTTTGGGTGGGCAAGAAGCTTCTCAGAAAATTTGCGCTTAAGTTCGTCCATTTCAGTTTCAACCAGTGGGATGCTGAGTTCGTTGTGGATACTATCATTGCGAATGTGCCATGACGCTCCAGTGATGATTCCAAGGATTCCCGACTGTGATCTTTGGAGGATGTCCACGCTGCTCGCACAAGCATTTTCCCATAGCTGCGAGCCATAGGTCCATACGGGCTTTATGATGATCTTGTACAGTAAGACTTTATATTCCAGCTTTAGAGGGGAACGGGAGTTAATTAGCCAGTGAAGGCTGTTGGCCTTAAGCTTTATCTGAAGTTTTTTCGAGTCTATGTGTTTGCGCCATGTGAGCTTTCCATCAAGGTGTACGCCAAGGTATACAACATCGTTTGATTGCGGGATCAAAGTCGCGTTTAGTGATAGCTGGGGACAGGTGCTTCTGTTGAGTGTGAACGTCACGTGCTTACACTTTTAATTAATACGCCAGTTTGCCAGCCACTCTTCCACGTAGGTAAGATGGCTTGCCAAAAGTCTTGTTGCGGTAATTGGACATCGTGATCTGCTTAATATTGCCGTATCATCCGAAAAAGTACTTATTGTAAGTCGAGAGTCTGTTGGTGTGTCGGCAGTGTATAGAACGTATAGCAAAGGACCAAGAACACTTCCCTGCGGTACTCCGGCTCCTATGGTGAACTCTTCTGTTGTGTACTCTATTTGACGAACTGTAAATACTCTGTTACTGACAACTTTCTAGGACTTTGTGTGTATTTGGTGGAAGCATTGCCATTATATTGAATGTAAAACCGTCCAACCATACGCGGTCAAATGCTTGGGCAACATCTAGGAAAATGCAGAGCAGTATTCGTGGTTTTCAAACGCAGTCCGAATATCTGAACTTATGCGGTTGACTTGCTCAATAGTCCCGTGTTTAGCTCGGAACCCAAATTGGTGTAAAGGAATGCTATTTTGAGCATGGAAATCAATTTTACGGAGTAAGATCTTCTCAAAAAGATTTGATAAGCAAGGCAGCAGACTAATGGGTCTTTATGATGACGCTTGGCGTCATCATACGATTTTTGACGCAGGCGGCCTATGGTGCTGCCATTCTCTTCTTGGACGCCGCTTTTCAGACACCAAGGGCAAGGGCTTCTGCAGTAACCAGGTTTTGTGAAACTTTTCTTTTTATAGCAAAGTATATAAGATCGGGTATTTTCTTTGGATCTGCTGGCCAGTATGTGGGCCCTCCCGGAGATACATAGTCGAGATTGTTTGAAGCGCGCGTGAGTACGTTGTAGAGTTGCTTCCCCTTGGGATTAGTCAGTCTGGAGCCCCAGTGGGGATGTTTCGAGTTATAGTCACCCGCAGCGAAGAAGAGTTGACCAAGTGGATTAAAGAAATCTAGGAATTGTTTTTCTGATATTGCAAATCGTGGGGGACAGTAAACCGCGACAGAGTGATGTTGCCTCGTTTAGATTCTACGCATATCGATGTGGCTTGTATGTAGGTTTCCGAATATCCCGATAGTGGATGATGTTTGATGCGGTTTCTGACTAGAAGACCAGTTCCGCCATGAGCTTTACCATCTGGGTGATTTGTGCCATGAAATGCATATCCCGATAATTGGAAACTATATCGGTCTGTCAGATGAGTTTCCGCAAGAAGCATTATGTCGATTTCATTGTCTTGGAGAAATTTGGATAGCTCCACTTTGATACGAGGAATGCCATTTGCATTCCAGAGTGATACTCTTAGGAGAGCCATTATTTGAGTCGTTGCGAAGCGAGCAGTTGAATGAGAAGGCCTTGCATTCTCATCTGTTCTTGCATTGTGTTTTGCATATACACCATAAAATCTTTCAGGGTTTGTTGTAACGATAGAAACATGGCTTCTAAGCTACTTTGGTTTGATAGTTGTTCCACATGTTTTGTTGTCAGAGTCGGCTCAGTTCGAGTTTCGTGTGAAATTGCTCATTGTTTCAAGACGCTTGCGAAAGAAACGCCTTGGGTAGTAGTCGATGGGGCAAAAGACGATCTCGTGGCTTTGGTGAAGAAGACTCCAGGGGTCAGCTGCGAGGGTGTATACATGTTAAGGTTTCCATTGGAACGAGCAAATTCCGTGCGTGTATTAATCCTGCTCTTCAGATCTTTGCAGCCTCTGTAGTTTGCGGTGTGGTTCCCTCCACAGTTACTGTATTTTTTGACTGAGGAATCCTTCTTGTTTGCGGAGCATGAGGCAGTATATTGAAGCTCTCCGCATGCCACACAAACAGATTGCAGAGCGCAGTAGGATTCAGTGTGTCCAAATTCTTGGCAATTGGTACATCACACTGGATTTGTGCGTTTGTGCGGTTCCTCAACAGTTACTCTGCGGTGCAATAAGTAAGATAGATAGTAAATTGGGTGGACTTCATTTTTGTCATCCGGGCTTAGCTCAACTTTGAAAAGCGGCTGGGGTTTTTTGTCTCTGTTTATTAAATTTATTACGGACTTGACCTTAAATCCCTTTTCTTCCAAAGCATAAGCCACTTCCGTTGCAGGTACACTTGATTCAATACCTTTGATGCAGGTACTACTTGTAGGCCTTTGCTACTTTTTAGTTGGTAGGTGTAGTAGCTTTTATTTTCGGCCTTTAAACGGCGCGATAGTCGTCATCGGTATTAACTGGGAGCTTCGTTTCGCGTATGTTGCCCTTGCCCTTGCCACCTTGTTACGAGGGTCGTACAGCTGGTGTCTCTAGTGTAGATTGGCGGAGGCTTTGGTTTTGCGGCACTTGCAGCTTTTCCTTCACTCTCAGCGTCAGACTGTTTGGAAAATTTTTGGAACCTATTGCCATTGAGGGGATCTTTGTCCGCAGATTTATCACTGTTTGGTTCAAATTTGGTGTGTAGCCGCTTTTTTGTTTTGCGGGCTTCATTTTCGTTTGTTTATTTGCACATACCGATCAATGCCGGTCTGCACATACGAACGGGTGGTGGGTGTTGTGCTCACTTGTGTATGTGTTAGAGGGAGCGCGTGCTGAGTTGACGCTGGTTTCTGCATAGTTGTTGTTGTTGAGTTCGTACAGGTGTGCTGGAGTAAGCGCTACCGTAGTTTTTGTTGCATTGGCCGAAAAGTTCATCATCGTGGGCTGTGGAGAGGGGGTGGGGCATTGGGAGCTCCACGTCGCGGTGGTAGTATGAGAGCTTATAGTCGCCATGCTGGTAGGCTTGGGAGAGACAATAAAGAAAGCCGGCGATCGTCTGGTTGTTGTTGCATTTGGGCTTTTAGTTGGCTCTGACTCATGGTGTTGTTAGTGTTCTTTGCACTTGCATTTGCTGAATTTGTACGCGTAGTCATTCAATTAGTTTAATTTAATTAAATATCAAGCATTAGATATTATTGGACAACATAAGCGCGAGTGCTTTTGAATGTCCATCAAAGTCTTTGATCGCGAGTCGAAAGTTTTAGTTTTAACAACTGATTTTTAAAGATTTTATAACGAATTAAACCTCAACCGACAGTCAAATTAAATGTTTTTTTTTTTTTGCTGCTGAAGTCATTTTATTGACCCAAACTGAAGGGCGGGCACGATTGCCTAGTGCGGCTCAGTGGCACCACATGCACATGTTCTCCGTACCTAGCTCAAGGCTAAATGGTAAAAAACTACCAAAATTAAAGAAATAAAGAAAATTAGAAATTGACGAAAGCTAGCTTCGGTTCGGCCGAAGATTGTAGCACGTTTTCCCAACTAATTTAAATGTCATTTCCAAGCAAACAAATCAGTGTTCTTACTAAGACTACTTTTCAGACTCTATTTTTCTATGACAGCTATACCAAACTTAGTGGAAACTAAGAAATACAAAGTTTTTCTCACTAAAACCAGTTTTTCGACCGGTCATTCCTACGGCAGCTATATGCTATTGTCATCCGATCCGGCCGGTTTCGATACTTTTGCATCGTAATTGTACTACAAGACTTCGTGCAAAGTTTGGTGGAGATAGCTTTCAAACTGACGGAGGAAATCGCATAGAAACAGACAGAAATACGGACATGGCTATATTGGTTTAGCTCGTCACGCTGATCCAGAATATTTATCCTTTATGTGGTCGGAAATGCTTCCTTCTATGCGTTACAAGCAAATGAACAATTTCAATATACCCTCTGCAAGGGTATAATAGTCCAAATATATTTAATCAAGTAGCCAAACTTAGTCTTAAGATAATAGTATACAATATAGCAGGCTTAGTCAGCAAGCTGAAACAGACTCACTTCCTATAGTTTATAAATCAACACGACATTTTCCTCTTTCTCGGAACTGTGAGGAATCACATTTTCCTGGGTGATATTTAATATTCCTTCCACTTCTTCAAACTTACCTTACTTTTACTTATTCACACTTAACCTATAGTTAGTCACCTTGTATTCACTTATTCAAACTTACCTTATGTTTACTCACCTTATATTTACTTACTCAAACTTAATTTACCCTTCGTGTAAATTAGTGTTCGGTTATTCATGAGAGTGAACAAAATTGAGTTGTTCACTAAACTGAGCAAGTGAACATGTTCTTCATTAGTTGTTCATTTTTGTCCAGTCAGAGTTGTTCAGTTGCTCTTGTTCTGTGAGTTGTTCACCCAGAGTTGTTCAGTCGCTCAGTGAGTCTTGTTCTGTCAGAGTTGTTCAGTTGCTCTTGTTCTGTGAATTGTTCACCCAGAGTTGTTCAGTCGCTCAGTGAGTCTTGTTCTGTCAGCGTTGTTCAGTTGCTCTTGTTCTGTGAGTTGTTCATTGAGAGTTGTTCAGCCGCCCTTGTTCTGTCTCTATTGCTCAGTGAGTTGTTCAGTGAGTCTTGTTCTTTCAGAGTTGTTCAATCGTTCAGTTCAGTCGCTCTTGTTCTGTGAGTAGTTCATTAAGAGTTGTTCAGCAGCTCTTGTTCTGTCTCTATTGCTCCGTGACTTATTTAGTATCTAGTTCAGAGATTTGTTCAGAGAGTGGTTCAGTAACTAGTTCAGTGAGTTGATCAGTGACTGTTAACTTAGTTCGTTGACTGCATGGCAACTCTGTGTTAAGCAGTCATCATACCTCCCACTGAACGGAGATACTGACTTAGATCCTGTTTTGTTGTAAACTTCATTGAAGAATAAATTCAGTAGTTAAGTATGTCTTTCATTTGAATACACATTGGCTCGTGAGCTACTCAACAATTAAGCAACTGAGCAACTGAACAACTGATCAGCTGAACAGCTGAACAACTGAACATCTGAGCAACTGAACAACTGAACAACTGAACAACTGAACAACTGAACAACTGAACAACTAAACAACTGAGCAATTGAGCAACTGAACAACTGAACAACTGAACAACTGAACAACTGAACAACTGAACAACTGAACAACTGAACAACTGAACAACTGAACAACTGAACAACTGAACAACTGAACAACTGCACAACTGAACAACTGAACAACTGAACAACTGAACAACTGAACAACTGAACAACTGAACAACTGAACAACTGAACAACAGAACAACTGAGCAACTGAATAACTGAGCAATTTGACTGAGTTGACACACTTTGAAAAAAAGAACAAGTGAACATGTTCACTGAAATGAACAACATTTACCCAACACTAGTGTAAACACAATTTTTTCTAAGGCCAATAAAGGCAAAACAAATGTTCCCGAAGAGAAACAAGCGAGAAAGGCAAAGTCGCAAATCCGAAAAGCGGAGGGGAGTTAAGTTGGTGTAGCGCGGTCATCCAAGGCAGACGCAGAAGCGTCTCCAAGTTAAGCCAGAACCTCAGTGGAAAAACGGAATCCAGAACCAATAACAGTGTACCACGGACATCCTGGTCCTGCCCCTCTCTCCTTCTCTCTCTCTCTCTCTCCAGGCCACACAGTGGCAAACATCCAAATTCAATCAGAGTGACTCCTTGCACCCAGCTATATGCGTCATCCGCTCATGCACGCATATATGCACGACCCAGTGCCGGTTCAATCCTGGTGCGGGTATATAACCAGCTTGCATCCAACAAAGCATCGTTTTTACCCAGTCATATCTACACCCAACGTACTCCCCAACGACTCACGCAAGCACATATGCCCAAACCCAGGCCCGATTCAATCATGGCGCTGGTAAATAATAATTATACCCAATACACGCTATTTCACCTATAGCGGTGCGCACAATCCACCGCGCATGAACAAGTATACGTGCCCAGGGTCGCGGGTATCAACTTTCAGGTCACTTGAACAAAGCCTTCCGTAGGACCATTTACAAGTATACATTTATGTACATTTGTTATGTTATGTACATTTATGCGAAATAAGCAGCCTGCCCCGTATGTCGTGCCTCGCCACTCCCCATTCCCGTCAACTTATCAAAAGTCTTGAAGAGTGAACCTATGCGTGACTGAGCCATAGAAAAGCTTCCTTACAAGACATTTGCCGAATCCAATTTACAAGACTTCGAGGCCTATTTTAAAACTATGTGCTTCACTGGAAGGCAGCGACCAGAACCGGTATAAGAAGCAAAGCAAGCGGAGGTGCAATGACGGAATCCGAAAAGAGCTCAGGGAGAAAGTAAATTGCAAAATCATCAAGGTTCGAGACACTACTGTTATTGAATTTATCTTGGGCAACGAACCCTTCCACATACTCCCAGTCGATTTGAACTGCAATCTGTGGTCAGAACATTATAAAAAACAATTCAATCTGAATTACCAAATGTAATGATAGTCGGTGTTCTGAATGCGCACATAGCACATGAGCAGGTATTAACAGAGGACACGTACTCAAACTCATGCTATGCGAAACTTTCGAGCAAAGCAAAAGACTCGGTCATAGATAGGAATGGAAAAAAATTCATAGACATGTGCGAATCGTTTAATCTGACACTTTGAAACGGCAGATCAAAAAGCGATTGCGATGGAAACTTGTCTTTTGACGGCGCACAGGGATTCACAACTATCTACTACTGCATAATTAGCGGAGGATGGCATCAGTTTGTGGCAGATATGGAGGTCAAAAACGAAAGGTTTCCGACCATTTGCGTTTAATAGTTAGCGTTCAGATCAAGCCGACTCGCCAAACAGAGAAGAATCATCTACTTCCCAAGATAATATGGAAAGAGCGCGGAGGTGACAGTTATGCGATTAAGCTAGACACAAATTTGAATTTGGTGGACAGACTCGGAACTCAGACATCTCTAGAATCCCTAACAGATTGCGTCACAATAACCGCACAACTTATGCAAACACAGAAAAAAACAGTTTTTACCAGCCAACAATCATAGTTTGAAAGAGAATAGGCAACGTAAAGAGGCAAAGCCATGGGTTTACTGCGACAGGTGCAGAAATCCAGAGCCACAAGCTCTGCAAAAACCGCTTACTGGTCAGCCAACAAAGAATACAAGACCTTATTTATGTGGACGCAAAGGGAGTATTACAGGCAGCTTGAAATAGCTTTGAACGCGGTAAAGGATAGTAAAGTCCTCTGGACACTTCTGAGGCAGGTAAATGAACCAGTGACCGCAAACCAATCAAGACTGATGCAAAGAAACTTGCAATTCCAAAGCCTGCTGTATACAGATGGTCCTCCCATGGAACATATTTTTGCCTTGCCTTACACCAGTATTCCATACAGTGGATACAAACTACATAGGTATATCTTTCGTAAACGAGACAATTAATACCAATCTGGACTTACCGCCATTGCAAAAAAGAAACTGAAAAACAAAAAGTTTGCGTTCTTCGTTGATTTTTAAGCTGCATTCGAAACGATTGACAGACTAAGCCTCTACCTAAAACTTAGCAATTGATATGTTCCTTCCGGCGTCACAAAATTAGCAGCCTGGCCTCTGGCACGGTAGTAGCCCGGCTTAAGCTCGCCGTATTTGGGGGGGTTCTTTTCCATGGCTAATTCTTCCCAGAAACATATACAATAAATTTATTAAATTCGTATAGTATTCATATGAAAAAGTCCGTTTGAAAGTATTGTCGTGGTTGTGAACAAGTCGACCCCCTTTCACTCCTCATTCAAAATAATGTCCATTCATCCTGATAATAAGAAAAGAACTAAAGAAAAATATTCACACTCATCCATTCTCGGTTCCCATTCACTCACTTTAACACTAGTCCTCCTGCTCGATGTTAAAACCGCCTGGCTGATCCCGCCCTTAGCTATGTACAAGTAGCTAGTTTCCGTGGATCATCCTTTGCCATAGTTCTAGGTAATGATCCCCTTTCTCAGTCCGGCGTTCGTCAATTAGTCTCTAAGTACCTGTGTAGCAACTCCTGGGCTCAACTGATTACTTACCATCATCCGTCTTGAAGCATACCCACCCCAAACATAACACCTTTACCAATTCATGTTTTCAGACCACTTGGGTGTACAATATATTCCATAACTTTTCTTTAAACATTATTATCTAGTTTTCCCTGAACGAGTAACTCCTATTATGAAATATCTACCAAAAAAAAATTTACGAAAATAAGGCAAAATCCATGACGGAATATATAATATATAAAACTATATTTGTATCAAAATAAAAAAAGGAAAAATGAGGGCTAAATTTAAGGCCTTGGGCTGCACTTCAAAAAGAACGCATAAAAACTATAATTACATTACTAAAATTAAATTACTAAAATCCATTACATTACATTTATGGATGGGAAACAGCTGATCGGGTGACAAACGTAAAGTAATCAATTCAAATGCAGTCTGGCTGCTCTTTCACTTACCCCAGGTTGTAGGATGTTGGTGCCAGCATTTAAACAGGGCTGAAAATCTTTAATAACAGAAAAATAATGATCACCAAGCCAGCATATTTCTTTGGACTTTTGGCCAGCTATTTCACTCCACTTGATTTTTTTCTTCACATATACCTCAATAGGTGAATTTAAAAGGCCTTTGCCTGCATGCCAACAATATAATTTAAAACAAAAAAGAAAAACCAAAAGAAATGCACAAGCAAAAGAACCAAAGCTCTTCACCCCCCACCCCTCTTTACACCAAGCTGCGCTCGGAGAAGTGTGCTCTCTCGGGTGCTGCTTGGACTGTAGAGCCGAATTCTCTTCGCAGCCTCTCCGCACGCCTTTACTCCCGCGCCACCGTTTGTCTCTGCTTTGCTGGGCGTCTGGTGGGTGTCTGCCGGGCGCTTGTGGGCCAGCGCAAAGTTCTTAACGGAGTGCAGGGTGTTGTAGTGTGGGCAAAACCGATCGCAAGCCACCGTTTGAAGTTGGTGCGGCGCTCGTGCTGCTGGTTATGCTAGGCCTATGTAAAAGGGCGCTTATATGGTCGTTGGCCTTCTGTTGTCGCTTCGCTCCCCTCTGGGTAGGTCAGTTTTTTTTTCTAGTCTTATATAATTATACATGCAAATATGCCCATGCGCTTGTATGCAGTACTGGTGGCAGCCCGAAACACTTGGTGCACTGACGAACTTGCGATTGTCGCGTTCGCGTACCGGTTCAAACCAGCGATTGGCTCTGGAGTTTTCGTACCGACCTTGGTCGAATTTGGGCGACTCCGATAGAAAAAATGTAAATTACGCCGAGGTACTCGCACTGACACACACCCGCAAACGTTCTTTTTGCCCACAGCTTCCAAATCTGACTAACTGCTGCCCGCTTGTCGTTCTGCCTTCTGCTAGTCTTGGAGACTTTCTTTCGGGCTGCTGCGCATTCGGGCTAGCGTGGGTAGCTCTAGCGGTTACAGGCACACGTAACAGGGTCGGAACCGTCGATATCCTGTATATGGAACGAGTCTGCAAAAAAACTAAATACGTGGCCTGTTATCCTTATCATGCACACCAACAAGGCATTTCCTTTTTTCTTAACGATGCAGCGAACTCTGTTAGGCCCCAACTTGACGTTGTATCCTTCGGTCAGGCTGCTCTGCCTATAGTTTTTCCTATAAACGACTTGTCCTGTTGCATATTCTACCTCTCGGCTACGAGTGTTATAATTCTTTTCGGCTCGCTGATGGGCCGCCTCCAATTCACGCTGGATCTTGCTGCGTAAAAGTTCCATCCTGTCAGGTTGCACCAGGACCTCTTGATCGGCTGCAAATACACCTCCTATCCTTCTCATAATGGGGTATGCCGCAGCGGGCTGAACCATCCGGGTTCCAAACATGGCATAATATGGTTCAGTATCGATGCCTGTATGATGGCCACTCCTCAATGCCCATGCTACCCGGCTCAAATGGTCGTCCCAAGTTCGCTGATCTTCCAGCACGGCCGTTCTAAGGATTTGCAGCACCGAGCGATTGACCCGCTCAGCTGCATTAGCTTGTGGGGAATAGAATCCTGTGCGCACGTGCTGAATCCCATATCTCTCCATCAGTTCTGCAAAAGCTTTGGACACAAACTGCTTCCCATTGTCCGAGTGTATAAACTCGGGGGCATAGTGGGCTTGGTTTATTAATTCGTTTCGAAGTTCTGTGGGCACCCATAACTTCCACAAAAGATCATCAGCCATCTGTTCTCCAGTTCGAAATCCCACTCGTTTGGAAACGTATCCGTCAGATACACAAATATCTAGCAGATCCTTCTGCCTTTCCTTGGCCATTTTAACCAGCTCTTTGTACGTTTCTGAGCCAACCGCTTCGAAACTTAAATCCACTTCACACATAACCTTGTGCAACGCTCCAACTTCCTCCATGTGCATTCGGGAGAGGGTGTCAGGTACCACATTCAACGAGCCTTTCCTATGCTCGATTACAAAATCGAACGCCTGCAGTTTTAGATTCCATCGTGCTAGGCGCCCCGTGAGGTCTTTCTGGTTCATCAGTCATTTAAGGCTGGCGTGGTCAGTAACCACTTTAAAAGGCATCCCTTCAATATACGCCCGAAACTTATAGATGCTCAAAATCGCTGCATAGCACTCCAGCTCGGTTATGCTATAATTAAGCTGCGCTTTATTAAGTTTCGCGGACATAAAGGCAATAGGTCACTCATTTCCCTCTTTGTCCTCTTGATATAAAACTCCTCCCACGCCAATTGTAGAGGCATTGCATTGCACCACAAATGGCCGCGAAAAATCGGCTGTAATCAAGACTGGGGCTGTGGTTAATGCATCTTTCAGCGCCTCAAATGCGATCTGACCAGCCTCTGTAAGGGAAAAATTACATATCCGCTCTTTAGAGAGGCTTTCGTGAAGTGGTGCGGCGATGCTGGCGTTATCCTTCACGATCCTTCGATACCAGCCCGTCATCCCTAAAAATCGTCTCAGCTGCTTGGCTGACTTCGGCTCTGGAAACTCTCGCACTGCACGGACTTTCGACTCATCCTTTTTGATTTTGCCTTCCCCGACCACAAATCCCAAATACTTGGCTTACCTGTGACAGAACTTATTCTTCTCCACGTTGATTGTAAGTTGCGCATCCGCAACGAGCAGACCATTAAGTCGTCCAAGTACACAAAGACGTGTTCCCTTAAAACAGCCGGGATCACCTTGTCCATTAAGCGACACATTCTCTGGGCAGAATTGCACAGTCCAAAAGGCATTACTGTGAACTGATAAAGAGGACGACCGGGCACGGTAAATGCTGTTTTGTCCCTACTTTTCTGTTCCAGCGGTACTTGCCAAAACGCATCCTTTAAGTCGATCGCAGAAATATAATATGTTTCTTGCAGCCGGCTTAGCAATCCCTCAATATGGGGCAAAGGATACCCATCCTTGACAGTTCGCTCATTCACTTTTCGAGCATCAAGGCACAAGCGGTTCTTGGGTCCCTTCTGGACTAACGTTACTGGGGAGCTCCAACTGCTGTTGCTCTCTTCGATCACGCCTAGTACAACGCTTACGCATCAGCGTAAACTAATAGTTGCTTAGCCGGAGAGATTGGATAATGTCGTTGCTTGATAGGAAGATTCTCATTGTGTACCTCTATCACATGCTGCTCAATCGATGTTTTTCCCAAACCAAGCACTGTACTCGATGGGAACAACAGTTTCACCTCTTCCAATTGGTCGTTTTCCTCGGAAAACAGCAGATGGGACATATAGGCAGTTACAGTGGGCTCAGGCTCATCCACCACCTCCACTTCGCTACAGTGCAGGACTTCTCCGTCTGCCTCAACGGTTGGATGCTCACCTGGTTTGCCAACCACAGCTAGTCCAAATGCTCGCCAAAATTCAATGCCAAAAATAAAAATTTTGCTGTAGAGCCGGTACGATCAAGAAATTCAGCATCTTCTCCTTCTCTTCCCAATGCACAGGTAGAGATATCACTCCTCGGACAGTAGTTGCTCTTCCATCAGCCGTCCGAACCTGTTGCGCCTTTAATCGCCTTATCTTCTTCTCTCTACCCTTTAAAAATTCTTTAGCTCCACGGCCGATACAGTTCGCACTCGCCCCCGTGTCTAGCAAGGCCAACATTTCCTTTCCATCCACTTTTGTCTTTGCGAAGAGCCGATTATCCTTCTCCAAAGATACTACAGCATCCAAAATTGCATTCTCTGCGCGCACTTCGTCTTTTTTTTCTGCCGTAATTGTTCAATCTTCTATAGTTTCTAGTTCTTGGACTACTACTTTCATCTCCAAATATCCTTGCGCGTACCTCCTCGTATTCTTGCTGACGCTGGTGCAGACTCTTATTGGGTAAAATATGCCGAGGAGAGGGTATTAAGGGTTCTAATGGTTCGTCTTCGGGCTCCTGTCTCGTTGCGCAGGGGCGCCCGTGGCTCCTGGCAGACCTCTCGCTAAAAACGCTGCGTCCACCATCAGGTATGAATTCATCTGGCCGCAGGAAAAGCAACGCGCATCGTGAAACGCAGACTTGCACGAATCTTGCGAACTTCCACCTTGTTGCTTTCGATAGAAGTCTGGCGGCAGCCCCCAGCTGTGGCATAAATATAAATAAAACGGAGACGAACAAAATCCTTCTCCTCCAGGTGGGGCTGTGCCTGTTTTCGGGGCTCCAGCTGCAGCGCCTTCTCTACCCGTATTTGGCCTAAAATTGCCACCTCCCCCTGGGGCCTGGAGCCGTGAAAAGCGCTGATTCGGTTGATCTCGACCGCCCCTCTGTATGGCTTTCACATCGGCCATTTGCTCTTTTTCACCTGTCTGCACCTCTAACTCTGCAAGACCACTGCAAGACCGATTGGTTATAAAGTATTGTTCCTGCATCTTTTCCACCCGGAATACAAAACTCTGCACGGTCAACCCCTTTCCGTACCCGTCGAACTTTAAGTTCCATCTATCCAGCCGCATCGACCGGCCCGTTTCCATCTGATGGCGGCTTTGGTCGTATTGCTGCTGATTGTCCCCAGAACCCACACGACGTTGCTGTTACCCCTGCGGAGCTGCTGGTGTCGACGCTATGCTGTCACCGCTCTCCCTTCTGTTGCCTGCCTCTGCTACTGAAATCTCCAACTGACCCATCCGATTGGTCATGAAATCTACATGGGCACGGAGATCTGCTAAAGCTCGAACTACTACATGGTTCTGGGCGCACATGCCGGCCACCATTTGGCTCATTGATAGATCTGAGCTTCCCTGATTAGCTCCTGCCTCGACTGGCTGTTCTTCATCAGCTGGCTGTTCTCTTTCCGCTGGCGCACCCCCAATAGCCCCTTCCAAGCTTTTTTCCATGGTACTGCTCTGGTAATCAGCCAATGTTCCTAGCAAATCAAGCTGAGTGGAAAAACTAGCTCGCGACTGGTCTACTGCTTCTTTCGGCTTTGTGAGTACCCTCGGATGACGTCTTATGTGCTCTCTCGGCCCGTTGCCTAATTGCACTAGCTGGCCAGCAGGATCTTCGGGATCGAGTGCACGTCTGCTGCTGCGTGTAAGAGGTCGAGCTTCGGTTGGCAACACTTCTTCGGCGTTGCTACCCATTCACCTAACAGATCACGAAAACTTCAATCGGAAAAACCTCTTGATAACAATCTTCCTCTTAAATCCCACCAAATATTTTCAAAAACCTCGAAAATTTCCGACAAAAAAAATTATTTTTTATCCAAACTTCAATGCAAGAAGAAAACAACTAACTGAAAAATAAAATAAATTAAAGAAAAGTATATTGGGCATGCATAAAAAAATAACACCCAAAAAAAATTGTATATGTAATACTTAAAATTACAAAAAAAAAGAAATGGAATACTTTTACTCCTATATATATATCACAAGTACAATATGGGACTTTTCCTTGAAATTTGTGATTTATTCTCGATATCGATATTTCGATTTTTTTTTTCTTTCTTCAAAAACTATCTTCATAAAAAAACTGGGGTGGGTATGCTGACGATGATAGTGATTTCGCCGAGTCCTTTATTTAAACTTTTCTGCTGTTGCTACACATTCCTGTTGCTGTCCCCTAAAACTTTCTGTCCTCCCCTAACAAAACAGCTTACTGTTTCCTTGGAGTAGCTGACTCCTTGTGTTGCCCTTCTTTCATAGGCCACAGCCTCAATGCCGAGACGGTGTAGCACGGCTTCAGTAAAAAAACACGTGGCTGTGGCTAGGATGGCCCCTGAAAAAACTGAAATAAAAACCAAAACATTTGGAACCGATACCTTTTTCGCAAAGTGGCCTTTCCGAAAAAGTGGCTAGCTCATCCCCATCTAGTCAGAACCAGCCTATGGAGCACTAGCGCACCTGAAAGCTCACCTCTGCAAGCATCTACATTCTCCGCCTCACAGTAATAGCATAATAACTCTTGTATCCTGGCAACGAAAAACCCCCAAAAATCAATAAAAATAAGTAGAAAGTTAAGTCGGTCCTTTTTTTGCACACAATCGTCGTTGGGCGCCAATTGATATGTTCCTTCCGGCGTCACAAAATTAGCAGCCTGGCCTCTGGCACGGTAGTAGCCCGGCTTAAGCTCGCCGTATTTGGGGGGGTTCTTTTCCAGGGCTAATTCTTCCCAGAAACATATACAATAAATTTATTAAATTCGTGCCAATTTTTCTGTCCGATAGTATTCATATGAAAAAGTCCGTTTGAAAGTATTGTCGTGGCTGTGAACAAATCGACCCCCTTTCACTCCTCATTCACGCTAATGTCCATTTATCCTGATAATAAGAAAATAACTAAAGAAAAATATTCACACTCATCCATTCTCGGTTCCCATTCACTAACTTTAACACTAGTCCTCCTGCTCGATGTAAAAACAGCCTGGCTGATCCCACCCAGCAATACAAGTAGCTAGTTTCCGTGGATCATCCTTTGCCATAGTTCTAGGTAATGATACCCTTTCTCAGTCCGGCGTTCGTCAATTAGTCTCTAAGTACCTGTGTAGCAACTACTGGGCTCAACTGATTACTTACCATCATCCGTCTTGAAGCATACCCACCCCAAGCATAACACCTTTAGCAATTCATGTTTTCAGACCACTTGGGTGTACAATATATTCCATAACTTTTCTTCAAACATTATTTGCTAGTTTTCCCTGAACGAGTAACTCCTATTATGAAATATCTACCAAAAAAAATTCACTAAAATAAGGCAAAATCCATGACGGAATATATTTTCGTGCCCGCAGTCCTAACAATCCAACACGACGTAAACTCATCACTACAAAGAAACTCCTCACTAATACAACCAAAACAAAATTAAAAGCAAATCAACTACGACGGACAATTGGACACCATGGACCCTTAAAACAGGTGGCTTCGGTGGACTTGCCACAGCGTTCCCTCCCTTCCTGTGATGTTCCTCAGTTTCCGAGAGGCATCACCCAATCGTTATGGACCGGATTCATTTAATCCATGCTGGTAGCACCGCCTCCCTCTCCCTCCAACATAAAACTTAGCACTTCATTTCACTTTTTTTTCATATATATATATATTGACACAGATTGCATCTCTTAAATTATTGACCTTCGACTAATCCGTATTTACTTTTTCTTTTAGTTGCCGCTTTGTGAACTCGTACACAGTTCTTGTTCTGCCTCAATAACTTTGCGACTTTATGACAATAACTCAGTGACCAACACAAAAAAATCTCCCACCTATCCTAAAGGAGCTCCACTGGGATGGCTAAGAGGCATGTCACACGGCTAACTTTACTCCTAGTTTTGAGGCCAGTACAGAAACAAAGAACGACGCCACAGGACAATAACAAACAAATTATATATATATATAGACAAATAATAAATATGAAATAAATAATTGAAATAAGTATATACCTAAGCATAAAAAAAACAAAACAAAAAAATTAAGAAAACTAAGTCTATCCACTAAGGGTGGATATTTTGACGTAGCGAGTGTCGTCTCTGCCTCCTGGCATGAATGGTCACCTCTGCACACACTACTCGGGTGATTCTAGGGTGAGAATGTGTTTTTTTTTTTTACAATTTGGCCAGAGTCGAGCTGATCCAATATGGTGGAATCAGCGTGGGTGATGGAAGACCAATAAATCAGAAATCTACAGCTTGTGTGCCGGCGACTAGCCTGACCACACTTGCTGTATATTGGGCTTCAGGAACGGACTCACTCGGATGTGTTGAAGTTGTCCGCCCAAGTTTTGTAAAGCTGGATGCGAGTGCCACTCCAATAAATTCCCGTGGCCAGTGGCGATATTTCTATCCGTCTGACCACGCTGAAAACACAAGACCCCCGAGGAGCGTTAGGATCCTCCTAGTCCACATCCACAATTACTACACTCACGTTTTTTTTCTTCTCCAACCCAGGATTTTATTTCTTGTCGAATCTCCGACCACCAATGGGCTTCCGAGCAGTAGACTGCATTTAAAAATTTCTAATTAGTTTTGAACATATAACTCTCACTTTCACCTTGCTTTTTACTGTATACTTTTCTTTAAATTTTTTTGACAGACTCAACACCTTTCTGGTGGTCGCTTTGCTGTCTTACTGTCGGAATGGCGGCCGATTCGGTTCCCTATATGTCCTCGTTCCACCTTCCCAAAATTCCTCAGCTGACCCAATTTCCCCCCGTCATGGTTCACTGACCAATTCCAAGGCCAAGGCCAACATCTGCAGCTACTCGAGTGCGAGAAAGACGCCTAACCTTTAATTGTCGCTTCCTCGCCCCCCGATACTGTCCTAGAACCATCAGAGCGGGATAGCGACACCTTTCCCCTTCAACCGATTTCGGCTTTATCGCCCGACTGAGGGCGCTATCCCCTCCCTGCGCTGAAGCTTCCCCTCATTAGTCCCTAATTTCCCTATATTATCTAATTTTAACCGCCACCCTACCTATACAAGTGCGATCATCTATCGACTTTCCGGCACCACACTTAGACAACTATCGACCTATCGCACACATCTACAACGATTCTATCGTCAAATTGCCCATCCCTGACACCAAGCTACAAACAAACTATAAGCAATGCCAACACCACGCAATTATTTCGAGCGACGCTTCATGGAAAATCAAGCGAAGACATCATTGTGGGCATTGTATAGCGCCTTATTAGAAGCCCGCCGACATGCCCTCCAAAAGATCCTGTCGCGCCCATCGTGGGAAACCCCACATCTTAGCCGGGAAGTATTTGTTCATATCTGTGCGGACCAAGTGTACTTTGTGACGATATTCTTCTTCTACCCACCTACAGGTCAGACTCGAATGTCTTTGGCATGATACACGCCGAGGTTACGACCCTGCAGATCTTCTAAAAGGTACGCATTACTCCCCACTGGCTTTACGACCCTCGCCTTCAGGAATTTCCGTGCGAATTTCGCATTGAAGCCCTTGCTGAACTCGCTCAATACAAAATTCCTGCGGTATACTTCCTGGCCAGGCTGCGCATGGAACACTCGCGCTCGCTTGTCATTTGCAAGCGGCTCCTCTCATACGCCGTCTGGAGACGCTGTTGGACCTGATCCCGAATGACTTGGAGTTTTTCCGCGTTGCTCAGATCGACCACCTCGTGGTCGCACATGGATTTTAGTTTCCTAGCTAACCTATAGTGTGCGCCATTTAAGAACATATGATGTCCAAACACGGAGAAGAATGGTGTTACCCCTGTTGCGGAATGGACAGCGTTCTGAATTGCCACCTGTATTTCTGGCAAATACACATCCCATTCCCGATGGTCCTCATTTAAGTAGGCTCTTATCGCTGTCAACACTCTCCGGTTCACCCTTTCCGAAGCATTACTCTGCGGGGAGTAAACTGGTGTTTTGATATGCCTAACCCCGAACGCTTCAATCATCTCCTAAAATGTTTTGGACACGAACTGACGCCCATTGTCCGAATGTACTATCTCGGGCACTCCAAACCTATAAAATACTTCATGGACTAGAAAGTCAACGACATTGGTGGCAGTGGCTTCTCGCATGGCTTTTAACATCGTATATTTCGAAAAAAGGGTCTACCACGATAAAGATCCACGCATGCCCTTGCTTGGAACGTGGATATTTGCCGAGAAAATCGATATAAAGCTTTTGGAATGGACGGTCATGCCTGGCCAGTAATACTGCCTTCGAAGTTTCTCTAAAGTCTTCACCACGCCTCCATGAGCAGCTTTCTCATCTATATGAGCGTTCTCCACCAATGTAGACGTCACCTCTGAGGGCACCCATAGCTTCCATTCGGTTTTATTGAGCTCGTCTTCCCATTGGCCTGCCATTCGTTTGAATAGTACCCCGTTCTCGACACGAATATCAGGTAAGGATTCAACATTTTGCTGAGCTTCCCCGACCATCGCTTGATATTCTTCTGAATCAAAGGCTGTCGTCTCGAAACCCAACACCTCTTCCTGAACTATGAGGATTTCCTCTACGCTGCGAGACAACGTGTCTGCCACAACGTTCTCGCTACCCTTTTTATGCTCAATGCAGAAGTCATGCCCCTGAAGCTGCAACGACCATCGAGCCAATCTTCCGCTAAGGTCCTTCATGGACATTAACCATTTAAGGCTCGCATGGTCTGTAATGCATGTAAATGGCATTCCTTCTACATATGGCCTAAATTTTCGGATGCCAATAGCGCTGCCAGGCACTCAATCTCTGTCACCGAATAGTTAATTTGGTGCTTGTTGAGCTTGGCAGAGAATAAGGCAATAGGTCGCTCGTGTTCCTCAGCATCCTTTTGGAACAAAACCGCTCCTACTCCTACATGGGACGCGTCGCATTGAATGTAGAACCGCTTCGCAAAATCAGCGTGAACCAATACTGGTGCGGATGTGAGAGCTGCCTTTAAATTTCCTACTGCTTCAACCGCCTCTTCAGTTAACCGGAATTTTCCTCCTGGCTTTTTCTTTAGCGCTTCTGTCAATGGAACTGCTATAGTGACGAAATTTCTTAATGAATCTGCGGTACCAGCCCGCTGTTCCCAGAAAACCTCGAACTTCTTTTACCGTTCTCGGCTCCGGTATTTTCTGGATCGCCACCACCCTTTCTGGATCCATTCTTAGCGATCCTCCACCGACTACAAATCCGAGGTATTTTAAGTTTTTACAGGAAAATTTTGACTTCTTTAAACCTATTGTCAAACCGTTCTAAATGTTTCATATGGCTCGTGAAGTCTGCCGATATGATCAAGAGGTCGTCCAGATACACGAATGTATTTGATCTTAACTCCGCCGGGATTACTTTATCCATTAGGCGGACTAAGCGTTGAGCAGCGTTGCAGAGACCAAAGGGCAAGGTTCTGAACTGGTACAATGGCCTGCCTGGTACCGTGAAGGCTGTGTATGCTCTGCTGCTCTCATCCAACTCGACCTGCCAAAATGCAAATTTAAGATCGACACTGGAGATGAAATGTGTCTGATCAATCCTAGAGAGGATTTCCTCAATGCAGGGAAGTGGATATGCGTCTTTAATTGTCAAAATGTTCAATTTGCGGGCATCGAGGCAGAAGCGATCTTTGTCCGGCCGTCGCACTACAGTCGTTACTCCACGGACTGCAACTTTCCTCGATGACCCCCAAAGCAAGCATTTTATCCACCTCGTCATGTACCACTTTCTGCATTGCGGGAGACAGTGGATAAGGTCTATCTTTAAACGGCTGAGCCCCTGGGACCAGCTCAATAATATGTATTTTCAATGGCTGTCTTTCCCAAGCCAACCTCTTCGAATGCCAGAAACTTTGCTTTCACTAAATCTAACTCTTCTCTTTCCTTTTCAGGTAACTCCCAGCACTCTGGATTAACCGCTTCTTCTTCATCTTCTTCCCTGTAGTGTTCCATTTGCTGCGCTAAGAGTTCAGCCACCTGGGCCTGCTCTGCTCCTTGGGACGCGAAACCTAGGACGGCAGGAGCCAACTCAAAAGTCCTCCAGAAGTCGATACCGAAATATGCTCGCTGCTCCAAATACGGACAGACAAAAAACGTTATCAGTTTCGTCTGATTTCCATACTGGACTGGTAATTCGACTCGCCCAATAATCGAACGATCGTCACCAGATGCCGTTCGCACTATCGATACATATTTCTGTATTTGAACATCCAATTCTGTGAGGAACTCTCGACTGCCTTGACCTAACAAGCTTACACTAGCTCCTGTGTCCAAAAGTCCATTGACGCTTCTTCAGCAAATACTCGCGGATCGGTGCTTCCTCCTCGCTTTATTGCCTCGACCACTTGGCGTCTCACAGCTCGTCTCCGTTTGTAGCGTTCCCGATCTTTCTTTACTCTTACTGACACCAAGCGCATGCCACCTAGGCGTCGTTCCTCAAATATCCAATTTCGCGCCTCTAAGTATCTGCGAATCTTCTCCACATATGGTAAGTATCTTAAACTATTCCTCAACTGACATGACTTATTATCTACCTTAATTTTATTTTCTTCTCCTAATTCTATCGAGCATCCTTCGCGGGATTGCTCGCTGAGCGCGCGTTCACCGCTCTCAACGCACTCAGCCAACCGTTTTCCGCGCATTCTGGGCACTTCGGCACAATCGCATCTGGACGTACGCAGCGAAAGCAGAACACCTTTCTTTCGGTGTTATCACAGTCTCGAAAACCGTGGTTTACCTTTCCACAGTTCCAGCATCCGACTCTAATTGGCCGTCTGCCTCCCTGGCGGATTTCGTCCACACTTGTGACCGGATCTTCATCCTCCGACCCAGCTCGAGCTTCGCTGACCATTGCTTTGGTGCCAACAGGGTATCTTGGCTGCATGTGGTAAGAGGAACGCCCCCGTCGACCAATTCCTCTCTTTACTTCGACGCACTCTTCCCTTAGATCATCCAATGTAAGGACGTTCATCGCATACACATAGCGAGCTATGTTGTCGCGCAGTCCCCGTTTCACGATCTTTACCAAGTCGCTGTCCCGCAGAGGTTTGCACAACCGAGATGCGAGTTGCCGCATCGTATGGATGAAGTCGTCCACACTCTCGCCTGCGAGCTGTTCCCTTTGCAATAATTCATGCATTCTGTCATGTTCAGTTTGGTGTCCCCGAAACCTATCAATTAATGCTTTATGCAACTGCTTCCAATCCGCTACGCTGAATTGGCGCACATGTACCCAGTACCACTCCCTGGCCCGACCCGACAACAGAACATAAATCACGCGCAAAATTTCTTTCCATGGGCATTGATATTGCCTTTGGAGAAATTCCAATCTGAACACGAAGTCCTCCACAGACGTCTTCGCATCGTCTCCGTCAAAGGACACATTCCACCTCTCCACCTTGGTCCAAGACCTGCCCTGACTATTTACGACCTCTCTCGTAGCTTCCCGGAACGGAACTTCATATCTCACATCGTTCGCTTGCTGGTCTTCCACTCTCCAGTTAGACACTGGATTACGCCAATTTCTGGCTAGTGAATCAACTCGCTGTGAATTCATATATTCGGGGCTAAATGGTGGCTTTCTTGGAGGCCTTGGTGTTTGATCCCCATCGCCTCGCTGTGTCCCATCCCTGTAGTCTGGGATAAACTGTGGCTTTGGTGGAGGCATTGATGTTCGATCCCCATCACCTGACCCTTCCGACCCATTATACTTCGGAATTGCCCCCTGATTCCTGTTTATCGCGTGCATCTGATGAGCTGGGGGCCTCGCTACCACTGGTGGCTGTCGGGCTACAATCGGCATTGATGCTTGCGCCCTAATAGGCCCGAGAAAATCGTTCATTTGCTTCATCATCTCCATGAAACCATTCCGACATTCTTCCTGTAACACCCGGTTTATGCCCGTGGCTTGCGAGTTTCTCCATGTTTCATGGGCTTGAGCTATCGCTACATTTATGGCCGAGGTCTCTAATGTCCCAAACTGTTGTTTGGGGAATTCTAAATCTCCTGCAGGCTCAGTCAGGAGCGGCAGGTCAATCAGCTCATGTTGCTGCGTGTCGCGTTGTGCCGTCGCTCTTCAGCTAATCGCTGTTGCTCTGCCGCCCGCTGTTGTTGCCAAGCCGCCATTGGCGTTCTAGTTAACCCACCCATCGAAGGCCGCGGAAGAGAATTTTCTGCTGTCCTATTATTGGTGCTCTCCCATGAATCATTCTCGTTCACCGGATCCCCTGCCTGTCATATTTTTGATTCTACCTCTCCTAATCCGATAATAAATAAATATTGAAGGTATAATAAATAATGAAATAAATGACTATACTGAATAAATATAATGAATAAATAAATATTGCGAATAAAAAAATATAACGAATAAATAAATTATTGCAAATAAATAAATATAACAAATAAATAAATATGACCAATAAATAGATATAACAAATAAATCAATATAACCAATAAATAAATAAATAATATAAAGAATTTTTCTCCCAAAAGATTCAACACCCACACAAAAAAAAATCTTGATCGAACTCTTATCTTCCTTTTTTCTTTCAGATTCAAAATAATGTTGGGGAGAGAGAAGCGGCCACTTGCCGGAATAAATCCGTACCTACCTCAACGCTTATTCTGTTTAGGATCCATCGGGCATAGTCGTCAACTGTACTGGCCATTGATACGAGATCGATGGCCAACAGTTTAGGAACTATTTCCTCACTCTGATTTGATTAGTTTTCTCATCGGTCTGCGTCTCCGTATCCGGTCGAGAGCAAAATGCATCGCGAACTGTATCATACAGTCCGGGTCACTTCCACTCTTTTAAGCAATTCCCGACTCACACATGGACACACAGACAGAGGGATAACATTGAATCAAAAAAACCAAATACGGTAGGTTAACATGAATATTTGATTTGCTTTAATATTAATTTATTCTATTATCACAGTGCATATCACAGAAGTTTTCCTCACCACACCGCCAGGTTGCAAAACACCGACCTAACCTAGGCAGTGATGACTCACCATAGCTCTGTAGCTCGAATCGCTTTGTACTATGCTTTTCTGTATTCTGGAGCAATCATCCTACCGTCATCGGTGGATGAGCCTCCAGGCCTACTCAAAATTACCCTAACCGGACTCTATACTGCTCGTCAGTGATTTATCCAGTCAACCTCCGCATCGCAATTGCAGGCTAGACCAAGCTACCTCCAAGTCGCTGCTAGGGATTGACCAAATCATCAAAGGGCTGCTCTGCGAGAGATCTCGTCGCCTTGTTTATTTTTGATTTCGCACGACGCAACATATACGCGAAAGTATACCCAGCTCCGCGCTCCATTTTGATTGGGCGCCAGATTGTTATGGACCTGCTTATCTCGAGGGCATGCCGGCTGGCTCAGCGCATCTCTAGGGGGGGATCTTCCCGTGCCCGCAGTCCTACCAATCCAACACGACGTAAACTCATCACTACAAAGAAACTCCTCACTAATACAACCAAAACAAAATTAAAAGCGGACAATTGGATAACATGGACCCTTATAACAGGTGGCTTCGGTGGACTTGCCACAGCGTTCCCTCCCTTCCTGTGACGTTCCTCCGTTTCCGAGAGGCATCACCCAATCGTTATGGACCGGATTCATTTAATCCATGCTGGTAGCACCGCCTCCCTCTCCCTCCAACATAAAACTTAGAACTTCATTTCACTTTTTTTTCATATATATAATAAGAAATCAAAAGGTTGGGTTAAATAAAAAAATATATTTTCTTTATTTACTATTGACAACTTATAGAAGAATTACAATCTTAAGGTTAAGATGTGTCGCGGTTGCGAGGCTAAGTAAAACTCAATTTGTGTATCTGCAGCTGCTGCTTAGCAAACCTCGGATGATAGCTTTTTGGGATTCAAGATCAAAAAGCTTTCCTCTCTTTTCTCATTTAATAATTTGAGAGTGGATTGCATCAGCCGATAATTTGAGCTGCATCAGCGATTTGTTCTTGGTGGGAATAACGATTGGAGCGGATGTTTATGTTAGCGTTTTTATGTTTATGTCTGAGCCGCCCAAATTGTTATTGTCACCAAAAATATGGAAATTTATGTTGGGTATTTGTGTGTGTGTTTGGTTACTACTCAAATGTTAGATTGTGATAAATGTATGGGATCTGTATTGGATCGTGGAGTGGTGGATATGTGACTTCCCCATCCTTTGAATTTAGCTTGTCCTCAAGCGGATATTTTAGGGTATAATACTGGATTCGATACATTTTCATTATCTGGTGTATTTAGTGTTGACAAATTTTCATTTGGTGATAGTTCTTTTTGATTTTTGTATTTTACAATGATTCTGTGTGGGATTGCCTTATATTTATAAATAAGATACAATAGTATTGTGATTATCATTATGATTAATGTAGCTATCGTAATTATTTGGAATACATTATTTTTCGTGTGTTCTTGAATTATTTCTTTTGCTTGAATATACGATAGTAGGTCTAGTTTTGTTACATTGTTGTTGACATAAATTGTTTGTGTAAAATCTAATAGTGTGTTTGTGAGCAAAATTTCTTCAAGCTGAATTGAACAATTGAAAGCCTTTATAATGTTATTTCCTTCGATTATTATTTCCCTGTCTATGCAATTTTGATTTAATATTGTTTTGGGAAGATTCCATGTGATGATTATGTTAGGTTCTACATAATTTACTTCGAGATTTTTGTGCATTTTTGTATATCTGCATTCTGTGGAAGCTTGATTTAGTATGCCGGTAATACATTTGTTTATTACTAAATCTTTTGAACTAACCGTGTAGGTTTGATTGTGTTGAACGAAGTATTTATCATGAATTATTTCTGTTAAAATATTGTTATTCTTGTCTGGGAATGGTAAGATTCTAAAAATTGGTGTTTTAATAATTTGACGTGGAATATGGGATATAATCAAAATTTCGTTTGTCATGGTTTTTAACCAAGTTGAGGTTTTAATACTGCCAAGTCTGGTTAGTTGCATTCCTAACTCTATGTCTTCTATGTATTCTGTGAATTGTTGTAAGTTAAATATTAGAATAGCTAATCTTTGATCATTTTCATAGATGAAATCCATTTGGTTGATTCCTTGGTTGATTGCTTCAATAACGTGGTTCAAGTCGTTTGCTTGAATACTGTTTTCTGATAAGTTGCTTATTTTAAGTTCTAGTTCTTCTTTATCTTCTTGATCTAAGGTTCCGAATAAGTATTTGTAAGCTGTCCCTACGAAATTTGCAAGACCTCTTTTGTTACGTTTTGTTATTCTGATTCCATTCATCTCTCTTTCTAGTTTTTCTATTAAGTATTTTATTTGGATAAAATTTTTAAATTCTTCTGATTGATATAAAAAGATTTCATAGGTTTGTTCGGTTTTTGTTATATTTACTGACAGATAATGGTACTCATAATTTACTGGTAAGTTTAATTCTCCTGTTTTGAAAATTAAATAACCATTCTTTGCCTGAATGGGATTTACTTCGAGGCTTTGGCCTTTTGTTTTTTGAATAAAACATGTTATTAGGAATAATTTCAAAAGTGATTTAAGATTAAGCCGAATTTTCTTGGCTCGGTTGATCGACTGCTGATGATCTGGAATTATCGTATTTGCTCTCATTAATTTTCTTTTTCTTTTTAAATTTGGATTTATAATGGGTTATTTTTCTTCCTCTGTTCTTTTCTTCGTAATGTTTTTCGTCGGTTTGGGTAATTTCTCCCGTCTTTTTGAAAGGGTAAGTAGTTTTACTCTTTACTAAAGGTGATTGTCTGTATCTAGTGTCAACTTCAAATTGGATTCTATTTTCGTTCAGTTTTCCAATTTCGTTTATTTTGTTGTTTTGGGTGTTATTTTCTGGTGTTCCAGCGTAAAAAAAAATATCTGCAGGTGTTCTTCCTGTAGTATTATGTTTAGTTTTGTGAGCATATAAGCTTGTTTCAAATTTATTTATTATGTTTTCTTGATCGGTTTCACTGTTGATGATTCTCAATTTTTCATTAACTGTCTTATGAAATCGTTCGATATCTGAAACTCCGTTTTTGCTTGTAGTTATTATTATGTTTACGTCTTCTGATCTTAGCCAGATTTGAAGCGCTGCGCACAAATGCTGAGTCTTTGTCTGCTTTGATTTCGTTTGGTTTACCCATTTCATTGAATATTTTTAGTAGGGCTCGTTTGGCTTCTAACAAATCTCTACCACTTACTTCGATTAAAGCTGCGTATTTTGAATATACGTCGATACATGATAAGAATTGTTTATTGTCAATCATGTAGAAATCGATGACAAATCTTTCTCTTGGATTAAAAACTTCTGGATTTATTTCGTAAGCAAGTTTTGTATTTCTGTGTTCAGTTTTTGAAATGTTACATATTTCACATTCGTTAATAATGTTCTGGATTAGTTTTTGGTAATCGGGATAGTAAAATTTTTCTTTAAAAAGTAGGATTGTTTTCTCAATACCTGGGAGAGAGACTTAGTAATTGTTTCTTTGAATTCGGCAAATGTTTGAATATCTACCAACTTGTTGTAAGTTCTCATTAATTTTGTCAAATTGTTCGGACTGATGATTTCTATGAATGCATTTGGATTATTAAGAAATCAATTTCGTTCTCGAAATATATTACACTATTTTTTGTGCATAGGTATTCTTTAATAAGGTTTTTGGCATGTTCGTTTGTCGTTTCCTTGTAGATAATTTGATATTTTGTTTTGTGAAAATATCTTGTTGTTTGTACCTCGTTTGATTCACCTTTGATGAATTCGATCTGTCTATTGTAATAATTTATGGGTCTTTCTGTGATAGCAATGTATCTTTGGTTGTCTTCATGTGCACTGTGCACTGTAGCTGCAATGCTACTGGGTGTTTCTCCCAAGAAATTTTCTTCGATTTTAACTCTTGATAGAGCGTCTGCTACATAGTTCTCTTTACCTGGAATATACTTTATGTGGTAGTCAAATTCGTTTAACTTGATCTTCCATCTTTGCAATTTCATGTTTGGTTCTTTTATGTTGTTAAGCCAAACCAAAGGTTTGTGGTCTGAAAGAATGTCAAACTTTCTTCCATAAAGGTATGATCTGAAATATTTTGTTGCCCAGACAATAGCAAGGAGTTCTTTTTCTATTGCGGAATAATTGACTTCGTGTTCGTTCAAAGTTCTGCTGGCAAAGCATATTGGTTTATGGTCTTGAGATAACACTGCACCTAAGGCAATATTACTAGCATCTGTAGTTAGGGAAAAAGGTTTTTCGAAGTTTGGGTATGTCAGTATTGGATCTGACATGATAAGCATTTTTAGTTTTTCGAATGCTAAAACATAGTCTGTGTCTTTGACATTGATTTTCGATCCTTTCTTTAATTTGAGTGTTAAAGGTTTTGCTATCTTAGCAAAGTCTGGGATAAATTTGCGATAGAAACCGCAGAGGCCTAGGAAAGATTTAATTTCCTTAGTAGTTTTTGGAATTGGGAATTTTTCAATGGCTTGAATTTTGGTTGGGTTGGGTTTGATACCTTCAGTGGTTATGATATGACCAAGGAATTCTGTTTCTTTTTTTAGGAATTCACATTTATCAAGTTGAAGCTTGAGATTAGCTTGTCTTAATTTCATGAACACTTTCTTTAATGATAATAAATGTTCTTCCAATGAAGTGGAAAACACTATTATATCATCCATGTATACAAGACAATCTTTATAGATTAGATCTTCTAACAGATTGTTCATGCAACGTTGGAAAGTTGCTGGTGCGTTTTTCAGACCGAATGGCATTCGAGTGTACTCATAATGTCCATTTTTAGTCGAGAATGCAGTTTTGAGGATTGATTCTTCGTCCATTTGGATTTGATGAAATCCTTTCGCGAGATCAATTGTTGTAAAATATTGGCATTTGCCTAGTTTGTCAAGTATATCATCCATTATTGGGATTGGATATTTGTCACTTATGGTATTTTCGTTCACATCGCGATAGTCGTTGACTACTCGGAATTTCTTTCGTCCTGATGCATCTAGCTTTTTTGGAACTATCCAAATAGGCGAGCAATAGGGTGAATTGGATTTTCTGATTATGCCTTGTGTAAGCATATCTTTAATTTGGTTTTCGACTTCTTCGTCAAAAGCTTGGGGATATTTATAAGGTTTCCTATAAATAGGTTCTTCATGTTTCGTTTTTATTACGTGTTTAATAGTACTAGTAAAGGTCAAATTTTCACCTTCTTTGTACTGGATGTCACTAAATTCAAAAAGAACTTTAGTGAGTTTCTTTTTCTCCTCTTCGTTTAGGTGTTCTAAGCGATATTCGTTACTTTCGTGTAACTCATTGTTGATTGCGAACACTGTATGTTCGTCTTCTGTTTGTGGTGGATCGAGGCATTCATATGCGGTCTCGTCCGAAATTTCTTTTACCTCTTCATGATTATATTTCATGGAGAATGGAAGGTTGTTTATTAGTACTGTTTTAGTACCATGATCGATTATTGCTTTAGTATCTTCTAAGAATTCTCGACCAAGTAACATGTCATAATTATTAGAAAAATTATGCAAGTAAAATGTTTGATGTGTAGGGCAAAGTTTGCTGGGTTTTAGGTATATACTTCGTTTTAATTTTACTATACCATTAATGGTATGTACTTCAAGTTGGTTGTTTTTGATTGGAAAATTTAAATGGTTCTTTGTCATTAAGTTAATAGATGAACCTGTATCTATTACACATTTTAAGATTTTATTGTTAAAAATCAAGTTTATGTATGGGTTTGTTCCTCTTCTTCTTCTTCCTCTTCTGTTTCCGAGGCTGCTTGATGAAAATTTTCGGAAGTGTCCATTTTCTGATGACCACTTCCACTTTCGCGTTGCCTTTTTACGGGTGGATTAGGGGCAGTAGAATAATTTTGGTTTTGTTGATGATTGATAGGGTTCTGGACTCTACCTTGGCTTAGTTTTTGTTTAAATTCTTGATGCATTTGCTGATTAGATTCAGCACGATTCTGGTTCTGATTTTGATACTGATTCTGATTATTAGTCTGAGGTTGATTGAAACTTTGAGAATAATTTCCCTTATTTCCACGATTGTCATTATTTTTCTGATTGTTGTAACCTTTTGAGGTTGATTGACCATTTGACTGGTTCGATTTTGTTCGATCGGAAAAGTTGTTTTCAAAAACTCCTTCTTGCTGAGCTACCTGTTTCAATTTTACTACTGAGGTTATGTCATGTCTTGCAAGGGTCATAAATAACCTGTCAGGAAGTTTTTTCATTATAACGTCTTTAATTGTGTTGTTCATTGCATTAGTGTAAATGTGGGTGTTCAGTGTGTTGTCTTCCAAAGTTAGTTTACTTGAAATAACAAATGACTTATATTCTAATTCTTCGACAAACTTACGGATGCTTCCGTTAAATTGAGTGTTATATAAACGTCGTAGAAGTTCTTCAAATGGGGTTTGGACCTTGAAAGCTTCGATGAGTGCGATTTTGAGTGCTGCCCAGTTGCTAGCTGCTGATAATTGGGAAACTCGTTGGGCGTCTCCAGAAATTTGCATTTCGATTCCTCCGAATAATACGCTGTGTTGTCGGACATCTCTTGTTGGGTATAGTTGCATAATGAAGTCGACTCGTCTTATGAATGCACACAGGTCTTCTGATGATCCAGTGAAAGTAGGCACCTGCCTAATTTGTCCTAGAGCTTGGTTTAAATGTTGCTCTGATAGCTGTAGTACGTGTGCTACTGCTGGTGCTGAGTTGATGCGGATGTTGGAGCTGGGTCTGGCATGTTGATTGGTTTTTTGGGGATTTTTGTTGGTAGATTGGTTGACTTGTTGATATGATTTCTTTTGGTGACTTCTTTGTAGCGGTCACACTAGATTTTAGCGGGCTTTAATTGTGAAAGGGTTTTTTGGGGTCGTGAGTTAAAAAATCAAATTTAATTTTCATATAACTTTAGCTGTCACACTTTGTTTTAAGCGAGCTTTAATTATGAAAATTTTTGCGCGTCACGATTAGCGGTCACACTTTGTAGGGTTAAGCGGGCTACGACGACTTTGAGTTTATTTGGGGTGCGAGTTGAAAAAATCAAATTTAATTTTCATATAACTTTAGCTGTCACACTTTGTTTTAAGCGGGCTTTAATTATGAAAATTTTGTTTGCGCGTCACGATTAGCGGTCACACTTTGTAGGTTTAAGCGGGCTACGACGACTTTGATTTTTATTTCACGCGGGTTCTTGTGCGGATAATTTTACAACGTTTAGCACTGAGTGTTTTCTTTGTAAATGTTCACAAACCGTACTAGCACTAAGATCTTGATCGATCCTTAAAAACGTCAGAATTATCCTACCGGCTGCGCCAATAAGAAGTCAAAAGGTTGGGTTAAATAAAAAAATATAATTTCTTTATTTACTATTGACAACTTATAGAAGAATTACAATCTTAAGGTTAAGATGTGTCGCGGTTGCGATGCTAAGTAAAACTCAATTTGTGTGTCTGCAGCTGCTGCTTAGCAAACCTCGGTTGATAGCTTTTTGGGATTCAAGATCAAAAAGCTTTCCTCTCTTTTCTCATTTCATAATTTGAGAGTGGATTGCATCAGCCGATAATTTGAGCTGCATCAGCGTTTTGTTCTTGGTGGGAATAACGATTGGAGCGGATGTTTATGTTAGCGTTTTTATGTTTATGTCTGAGCCGCCCGAATTGTTATTGTCACCAAAAATATGGAAATTTATGTTGGGTATTTGTGTGTGTGTTTGGTTACTACTCAAGTGTTAGATTATGATAAATGTATGGGATCTTGTATTGGATCGTGGAGTGGTGGATATGTGAATATATATATAATATATTGACACAGATTGCATCTCTTAAATTATTGACATTCGACTAATCCGTATTTACTTTTTCTTTTAGTTGGCGCTTTGTGAACTCGTACACAGTTCTGGTTCTGCCTCAATAACTTTGCGACTTTATGACAATAACTCAGTGACCAACACAAAAAAATCTCTCACCTATCCTAAAGGAGCTCCACTGGGATGGCTTAGAGGCATGTCACACGACTAACTTTACTCCTAGTTTTGAGGCCAGTACAGAAACAAGGGACGACGCCACAGGACAATAACAAACAAATTATATATATATATAGATAAATAATAAATATGAAATAAATAATTGAAATAAGTATATACCTAAGAATAAAAAAAAAAAACAAAACAAAAAAATTAAGAAAACTAAGACTATCCACTAAGGGTGGATATTTTGACGTGGCGAGTGTCGTCTCTGCCTCCTGGCATAATTGGTCACCTCTGCACACACTACTCGGGTGATTCTGGGGTGAGAATGTGTTTTTTTTTTTTACAATTTGGCCAGAGTCGAGCTGATCCAATATGGTGGAATTAGCGTGGGTGGTGGAAGACCAATAAATCAGAAATCTACAGCTTGTGTGCCGGCGACTAGCCTGACCACACTTGCTGTATATTGGGCTTCAGGAACGGACTCACTCGGATGTGTTGAAGTTGTCCACCCAAGTTTTGTAAAGCTGGATGCCCGTGGGACTGTCAGCCCGACAATTCTGCACCGATAGTGCAGTTTCACTTTTTTGGCGTACCACTCCAATAAATTCCTGTGGCCAGTGATGATATTTCTATCCGTCTGACCACGCTGAAAACACAAAACCCCCGAGGAGCGTTAGGATCCTCCAAGTCCACATCCACAATTACTACACTCACGTTTTTTTTCTTCTCCAACCCAGGATTTTATTTCTTGTCGAATCTCCGACCACCAATGGGCTTCCGAGCAGTAGACTGCATTTGAAAATTTCTAATTAGTTTTGAACATATAACTCTCACTTTCACCTTACTTTTTACTATATACTTTTCATTAAATTTTTTTGACAGACTCAACACTTTTCTGGTGGTCGATTTGCTGTCTTACTGTCGGAATGGCGGCCGATTCGGTTCCCTATATGTCCTCGTTCCACCTTCCCAAAATTCCTCAGCTGACCCAATTTCCCCCCGTCATGGTTCACTGACCAATTCCAAGGCCAAGGCCAACATCTGCAGCTACTCGAGTGCGAGAAAGACGCCTAATCTTTAATTGTCGCTTCCTCGCCCCCCGATACTGTCCTAGAACCATCAGAGCGGGATAGCGACACCTTTCCCCTTCAACCGATTTCGGCTTTATCGCCCGACTGAGGGCGCTATCCCCTCCCTGCGCTGAAGCTTCCCCTCATTAGTCCCTAATTTCCCTGTATTCTTTTATTTTAACCGCCACCCTACCTATACAAGTGCGATCATCTATCGACTTTACGGCACCACACTTAGACAACTATCGACCTATCGCACACATCTACAACGATTCTATCGTCAAATTGCCAACCCTTACACCAAGCTACAAACAAACTGTAAGCAATGCCAACATAGGGCTAAATTTAAGGCCTTGGGCTGCACTTCAAAAAGAACGCAAAAAAACTATAAATTACATTACTAAAATTAAATTACTAAAATCCATTACATAACATTTATGGATGGGAAACAGCTGATCGGGTGACAAACGTAAAGTAATCAATTCAAATGCAGTCTGGCTGCTCTTTCACTTACCCCAGGTTGTAGAATGTTGGCGCCAGCATTCAAACAGGGCTGAAAATCTTTAATAACAGAAAAATAATGATCACCAAGCCAGCATATTTCTTTGGACTTTTGGCCAGCTGTTTCACTCCACTTCATTTTTTTTTCTTCACATATACCTCAATAGGTGAATTTAATCGGCCTTTGCCTGCATGCCAACAATACAATTTAAAACAAAAAAAGAAAAAACAAAAGAAATGGACAAGCAAAAGAACCAAAGCTCTTCACCTACTAAATCGCCTATATATGCAAATATTCCCATGCGTTTGTATGCAGTACTGGTGGCAGCCCGAAACATTTGTTGCACTGACGAACTTGCGATTGTCGGGTTCGCGAACCGGTTTAAACCAGCGATTGGCTCTGGAGTTTTCGTACCGACCTTGGTCGAATTTGGGCGACTCCAATAGAAAAAATGTATATTACGCCGAGGTACTCGCACCGGCACACACCCGCAAACGTGGGTAGCTCTAGCGGTGACAGGCACACGTAACACAATATTGGAGTGTCTACTAAGGTAATTCAAATGATCCAAAGCTCATAAATCTGTAACAAGACCGCTATTTAGGTATTTTGAGACCAACCTTGGGGTGAAATAAGGCTGCCGACTTTTCTGCCACGTGGTGTTCAACTGGTTTTGGAACGTATCAAAGTTCTAATGTAAGCCGATGACATGGTGCTTATGGCGGTATAACGCCCGGGACTTGCAGCAAATGATCGACGCAATGTACTCGTACTGCCAAACGAGGTTCCTTAAAATTTACTGCGAAAAATCCAAGATAATGTAAGTACGTGATACAAGGGGATCTGGTCTATAAACGGAGTATATTTGGATAATGTCACCGAATTCCCGTACTTGGCAGTCACTCTTACTCTAAGTATGTCATTTCTCTAGCACTTGAGCAAGAAACTAAGCGACTCAAAAACTGTGAAAACAAACGTCAGTCTCAGCACTAAGTACAAATGGTTCTTAGCCATAGCCAGAGCAATGTGTGCTATGCTGCTCAAGTACGGGGCTTTGGCCAATATGCAGAAGTAGAACGACTGCTCCGTTTTTATATAAAGAGGGTGTTCAAACTGCCTCTATGCTCGCTCAACTATGCCGTAGGTTGGAAACGGGACTCCCAACAATGATTCTTTACACAATGCAACTCAACTTTGTTTATGTGAAAAAACTATGCAAATGCCATCCCCAGGTCTTTCGAGAATTGTCACAGAACCCCTTTTAAAAACAAAATCACAGTGAGTCGGAAGCCATGGCGTAGTACCACAATAATATATGGAACATGGAAGACTACAGCTCATGGAACCTGTGGCAAATCTGACAAAGACTACTTTTCTGACTCTACTTTTCTATGACAGCTATAGATGCCCGAATTCAACCAAACTTAGTGGAATCACCGGAAAGTTTTTTTTTATAAAAATATGTATTATATGAACGCATTAACATATTCATTGAAAATCAATTTCAACTGCTACTACTACTAGAACGGTTCGGTTCGGTGCTTTAACGAGTTTTAAAACGTGAATCGATTTCCTCTAGCCAATGCTATTTATTAATTTGGAAATTTGAGTCGTTTCCCTAATATAATTATAATCCAGCATTTCGTTCGGCCCACTACATTCCTAGCGTTTGGTTTGGATGACTATATCTCATAGCTCCCATAGGAAAAGTAAAAATTTCTCTAAACTTCATATTCATAGGTTTTCTATGCTTTTTTATAATTCTGCCAACATTCGAATTGCAAGTCGAATCTTAGCCTGAAGAGTTTTTCTCATGTAATATGAAAAATATAGCCGACACTTTCTGATTGCGAAGCGCAATCCTCTTACTTATAGACGAATCCTGCGACATTATTCTACGATTTTTAAAGATTTTCAAATGGTTTTCAGGAATTCATTACGACAAAAATCATAATGTTTCATAGTGTGCAGAACCGGCGGTTCAGAAACAGTGAAATCACTGGACCGAACCAGTACTTCTTTTCGAGTGGCTACATCCCTGGCATAGATGCTAAAAAAAAAGCTCACACTTGCTTGTTTGAAGCATCATCAAGGCACTGAATAATACTGTTGTTCTCAGAGGCAGACCTCTTGTTAGCAACAAAGCAAGGGCGTCTATTGTTGAACAGTGTTTTTCCCACATTCATGGCAGATTAAATGACACATCAGCACGCCCTTCTACATATTGCATGGAAGCAATTAATCGCAAATTTGGTACCGTCCCATCGTGTAACTAGCTTCACAATTTATGAAGTACTCAAATAATTTTTTACATTGATAATTAAAAAAAAAATTCGGTAAAATTTGAAAATTTTAAGCCTTATCGGCACCATTAAACCATTAACCATAAGATATCTGATTTTGGATTTTCGTTAAATTCTCCATAAAATATTCTGCATTTTTTGAGCTATGCGCCTCAAATGACTAGAAAAAAATGTTTTTTCACACAAATCAGGTACGCTCTAATGCACATACAAGTCAAACCAACCGTTACACCAACAACAATGATGGATGGCCATGACCCCTGGACACCTGCTGCTGCTGTGTCAGCAGCTCCTAATGCTGCCGCAAGGATACGGGCCAAAAGGAAACAGCAACAAAGTCACCTTAGCGTCTTTGAAGCGGTGGCGACTGCAGTCGGAGCTCCGCCAGCAGTTGTGGCACAGTGGGTCAAAGAACCAACGAACCAATTGGGCCAAGAAGGCGTCGAATTAAAAAATGGGTTGCCTTGTTCTCTTACACTAGAACAGCTTACCTCCCCAGAAGTGGATCACAGGGCGCGTGGCGCGCGTCATAGTTGGGAAAAACTGAGTGGCAGAGGTGCGCACGGCATCGGGCCCTATTAGAAGGCCAAAACACATGGTGACTGCTTTAATAAAGCAGTGAAAGAGCTGGAGCCTTTAACGAAGCTCGAATGTTGGAGCAGCGGCTTCTGCATTAGCATTTATATTTTGTTCGCTTATAAGTCGAGTTGATTTGAAAGAACTGTTTGTCGTCCAGCCAAACGAATGGAACAGATCGGATAAGCGATATTCGAGTTATAAGGAAACCAAACTATTATGCAAGGTTGTACCGGCCGCAAAGGCGATGGACAGCTCGTCCCACATTTAAACCTATCTTTGGTAGGTACAGATAATGTTTATCTTGGTCTAGAAGTATATGTATTTGGTTTTCAAATATTTGATAAGAATTATTTAAGCCTGCCGCCATAGAAAACATGGCATACTTTTAGGGGCACTTTTAGGAAAGCAGCGCTGCTACTGCGCTGCAGCAGCGAAAAGTATTTTGATCATATCTCGACAACCGTTCATCTGATCTTCATCATTCTATTGGCTGATCGATAAGTTATCCTTATTGCTAAATAAGTCCAGAAGGAACAAACCATCTATCTTTAAAACTGTGGAAGATGTGTTTTTTTTTTAAATTGCGGGGGCGGCGGGGGGCGTGGCAAAAATTGAAAACAAACTTGATCTGCCTGCAGACATAAGAGCATATGTCCCATATATGTCAACCTCTATGTCTTACCATCTCTGAGATCTGTGCGTTCATACGGACAGACAGACAGACAGACGGACGGACAGACTGACATGACGGACACGACTCGGCTGTTGATGCTGATCAAGAATATATATACTTTATAGGTTCGGAGATGCTTCCTTCTCGATGTTACAAACTTTTGCACAAACTTGTAATACTCTATGTACCTACGGTAACGAGTATACAAAATACTAAATAGTTGATGTGTACCTAGAAATACGCATTCTCCGTGTTTTGGATTTTAAGTCATGTTACAATGATGAAATAGAACTTTATGTATAATGCGCCGGCTCAAGTACGGCTTATGCAGCTGATGCAGTTTATCATCCCAAAAACCCTACAAAATTACGGACCGAACTACGCGGATCCATATTAGCAATTAAATGAAATGGAGCAGCTCCACCAATCGTTGAACCAAAAAACCCATACCCATGCTCTTGAGGACAGAAACCACCATAGTGGATAAATGATGACGTTAGTCGATGGAAAACGTTCTTTAGTAACAGAATAGCTTACATGCCAGTTGAACCATGTGGGCACAGCAGATAACGCAGCGCATTGTGCAACGAGAGGCCTCACCCCTTCGTACCTATTAGAGTGCTGCATGATTGCATTCAAGTCAACTCATGAAGCCTTCATGCTCAAATTGAATTGAAAGAATTTTCTAACTCTCTCCAATGAGTTTTAATTGAGTGAATGAGTTTTAATTTTTTAATGTCAAATTCATTCAATTCAATCGATGAGCGCCCAAGTTGAATTGAATTAAGAATTGAGTGAATTATTTCGACATTGCCAAGATAAAAACAAGAAAGAAAGTCGGTCAAGCCCGACTATAACATACTTTGTACCAAGAAAAAGTTTTTTGATCATAACTCGAAAACCGTTCATCCGATCTGCTTCATTCCTTTGGCGGATCGATAAGTTATCTAACTAACTATAACTAAATATGTCCAGAAGGAACAAGCCATCTATCTTCAAAACTGTTGGAGAAATTACGTTTTTTCTAAATTGCGGGGGCGGGAGAGGGCGTGGCCAAAATTGAAAATAAACTTGATCTGCCTGCAGACATAAGAAGCATATGTCCCATACATGTCAAACCTCTATCTCTTACCATCTCTGAGATCTGTGCGTTCATACGGACAGACAGATGTTAGGGTTAAAAATTACGAATGCGCGAATGAAAATGTATTCTGTAGCAAAATTAAGTTGAACACTGTTCAAATTTTAATTGATTTTATAATTCAATATTAAAACAAAGAAACATTATTTTGATTATATTATTAGAGTGAATAGCAACATTACTACGTTTTTCTGATATTAAATTCCGTGCATCTGAGAAAGCTCTTTCGGAATCTGAGCTTAGTGTGCAGAATAAATTTTAGTGCTTTCTTTCCACCAAGCGATTTTCCTCATCATTTTATTTTTGTATAAAATTTACCTACACCCAGAAAAAATATGGACTAAAATGGGTCAAAATTACCTAATATTATATTTCGCTTGTGGTTTAGTTATTCTTGGTTTTTGGATCATTTTAATTGTGGATTTCTTCAATTGACTTGGAAGAGAGAACTATTTCGTCGATCGAAAGTCTTTGGCCAATCGTTTTGATCGTTCCTTAGCCAGTATGGTCTCTGCCACCACAGTTGCAATTTGGCTTCTCGTTGCACAACCCACTGGGCAATCTGCTGTGCCACTGGCTCCACTGGCATAAAGTCTTGAGATATATGTGGTGGCAGGACTTGGTAGTTCCATAATCATTTTCGGCGTAATAAGATCATGTCCAGGTGCTTTTCTGGAATTAAGTTCTCCAATAACATGTTCTATTTTAAGCGAGTCAACTTCTATTGAGCCAGCTTGTGCAGAGTTAGGAACCAACAGAAGTAATTTTGCGTTAGTTGGTGGATTTGTCTTTTTTTTTTTTATTCCATTATTTACACTAAATTAACTATACACATATGATCACTTTGGCACAACAGAAAACAGTAAGTTTGACAGAGACATCATAAACCTGGGGGACGGCCGCAAGGCATTGCTTCGCAGATTTAATGACCCGCCTACTCCCTGATTCTACGCTGCATATCCAGTCTCCGAAGGGTAGCCATAATAGTAGCTGCGAAGTCGCAAGTTGCCTCCCAGTTCTCCTTCGACGTCAGCAAGTATGGGACTAAATTATATTCGGCTATACTGCCGCCCATCACTTTGGATAGCTCCACCCGATCTTAGACGGTAGGCCTCACATACGAGAACGCCATGGAACAGTGCCAGATCGGCCTGGCATATAAAATAGTGGCTTTTGTAACACTCGCCAACAGCCTTCTTCGCCCCTGTTTTGGTCCACGCGTGTCCATCATGATCCTAGCTAAGGCGTTGCTTGATTTTGCTGCCTTCTCTCCGACGTAAGCAAAATGTTCTCGGAAGCATAGCCTGGTATCCAGCATTACTCCAAGGTATTGAATGGCTCTTTTGGACTTGACCCTGACCCATCTTCTTACGACTTACTAGCACCGCCTCTGTCCTATGCGCCGCGAGGTCGAGTCCCGCCACATATAGCCACTGGTGGATGCGCCCAATGCCAGAATTGCACGCCTCCTCTGTCCTTCTAAGTACCTTACCCACAGCAACGAGTGCCACATCATCCGCAAAGCCCACTAAGTGCACTCATGGTGGGAGGGACAGCCGGAGGACACCATCATACATGGCGTTCCTTAGAACAGGTCCAAGCACGGAGCCTTGTGGAACACCTGCTGACACCACATGGGTTTTGTTTTCCTCTGCCGTGGGCTACGTATGCACTCTACCACTGAAGTGGGATCTAATGACCGTCTGGAGATACTGCGGAACACTGAATTCAACTAAAGCGTTTAGGATTCGGCTCCAATCAGCGCTGTTAAACGCATTTTTCACGTCCAGGGTGACTACAAGGCAATACTCCTTAGATCCTCGATTCCAGCTAGAGCCCTTAATAGCACTGCGAGCAATAGTGACCACCTTGTCAATCGCAACCACTGTTGACTTCGCCTTTCTAACTGAGAAACTGACTGACTTATAAGCTTCTCGAATACCTTACCAACTGTATCGAGGGTCTATAGGATGGTGGATCGCTTGGTTGACTTCTTTGTTTAGGAAGAAGTACCAGTAATTGTTTTTTCCAAATGGTTGGAAAATGCCTTCTCGCAGGCGCTCATTGAAGACATCCGCAAGCTGTGCTGGGTACATTGCCATGGCTAGCTTCAGAGCACGGTTCGGAACACCATCAGGGTCGGGTGCTTTATTGGGTTGATGGTTCATGGCCGCCGCCAGTATTTCTGCTTCGGTGATCTCCTCTATAACATTTGTGGTGGTAACACAAGGGTGCATGGGCAAGACAGACGCGCGAGTTGGGAAGAGGTTATCGACAATTTTTTTCAGCTCACACGGGTCGCTTGGTGTATCCTGTTTGTTCGGAATTGAACAAAGATGCCTCTACGAGCCACGACCGCGATCCCACGAACATAAGTAGCCTAGGTGATAAACGCATGTCAATGATCAAACATGATGAGCCTGACGGAAACCATAAACAAGTCAATGTTTATGGTTGAGCAACAATGTAACAGTTTGGTTCTTTCGTGCACTGTCTAGCTTGGTGCTCAATGTCGCCACATTTGAAGCAGCCACCATTACAGTTGTCCTTGCTCTTGCAGTTGATAGCTATATGACCAAATTCCAGGCATTTGAAGCACTTTTTCAATTGCGGTCGTACCCTCCCCCGGCATTGAACCCAGCCGACTCGAATTTTGCCTACCTTGATGAGCTGTGACGCCTGATCCTTAGTCAAGGATAACATTGCTATCTGTGCTCCGCCATAGCCCGCACGAAGCGAATTCCGACAGTGCCAAGTTTATGGCTGCACAGATTTCCTCTTTCGTGGTGTCCTCATCGATATCTCGAATCTCAAGCCCTTCTTTATCTTTAAGAGTCTTGACTACTGCTTTGCCGCTCATTGCCTGTTTAATGGCTGTCTGGAGCTTAGCCGTGTTCGGCTGTGCTTCCTTTTCAAGACGGAAGAGTATGTCCCCTCCAGCTGTTTTCCTTATTTGACTCACCATTCCACTGACTTCTTTTAGAGATGGGTCGGATTTAACAATCTTTAAGACGTCAGCAAACGTGCATGTCTCGGTTATCTTGACCACGACTGCACCTGACTTTGTGTTAAACACTGGGTTTCTTTTACTTCTATTTTGGATCTTCGTCCATTTACGATTCGGCTTGCTTCCTTGATTTGGTCCATTGTTGTTCAACCCTGGACACTCGTTGGGATGCTTGGCTCGTTTTGACTGCATCTGCTGCTGCTGGGCTCCACCTTTTGGGTCTTCAGCTTTCTTAGGGAAGACTTTCTGCTCGTTGGTGAGTCTCGAAGGCGTTTTGGAGTACCTACAGGAACTCCCGCTGCCACTGCGTGCACAATGGCCTTAGCCGGGCCATTGATTGATGGTGTGGTTTGCGTTTCGACACTCGAAGATTACAGAACACGGCTGCGACTTTTTGCAGACTGATAACTTTGTTCAGCTCGTCTCTCATAAATTGGTTTATGATCTTTTGACCCTTAAAAAGAGTACTAAGTCCATCTAGAGTGGCTCCGATACCATCAATAGCATCTTTCAGGGTACCAACGAACAGACTCTTTTGGGGAGTTCTAGACCATTTGCCACCTGGCGTGCCCCATTGTATCGGCGGGGATCTCGGCAGCGCTGAGCGCCGCACGAAAGCCGCCGGATCTTGTGTATCCAGGGTATCTGCTACTCAACCCTAATCTGTTTGGGGAGTCCCTCGTTGGCCTAAAGTTTCCCTTGGCGTTTTACCGATGGGAGTTATACCGCCCCGTTTCGGTCACCAGAGCCTCGATATTTGGGCACCGCTGAGGCGGGGAGGTTGGTAGTTAGAGGGTTCCTTGACCTTCTGCTCCTTTTTTTCCCAGCAGTCTAGGTGATATAAGCAGAACACCGACTCGCTATTTATTTTACGACTTATTTATTTAAATAAAGAATAATATAAATAAAAGGAAAATAAAATAATTTTTGCTCTCAGTAGGACTCGAACCTGCAACCTCTGGAATTAGAGTTAGCCACTCTACCCACTCCACCACCAGAGCTTCTGCGGTAATGCTGCCAAATGCACTTTAAGTGCCTCTCTCTCTTGCGACAGTCAGAGGGTTTGCACTGCTTTGCCGACTCGGCAGTATGCAAATTAAATTTCAAAGGACTTGTTAAATACAAAAAAGAATTTTATTTCGACCGAAGCCGACACGTTTTCTTTATTGAGTCAAAATCAGAACTAAAGTAAATGACAATGTTTTTGACACATTTTGCTGCAGTTGCTGCGCTGCTGCAGTTGCACAATATTTTCGTCGCCTTATGATGCGTTAGCGATTTCCACGGGAAGCGCAGACTTGGAGTCAGCATATCGGGTTTCCGTAAATTGGGGCTTTGAACTTGCACAAGCGTATGCGTGTGTTTGGAGATGATATTGTTTTACTTTATTTTAAATTAATTTCATCATTTGGCAATTATTAAGTTTTATGGCTTTGTGAATGTTATTGTTGTTAACTCTTTCTTCCTTAAATTCTAACGTCCTCGTTCGTCTTGACGGGTTGACTCGTCTGCTTTCTTCTGGGTCACATAGGTAACGCGTACACGCCCTTTTCTTTTAAGGATGTACCTAGTTAGCATGATAATGAGACCAATCGTTGATCCGAGTGCAATTGAAATGTCCGTAGCGTGGGAGGTGATTCTCAGCAGGTCTATTTATTGCGTGTGTGCTATTCAGATGCAATTCTTTTACCATCTCCAGGGTAAGAATCTCCGAATTTCCGAATGGTTTCTTCAGGTTGCATGATTCCGGGTAGAGGTTTGTAGTCTGTTGAAGTTTTGGACACGAATTTTTGTCCATTGATTATTACAGTGGTGTTGCTATATTTTATGATGAAAGTACCGTTTAGGGTTTTTAACTCCTCGTTTATTTTTATGGTGCCGGTAAATTGGTTAAGCAAAAATGATGCCAGGTTGAATGTTTACGATGTTAGGAATGTGCTGGTTGTTGATTCGTATGCAGGTGGTTGGTTTACCTCGTAGTATGTTTGGTAGGCAAGTTGAGTTGGTGATATCTACGATATTATTATTTCTACATATTTTGATTTCGTTATAAGTTTTACAATCATATTACATTTTTGTTTTTATAGATAAATTGTCCCCTCTTAATGGGTTTTATTCACAAAGTTCACAAAGTTCTATTTCAGTAATTGGAATTTATCTATTTGCATCGCTTCCTCGTCTTTTAAAATTTGGACTTGGTACATTAGAATCATTCCCATTTTTCTTTGAGCGCTGCCTTCAAATTTTAAGCTGATCATTATATTTAGCGTTGTATGGGTCATATTATTTATTTTTTCCATTATAAGTCGGTTTATGATTACCTGATTGTTGTTATTTAGCAAAGTGTTATTAATTTTTTTTTATTATTTGAAAGTCGTTATTATCTGGGGAGCCTGCTATCCACTTCCAAGCGGTTCCTATCAAGTCGACTTATCTTTTGTCTCGTTTCCTGACAAGCTTGTTTAACAAATTTTGTGTTTTACTAAGCTCTTCTTGCGCGAACGGAAGTAATGGGTCAAAAGTCTTGAGTCTAGTCCGTATTGTCCGGTTTATAATGTCAAGGGTCTGCTGGTATTCTTCCAAGTCTACCATGTGGATTAGTAAGTCCCGTTCTGTACTTTTACAAGTCCGGTGGTCATGGTCACTGTCTCGGAGTTCGTGTAGTCAATAACTTGTACAATAACCCAAAATGAGAGTTGTCTGTTAGTTTCGTAACAGTCCTTTGTAAACTATGCGTCTTGTCTCTGTTAGTACTGTCGTGTTCCTATCTTCTTTAACTGTCTCTTCTTTGAATCGGGCTGATAATTTCGTTCCTATTCTTTTGTTATTTGTAACGAAAATCTTTTCCCCTGGAACGTATGTTTTAGCTAGTTGTCTGTGTTTGTTGTGGTAGTCTATGTCGGTCTGTTGTTTGAGTGCTATCTGATCTGCGTTGTCCTCTCTTTCTTTTTGTAATAAGCGCGGGTCCGAAAAATAGCTCAACGTGTTTTCGTTTTGTTGTTGAATGGATAGAATCGTTATATTTGCAAATAGATCTGTCAAGGACATCTCATAATCTCCGCTAGCGTGGAGTGAAATCTTTCTATTTGACCGTTCGCGAGGCTATTGAAGGGTGGTGCTTGGTAGACCTCAATGTAAAACTGATCTTGCATCATTCTTGTTATAGGGTTTGCGTTTAAAGACTTTTCGTTATCCATTACTATTGCCTCGGGAATTCAAAAACCTATAAGTATTTCTTTGAATAGTCGTCTAATATCCTGAGTAGCTCTGGACTTCACTACCTTGGCCCTCTGCGATTTTTGAGAATTTATCGATCTCTGTCAGCACTACTTGATTTTGGGTTAAGTATAGGTCGATATGAACTATGTGCCCTGGGTACTTCGAAATAGGGGTGTGGTGAAGTAGTGGCTTGTTAGGGTGTCTTCCATATTTCTGCTCTTTGCAAACTTTTTGATTGGTCACTTCTCGTGGTTTTTTCCACTTTACAGCCTCTCTCTCACACAAAGTCAATCGCGGCGGGTACCGGTAACTGCTTATGTTGTTATTGTAAACTTATGTTTGGCCAGCGGAGCCCCCAAACAATAAGAAAATAACAATTAACACAAAAACAGACTTCTCTGTGAGATCTAAACAACGATTATGGTTTGGCATATGATTATTCACGTATGTACCACTTTTGTGGATTTGTCTATGAGGTTTTTTCCGGAAATTCGAGCACTTTTTACTGGGCTGAATTTAAACACGACTTCTCCTCTGTCTCCTCTCTCCTATGAAATATATATTGGTTCTTTAATTGTCAGTTTGAAATATATATGATGTATATGAATATATTTGAATAAAAATCAATTTGCCTTGGAAACATTTCTAAGGTGAAGTGCAAAGACGTTCGCATTCTCTTCGGCACTGATCTCTTAAAGGCGTGTCTACCTTTGCAGGTGGCTGGCGTCTCTATAGCGGAAATTTGGTGCCTGTAGATAATTTTTTGATATAACGGCTATGGGCTAGATGCTCTTTAGCTTTGAGAACTCTGCGAAGCACGCGTTCTGCAGGTCTCAAACGATTCTTTGCAGCATCTTTCCAATGTCTTTTTCGTGTAATGTAATATGTTTGTGTAATGTCAGTCTCCGAGGAAACTGTCTGATCTGAGGGCACTTTAGAAGAGTGAATATTATTGGCGAATGGTCTGAACGCAGATCTACAAGGGCTTCTGCAGCTACCTACTTTTGTGGAATTTTTCGGGTTATAGCAAAGTCTATAAGATCGGGTATTCTTAGGATCTTCAGGCCAGTATGTAGCTACATAGTCGAGTTTGTTTGCGCATGAGTACACTGTAGAGTACGCTGTAATCCCTTTTTGATTAATCATTCTGAAGCCCCAGTGGGGATGTTTCGAACTATAGTCACCCGCAGTTTTTTTTTGATTTTGCGAATTGTAGGGCAAAAGATGATAACGTGGCGAAGACTCCAAAAGTCGATTGCAAGGGTGTATACATATTAGGTTTCCACTGGAGCTCTCCGCATGCTACACAAAAAGATCGAAATTCTTGGCAATTGGTACATTGCACTGTATTGTCTGTTTGTGCGGCTTGTCTTTAGTTACACTGCGGTTGCAGTAAGAAAGGTACTTCGTAAAACGGTTGCACAACATTGTTTTTTAAAGCTGTGTCTTCCGGGCTTAGCTCAACTTTGAATAGTGGCTGGTATTTTTTATCTCTGCTTATTAAGTTTATTACGGACTTGACCTTAATCCCTTTTTTGTCCGTTGCGGGTACACATGATGCAATACCTTTGATCACTACTTGTATGCCTTCGCTTATTTTTAGTGGAAAGGTGTAGTAGCTTTTATATTCGGCTGTCAATTATTTTTCGACAGCGCGAAAATTTTCATCGGTGTTAGCTTGGAGCTTTGTTTCGCGTATGTTGGCTTTGCTTACGTTTGTCACATAAAAGTTGCCTGTTAGCGAGACGTGCTTTGCAACTAGGGCCGCACAGTTGGAATCCCTTACGTAGATTGGTGGAGGTTTTAGTTTTGCAGCATTTTTAGCTTTTTCTTCACACTCGGGGTCCGAATGTTTGCCAAGAATTTAAAACTTATTTCCCGTGACGGGATATTGGTCCACAGGCTCTACGCTTGTTGTGTTAATTTTTTAGGATGTTGCCCCTTTGATTGTGTTTTGGGCTTAGTTTTCTTTTGTTTATTTGTACATACCGATCGATCCCTGTCTGCACATATGAGCGCGTGGAAGGTGTTGCAATTAATTATGTATGTTTTGGTTTAAGTGCGTGCAGATTTAATTTTATTGAAAGCTTGTTAGAGGACAGCCCTGGTTCCTGCATACTTGTTGTTGTTAAGCTTGTTGACGATGATTAAGCTGTAGTACTGTAGTACGGTTAGGGAGTGGGGGTGCTGTTGCATTGCTTGTTGGTTTTATCGTGCTCGGGGCTTGCGGAAGACAATTGCAGAGTAAGCATTGTTCGCTGTGTCGAATGTCGGCGATCGTCTTGCTGTAGTAGCTGTTGGGCATGGAGTTCTCCCTGGTAATAAAAAAAGTTAGGCGATTTGAAATTGACTGTTCAGAACCAAGTATGTTTAGGTAGTACGTTTTAAATCTGCCCGAGATTATGTTTCAATCTTTGCTAAATACGCGTTTCGACTCCGTGAAGCAAGCTTGGATGCATATATAATGCAGAGCGCAGTTGGCCATTTCTTGAAATTCATCTCCATGAATCGGAAAATTAAAATCAATTTTTTATACGAATCTATCCCGATTACATTAAGAAACAAGAAAGAAAGTCGGTCAAGCCCGACTATAGCATACTCTGTACCAACGAAATTATACGCTCAGCATAAATTTTAATGCTGCAGTAACAGCTGAAAGCAGCGCTGCTTCTGCGCTGCAGCAGCGAACAGTCTTTTGATCATAACTCGAAAGCAGATCATTCAATCTTCACCTTTTCTTTAGCTGATCGATAAGTTATCCTTATTACTAAATATATCTAGAAGGAACAACCCACCTATCTTTAAAACTATAGGAGATATGACGTTTTTTCTAAATTGCGGGGGCGGCAGGGGGCGTGGCCAAAATTGAAAATAAACTTGATCTGCCTGCAGACATAAGAAGCATATGTCCCATACATGTCGAACCTCTATCTTTTACCATCTCTGAGATCTGTGCGTTCATACGGACGGACAGACAGGCAGACAGACGGACGGACGGACGGACAGACGGAGAGACGGACATGGCTATATCGACCAGGCTGTTGATGCTGATCAAGAATATATATACTTTATGGGGTCGGAGATGCTTTCTTCTGGATGTTACATACTTTTGCACCAACTTATTATACTCTATGTACCTTTGGTACAGAGTATAAAAACAATCCAAACACCTTAGTGTGCGAATTTATCTGGGAGAATGAGTTATTTCGAAAAATAGCTGTTCTTTTACTAGTGCATGCAGTCTGAGAGTGTAACTTTTTTTTCAGATTTTCTTTTATAATTGAGGCCATGAAGCCAAGAACATGTTAATGGCGGGCATTGCTTTAGGAACCTCAATTTGATTCATCAGGTATGCGCTTTTTAATTGATTAAACTGCAGGTTTATATGATTAAGAATATTTGTGTTATATTTATATTGTGGGTACTTCCACAGACTATAAATATTTTTTTTTTCATTTTGTTGACTTCGCTTGATCACTTTGATCTTGTTTGTATTCGAGCCAAAGTCCTGCACAAGCCTGCAGTGTAATCCCCTCCGAATTACTCCTTTGATATCATCTCTGCTTCGACTTGGTTCGACAGAAATTATTTTTATTGTCCGACCAATGACTCTCCGTTTCTTTCACGTTCAAGTTACAGTGACTCTTTCCTAGAGAGCGCACATTAACAACAAAACTATAGATAGCACTATCGCTATCAGGGATTGCATAATATATCGATTAAATCATTAGTTAACATTTTTAAGGGATGACCAGATGAACTGGTTCACAAAGCAACTAAACAATTAAATATTTCAAAAGTCAGTTAAGACCACAACATGCTCCCGACCTTGGAAGCTCCTTCCAACCAACAGCTCGCTTCATTTTTCCAACGGCAAAGGACAAATCTTGTGAACGTTTCTCTTAAGAAGTCCATTTTTGGTTTTCAGAGTCACCACTCTGACAGTGCCATTGGTTCCCGCGTGCAGCTCCTGGACTCGTCTAAGCAGCCATTGCCCTGGAGGTAGATTACCTTCGGCGATTAAAGCGAGTGTACCCAATTTCACGTTCTTTGAGGCGACTATCCATTTACTATGTTCTTGAAGCGTGAGGTATTCAGAACGCGTTTTGCACCACCAGGATCCGTTTCCAGTGACTGGTCATGGAGAGCTTGAGCACTTTTCATAGTATGGTTCCACTAAAGCGTTAAGTGGACGGCCAACCAAAAAATGGCCGGGTGTCAGGACTTCGAAGTCGTTTGCATCTGATGAAAGAGGATGAATTCATGATAACTTTCGCTTGAGCTACCGCAGTCGCCAGATCCTCATAGTTGAGAGCCGTGCTGTTGGCGCATTTTACCAAAATCTGCTTAGCACGGCGCTTTCCCACAAGCCCCCAAAGAGAGGCGAGACCGGAGGGATGAAGTGGAAATTGACTCCACGCTGGCTGCAGGCATCTAGTATAAGACGTCGATAGGCGCGGTCAAACAGGCGATTCAGCTCGCGCTGCATTCACAAAATTGGTGCCGTTGGCGCAGTACAAGTCCGTGCTGTGTCCACGTCTTTCAAAAAACCGTTTGAGCGCGGCTATGAAGGCGTTGAAGCTAAGATCCGACACGATTTCAAGATGACGCGCGTTCGATATAAAGCACACGAAAACGCACAGATATTCTTTGACTGGACGGTTACCTCGAGCATTAAAATGCATCCACAACGGTCCCGCGAAGTCCATTCCAGCCCTCTGAAAGGGATGGCAATTTCCTCTAACGCGGCTCGCTGGTAGTGGCGCCATCGGCTGGTTCGCTCGGATGGACCCATAGAGAGTGCACCCCAGCTTGCAAATTCTTTCGGTGAATATAATCCATTAGAGCATTTACCACTACATGATTACCAATTACTAGTATTGGATGTTTTAACTCAAATGGAACATCAGCCTTAGTTAAACGCCCACCCACCCTAATTTGCGGAATTCTCTCTACTTCCTGAACGAAAGGGTTTAAGCGTTGGATCTTGGCAGATCTTATAATCTTTTCGCTCTGTAGGCAACTGAACTTTGATTTCAACACAAGCATTTGAAAGTTATAAACAATATAACGTAAGCATTTCTATTTCTATTTATAGGACATTTATGGAATTAAAACTTGAACCAATCGATAATCTGTGACAATTCTTATATTTGGGCTACACGGTTGCCAATGAATGTTGTCCATCGACTTGCATGAGAGGATAACTAGTTAAGCACAATGGTTAAATTAGTAAAATACCTCACGTGATTGACCTTCAAATGTATGCATGCATTAACTCTTTGCATTAACTTCGTCATTAGTAGCGCTCCTTGAGTCCCTGCGTCTGCCGCTCGCGGAAACTTTTCGGCATGCCTGTCAGCCAGATAGAACAGGCAACGCACTGCGAGAAAAGGGGCAAAACTAGTTCCTTATGTTACGGTCTACAACCGAAGATCTTAAATCGGATCACAACTATTGTTTCCCCAAAGAATGCATTGAAAATTGCACTGCGAATCATTGACCACAATTTGTCGATACATCTTAGAGAAGTCCGTTGGGGCATATCTGTTAAATCGAAATCTTACAAAAATTTCAAACAAGTCTAGCTGCAATGTAGCTTCCACCAGAATTGTCTTATTTTAGGACTTACACTAGGCGTCGAAGACAAAGCGTAGGCTGGTTGTCAAACTCAATGGACGAATGACAGGTTGAATTGCATGCAACATTGTGCCTCATTAGTCCTAGCGCCTTCAACTGCCTCCAAGTAAATTAAGTCCCCGTACTCCTTTAAAAAATGAGTTTACTGTTCATGTTTAGAGGAGACATTAACTAATGCTACTTTTTATGCGAAAATGTTTTAGACAAATGATCATGAAGTTGTGTGTTTTAGCGAACAAAAAACATTTGACACAGTTTGGGTTTGATTTGGGCACGAAGAATTGTATGGCTGTTTATTTGATGTGTGCGAATGCGATGCGTGCAGTGCATTGACAAGCGAGCGATAGATAACGACTGATCTAGCAAGCCGAGATAAACATAGCTAAGCCTGCAAGCAGAATTTCGGCAGCCGAACATCTATGATTAGATAAAAGCTGTATGCAGATTAAACAAAGGTAAACAAAGCAAACAAAAGGCTGCCAGAAGGACAGGTACGTTAATAATTTAGGAAGATTGATTCTGCTCCCGACTTGCTCCCCCCATTGGGAGAGGCACACTTTCAAGCGAATTCGTCTCAAGGGGAAGAACGGTAATCTTGGCAACTGCCCGTGTTTAGAAACTAAACATAAGTCCACGATCCCACGACTCACACGGAGCGATAGATGCATATGCATAAGGATAAACAAGTCATCCTTTATGGTTAAGCAATAAATATTAATAGGCACTTGACGAGGGTCAGAATGTATCTTACCCACGCGTAGGGGCCCTTTGAGATTCACAGGCGATGTAGCCCCTCCACCTAGACCGACTCATATGGGTGCATTTGGTGAATACCAACGCACAGACACATAAACATACACTTGCAATAGATAAGTTAGATTTAAGGGATGCAGTTTATGGAACAAAAGAAGGATCGCTCGCAAGAGCGATTCAGTACATATATTAAACTACAAGCGTGCTTATCTAAGGTGAATAATTCTATACAGCCCGCCTTACTATGCCACCATCTCCAGATATGGCACTCTACACTCTGCCAAGACGCCATTGGAGTGGAGGTAGGCTGTCGTCTTTAAGGACAACGATGCTGCCAGGCTGCAAGTTGGCTTAGATGCATCCCATTTTGAACGCTCTTGCAGTAACGATAAGTAACTCGTTTTCCAATTACGCCAGAACTTCTGCTGCATCTGGCAAACACGCTGCCAACGACTAAGGCGATCGATGATAAGATGCGTTGTATCCAGTTCAATAATTGCAGCAAAGGAGGAACCAATTAGAAAGTGCCCAGGGGTTAGAATCTCCAAATCATCTGGATTTTCTGAAATTGGACAGAGCGGTCGTGAATTCAAGATGGCAGACATTTCACAGATTTCACACATTTCATGCAATTCGTTGAAGGATAGAACAGATTTTCCAACTACTCTGTAAAAGTGATATTTGGCCGACTCGACAGCAGCCTCCCACAGGCCGCCAAAATGAGTCGAGCGAGGTGGGATGAATTTCCAATTAATGCCAAAAGATATGCAAGTGCTTTGAAGGTCGCTGTTTGAGGGTCATTTAGGAAAAGCTGCCTCAGCAAATGGAGATTTGCTCTTTTTTGGCTCCAACGAAATTTGTAGCGTTGTCGGTCCAAATGTTGCTCGGCTTGCCGCTGATGCTGATGAATCGCTTGACGGCAGCTTTAAAGACAATGTCGAAAGGTCTTCTACCAACTGTAAATGAGATGCTTTAGTGGCGAAGCAGTCGAAAATGGCGATGTAGCATTTTATTGGGGGCCTGTTTCTAACTTCCGACTTGAAATAAAACGGTCCACAAAGTCTTGTGGTATGAAATGGATAATTTGGTTGGACGCGATCCGCTGGCAAGGTGGCCACTATGTGCTCCAAATATTTTGGCTTTAGGCGAAAGCATCGAATGCACTTGGCGATTACGGTTGCAACTGATTTCCGTCCTCTGATGGGCCAAAATCATTTCCTTTGAATCGCAACTGCATAAAGCGATGTACATAGCCAATGACCCTCTGTAGGTTGCCAAATGAATTTTGTTACTTGCTCCGTCCGAAATATCCAGCTGCTGTGCAACAATGAATGAATGTCGCCTGCGCTCAGGCAGATCCACCAGGTCAATAGGGCTACTTGTCCATTTGGATGCATTCGGACATAAAAAGGAAGGTCCTCCGCGCCACAGCTTGGAATCAAGTAGTTCCAGCGAAGTGCATCCTCGAGACAGTATGTCGGCCGGGTTCAAAGAAGAGGGTATATGGTGCCATGTCATTCCTTTGGTTTTCTCCTGGATTTGAGAGATTCTGTTAGATACAAAAATATTAAAATCTGATGGAGCTGGAAGAATCCAGTACAAAATAATGATTGAATCTGACCAGCAATGTCATGGGCAACGTTAGCAACAAGCTCTGACAACAAGAGCGCTGCGTTAGACCGTTTTTGATCGAACGCTCTATTAGCATTAGCAGGCACCATATGCGGCTAGGCTTGCGTTACAAAATGCATGCAGTTCTAGTGTTGATTCAGGCTGCATGACAAATCGAGGAAATTTCGCTAAGGTGACTGTGGAGATCTGCGATCTGCGACCATGCTGAGTGTAGGGATTGTGGCAGGTCTTCATCCCAGTCAAGCTTGTCTTTCTAAAAAGCCTGCATGAATATTTTTAGCTTGGTGATGATTGGAGCTACGAGTCCGAGAGGATCATAGAACCTAGCGATGGCCGATAATATGGCGCACTTTGTCGCTGGCTTATCTGGTATGCTCTCCGAGAATCCAAAAAATAAATTGTCCATGAGCTATGAGTCGACTGCCCGAAGCAGGGCTTTGGAAACACGAATGATGGAAATACATCCCGGAGATTCTTCAACAACGATGAGACGATCAGATAACAGGAATTCATCTGAATATGATCAAACCGCTTAAGATCATTCTCAATGTCTTCTGATCAAACGATCTGTCATGTGCAGAGTATCCAAAGAAAAAACTTACTTCTGTGCATAAAATATTGAATCATGGTGAGCAGCTAATAAAACAAGAACTATTATCGATGGGAAAGTAGTCAGAGGAAGCTCAAAAATCTAAAAACCAAGAATACAATCGGTATAGTTATGCGAACACGAGCAAAATGTCTCGACATCAAGCAAACGCGGACCTTTCCAGCATGTGGTCGACCTCCTCTGATCCACATATCTCATCTCTGAGACACAACAGGACACTCGAGGAATTATCCATCGATTATTCACCAAAAATATGAAGTCTATTAAGCACTAATGTTATGAACACCTATATTAACAATCTTTTAGAAGAAAATTAACCATTCCCAAGTTAGAACTAGTTTTGTGTGAACAATTTTTATTTGGCATTTAAATAATTTTTTTGTTTGTAATTAGTTTAACAAATTCATATTTATTAAATGGATAATAAAAATTCAAATTTGTTTGCCTTTTTTCATGCAACTTTTTTTGTGTAATACTCAATCAACTTTGGCAGCCGATCATTAGTCACCTTGTTGACCTACAAAGATGAACGTACGCTCATTTTAATGCTACAGGAATTCTCTATCATCGTCCGCTTGAAATTTTTGAAGTCTCTTTCAACGCCAAACTCGCGAACCCAGCCACTGTGCGAAGTAATAGTTCTTCCATTTACGGATGCCCTGATGTAGATGATGCAGCCAAGGGAACTGTGTGAAGCATCCGCAAAAAAAAAAAAATTGGTCCCATACCAATCCCAATGTCTTGGTGTCGTCTGTTCCGTCGTGGAACTTTAACATCTTTTCCCGATCCACTTCTGGTTTGCCTTCCAATGCGGCTGGTTCATGGGAGCACCATTTTCGCGTTGGGAAATTACTTTTTTTCAAGAACTTCATCACTTGAGTACGAATTTCCGCTACCTCTTCTATACGGTCACCGCCAGGGATAAAATCGACCCTTCAAGTCGGTGGGTTGGTAGGTCGTTTCTTCGGAGACGAGAATGCGCTGCCGGCATGGTGAGAGATTTGCAAGTTGGTTTGGGTGGGCAAGAAGCTTCTCAGAATATTTGCGCATAAGTTCCTCTATTTCAGTTTCAACCAGTGGGATGCTGAGGTCGTTGTGGATACAATCATTGCGAATGTACCATGGCGCTCCAGTGATGGTTCTAAGGATTCTCGACTGTGATCTTTGGAGGATGTGCACGCTGCTCGCACAAGCATTTCCCCATAGCTGCGAGCCATAGGTCCAGACGGGCTTTATGATGCTCTTGTACAGTAGGACTTTTTATTCCAGCTTTAGAGGGGAACGGGAGTTAATTAGCCAGTGAAGACTGATGGCCTTAAGCTTTATCTGAAGTTTTTTCGAGTCTATGTGTTTGCGCCATGTGAGCCTTCTATCAAAGTGTACTAGGTATACAACATCGTTTGATTGCGGGATCAAAGTCGCGTTTAGTGATAGCTGAGGACAGGTGCTTCTGTTGAGTGTGAACGTCAAGTGTTTACACTTTTACTAGTTGATATTAATACGCCAGTTGGCCAGCGTGGCCAGGTGACTTGCCAAAAGTCTTGTTGCGGTAATTGGACATCGTGATCTGCTTAATATTGCCGTATCAACCGCAAAAGTACTTATTGTAAGTCGAGAGTCTGTTGGTATGTACGCAGTGCATAAAACGCATAGGAAAGGACCAAGAACACTGCCCTGCGGTACTCCGGCTCCTATGGTGAACTCTTCTGTTGTGTACTCATTTTGACGAACTGTAAATACTCTGTTACTGACCCAACTTTCTAGAACTTTGTGTGTATTTGGTGGAAGCATTGTCTTTATCTTGAATGTAAGACCGTCCAACCATACGCGGTCAAATGCTTGGGCAACATCTAGGAAAATGGCAGAGCAATATTCGTGGTTTTCAAACACAGTCCGAATATCTGAAGTTATGCGGTTGACTTGCTCAATAGTCCCGTGTTGGTCCCAAATTGGTGTGAAGGAATGATATTTTGTGCATGGGAATCAATTTTACGGAGTAAAAACTTCTCAAAAAGTTTTGATAAGCAAGGTAGCAGACTAATGGGTCCATATGATGACGCTTGGGTTTTATCCTTTCCTGGTTTATGGATCATTATGATTGTGGACTTCTTCCATTGGGCTGGGAAGTAACCTCAAGTTTTGAGATACATGTTATGGCAGGATTTGGAAGTTCCATAATCATTTTAGGCGTAGTAAGATCATGTCCAGGTGCTTTTCTGGGTTGTAGATCTGAGTTTTCAATGTCTACTTCGCTGTTTATGGTCGGGCTCAGCTCGATGTGACTGCTGATGTATTTTTTGTATTTGAGCCAGTTTGTCTTGTGTAAAGTCAGTCTCCGAGGATATTGTCTGATCTGAGGGCACTCAAGAAGGGTGAATATTATTGGAGAATGGTCTGACGACAAGTCTGCAAGGGCTTCTGCAGTTACCAGGTTTTGTGGAACTTTTCTTGCAAAGCTTATAAAATCGGGTATTTTCTTTGGATCTGCTGGCAAGTATGTTGGCCCTCCCGGAAATACATAGTCGAGTTGGTTTGATGCGCGCGTGAGTACGTTGTAGAGTTGCTTCCCTTTGGGATTAGTCAGTCTGGAGCCCCAGTGGGGATGTTTCGAGTTATAGCCACCCGCGGCGAAAAAGCGTTGCGCAAGTGTATTAAAGAAATCTAGGAACTATTTTTTTGATATTGTAAATCGGGGGGACAGTAAACCGCTGACAGAGTGATATTGCCCAGTTTAGATTCTACGCATATCGATGTGGCTTGTAGGTAGGTTTCCGAATATACCGATAGTGGAAATCGTTTGATGCGGCTTATGACTTCCTAGTCATCCAGTTCCGCCATGGACTTTTACATCTGGGTGATTTGGATTTGATTTGGGTATTTGGAAATTAAATCGGTCCGTCAGATGAGTTTCCGCAAGAAGCATTATGTCGATTTCAATGTCTTGGAGAAATTTGGATAGCTCCACTTTGTGGCGAGGAATGCCATTAGCATTCCAGAGTGATACTCTTAGAAGAGCCATTATTTGGGTTGTTGCGAAGCGAGCAGTTGAATGAGAAGGCCTTGCATTCTCATCTGTTCTTGCATTGCGTTTTGCATATACACCATAAAATCTTTCAGGGTTTGTTGTAACGATAGAAACATGGCTTCTAAGCTACTTTGGTTTGATGGTTGCTCCATATGTTTTGTTGTAAAAGTCGGCTCAGTTCGAGTTTCGTGTGAAATTGTTCATTGTTTCAAGACGCTTGCAAAAGAAACGATGGGGCAAAAGACGATCTCGTAGCTTTGGTGAAGAAGACTCCAGGAGTCAACCGCGAGGGTGTATATATATTAAGGTTTCCATTGGAACGAGCAAATTCCGTGCGTGTATTAATCCTGCTCTTCAGATCTTTGCAGCCTCTGTAGTTTGCGGTGTGGTTCACTCCACAGTTATAGTGCCGCTCACCGCATGCCACACAAACAGATCACAGAGCGCAGTACGATTTAGTGAGTCCAAATTCTTGGCAATTGGTACATTGCACTGGATTTAAACGCAAAAGTGCGGATCCTCTACAGTTACTCTGCGTTGCAATAAGTAAGATAGATAGTAAATTGGGTGCACTACATTTTTGATAGGAGCTATGTCTTCCGGGCTCAGCTCAACTTTGAAAAGCGGCAGGGGTTTTTCTCCCTGTTTATTAAATTTATTACGGACTTGATCTTAAATTCCTATTCTTCCAAAGCATAAGCCACTTCCATTGCAGGTACACTTGATGCAATACCTTTGATTACTACTTGTAGGCCTTTGCTACTTTTTAGTTGGTAGGTGTAGTAGCTTTTATTTTCAGCTCTTGAACATTTTTCGACAGCGCGATAGTCGTCATCGGTGTTAACTTGGAGCTTTGTTTCGCGTATGTTGCCTTTGCTGACGGATGTAACATAGAAGTTATTGCATTGTTACTAGGGCCGTGCAGCTAGTATCCCTAATGTAGATTGGCGGAGGCTTTGGTTTTGCGGTACTTGCAGCTTTTCCTTCACTCTCAGCGTCAGACTGTATGGCAAATTATTGGACTCTATTGCCATTGAGAGGATCTTTGATCGCAGATTTATCGCTGTTTTGTTCAAATTTGGTGGGTAGCCGCTTTTTTGTTTTGCGGGCTTCATTTTCTACGTTTTTAGTTTTTAGCCGGCTCCAGGTCGTAATTTTTTAAAGTGTGTTTATTAAAAATCAAGTAAATCGCCGCTGTTTTGGTTTATTTTCCGATATATTTCGGGTTCCATCGGAATCCGTCTTCAGGGCTATACAAAAACAATAATACAAAAAGAAATACAAATTTTTACAAATTGAACATTTTTCTATAAATGAACTTTTTATACATACAAAAACACAGCGTCTCGTCTATCAGCTGTGGAGTTTAAAACTGATTTTTTGTTTTGTTTGTCTCCAACAGATGACGATACAAATGAGCGCAGTTGTCTGTGTCTGTCTTGAAATTTAGTCTAATATGTGGGTGTGTTGATAATGTGGAGTATTTCTAATGTAAACCGTTTATTGTAATGCTGCTCTCTTTCCAATTTGCTCACTGCTGTGAAGTCTTGAGAGTGTTCGCTCTCCGCACAGTGGGCCGCGAGCGCTGTTTTTTGTATTGTGGATTCATTTCGTCTTTTTATGTCAGATTTGTGTCCCGATAGTCTGGTCTTCAGTTTGGATTTTGTCGTGCCAGCATATACTTTGTCGCATACATTGGTCCCGTCCCCAGCACATGGTATCTTGTATACTACGTTGTTCGTGTCTAATAGTTATATTTTGCTGTTTGTGTTCGTAAAAAATCTTTTTCTAGCGTAGATGGGCTTGTGTGCTATGGTCCTTGTTGTAACAATTTGAGCGTGCCAGTCTGTCCGAAAATTTAGGAATATATGCCACTGATTTGTATATTTTTGGGAATTTTTCTTCTTTGTTTGTCCTTAGCCTTTCATGTGATTTTATAAGTGTCGAAATAGTGGTGCTCGGTATGCGGAAACTGTGTCGCTTGTTGGTTGGATGGAAAATCGGATCACTCGTATCTAAGACCCTTTTAATAAAATTTTTGGCAGTGTTCAGTTTCATATTTCGTGGATGTTTTGAAAGGTAGCTGATCATCCTACCCGATTCTATAGGTTCCAGGTAACAATTTAATTTTAAATTGTTGTTTACCCTAACAACCATTGAGTCCAGGAACGAAAGTTTCTTGTCCATTTCCAATTCCATTTCCAATTCCAATTCCAATTGCATGGGATCCCGCTGTCGGTTGAAGTGTGAAGACGTGTTTTTGTCGAGCTCCGGTTTTATTCGTTGTAAAATCTTTAAAATCAGTTGTTAAAACAAAAACTTTCGACTCGCGATAAAAGACTTTAATGGACATTCATAAGCACTCGTGCTTATGTTGTCCAATAATATCTAATAGTTGATATTTAATTAAATTAAATTAATTGAATGACTACGCGTACAAATTCAGCAAATGCAAGTGCAAATAACACTAACAACATCATGAGTCAGAACCAACTCAATGCCCAAATGCAACAACAACAAGACGATCGCCGGCTTTCTATACAGCGCAACAACGCTTATTTTGCAATTGTCTCTCATACTCTCATACTACCACCGCGACGTGGAGCTCCCAATGCCCCACCCCCTCTCCTCAGCCCACGATGATGAACTTTTCGGCAAATGCAACAAAAAGTACGGTAACGCTTACTCCAGCGCAATCAACCTGTACGAACTCAACAACAACAACTATGCAGAAATCAGCGTCAACTCAGCATGCGCTCCCACTAACACATACACAAGTGAGCACAACACCCACCACCCGCTCGTATGTGCAGACCGGCATCGATCGGTATGTAAAAATAAACAAACGAAAATTAAGCCCTCAAAACAAAAGAAGCGGTAATACACCAAAATTGAACAAAACAAGCGATAAACCTGCGGACAAAGATCCCCTCACTGGGAATAGGTTCCAAATTCTTGCCAAACAGTCTGACGCTGAGACTGAAGAAAAAGCTGCAAGTGCCGCAAAACCAAAGCCTCCGCCAATCTACATTAGGGATACTAGCTGTACGGCCCTAGTAACAAAGCTTGTCTCTCTAATAGGCAATAATAACTTCTATGTGACATCTGTCAGCAAAGGCAACATACGCGAAACAAAGCTCCAAGTTAACACCGATGACGACTATCGCGCTGTCGAAAAATGTTTAAGAGCTGAACATAAAAGCTACTACACCTACCAACTAAAAAGTAGCAAAGGCCTACAAGTTGTAATCAAAGGTATTGAACCAAGTGTCCCTGCAACGGAAGTTGCTTATGCTTTGGAAGAAAAGGGATTTAAGGTCAAGTCCGTAATAAATTTAATAAGCAAAGACAAAAAACCCCAGCCGCTTTTCAAAGTTGAGCTGAGCCCGGAAGACATAGCTCCTAACAAAAATAAGGTGCACCCCATTTACGAACTACCTTACTTATTGCACCGCAGAGTAACTGTAGAGGAACCGCACAAGCGCACAAATCCAGTGCAATGTACCAATTGCCAAGAATTTGGACACACCAAATCCTACTGCGCTCTGCGATCTGTTTGTGTGGCATGCGGAGAGCTGCACAATACTGCCTCATGCCCCACAAACAAGGAGGATCCAACAGTCAAAAAATGCAGTAACTGTGGAGGTAACCACAACGCAAACTACAGAGGTTGCCAAGTATACAAAGATCTGAAGAGCAGGATTAATACACGCACGAAATTTGCTCGTTCCAATGGAAACCTTAATACGTATACACCCTCGCAATCGACCCCTGGAGTCTTCTTCACAAAAGCTACGAGATCGTCTTTTGCCCCATCGACTACTACCCAAGGCGTTTCTTTCGCAAGCGTCTTGAAACAAGGAACGATTTCACACGAAACTCGAACTGAGCCGACTCTGACAGCAAAACATGTGGAGCAACCATCAAACCAAAGTAGCTTAGAAGCCATGTTTCTATCGTTACAACAAACCCTGAAAGATTTTATGGTGTATATGCAAAACGCAATGCAAGAACAGATGAGAATGCAAGGCCTTCTCATTCAACTGCTCGCTTCGCAACAACCCAAATAATGGCTCTCCTGAGAGTATCACTCTGGAATGCAAATGGCATTCCTCGCCACAAAGTGGAGTTTTCCAAATTTATCCAAGACAATGAAATCGACATAATGCTTCTTGCGGAAACTCATCTGACGGACCGATATAATTTCCAATTATCGGGATATGCATTTTACGGCACAAATCACCCAGATGGTAAAGCCCATGGCGGAACTGGTATCCTAGTCAGAAGCCGCATCAAACATTATCCACTAACGGGATATTCGGAAACCTACCTACAAGCCACATCGATATGCGTAGAATCTAAACGAGGCAATATCACTCTGTCTGCGGTTTACTGTCCCCCACGATTTGCGATATCAGAAAAACAATTCCTAGATTTCTTTAATACACTTGGTCAACGCTTTTTCGCTGCGGGTGACTATAACTCGAAACATCCCCACTGGGGCTCCAGACTGACTAATCCCAAGGGGAAGCAACTCTACAACGTTCTCACGCGCGCATCAAACAAACTCGACTATGTATCTCCGGGAGGGCCTACATACTGGCCAGCAGATCCAAAGAAAATACCCGATCTTATAGACTTTGCTATAACAAGAAAAGTTCCACAAAACCTGGTAACTGCAGAAGCCCTTGCAGACTTGTCGTCAGACCATTCTCCAATAATATTCACCCTTCTTGAGTGCCCTCAGATCAGACAATATCCTCGGAGACTGACTTCACACAAGACAAACTGGCTCAAATACAAAAAATATATCAGCAGTCACATCGAGCTGAGCCCGACCATAAACAGCGAAGTAGACATTGAAAACTCAGAACAAGCCCTCAACTCTATCATTACTGCTGCTGCTCATCATTCAAACCCTCAAACAACAACAATAACACCTAAGCAAGATAGTAGATTAACGAACAGCTACATAGACCGACTGGTGTCTGAAAAGCGGCGTGCAAGAAGAGAATGGCAGCACCATAGGTCGCCTGCGTCAAAAAATTGTCTGAGACTTGCGGAACGCATACTTCGCAAAGCACTCGAAGCGGAAGAGCAGCTAGCCCATAGCCGTTACATAGAAAAACTATCGCCTACAAGCACCAAATTTCCCCTATGGAGAGCACATGCAAGCATAAAGCCCCCTGCAAAGGTAGACACGCCTTTAAGGGACCAGAGTGGAAGTTGGGCCCGCAGTGACGAAGAGAAGGCAAATGTCTTTGCACTTCACCTTAGAAATGTCTTCCAGCCAAATCCACCAACTAATGGCTATGCACTTCCATTGGTTCCCATCGCCGCACAAACTGACCCAATTAAAGTTCATTCACTTGAAATAAAAAATGCTATCGGAGATCTACAACCCAGAAAATCACCTGGACATGATCTTATTACGCCAAAAATGATTATGGAACTTCCAAGTCCTGCCATAACATATATCTCAAGACTTTTCAATGCAGTACTGCGATGTGGATACTTCCCAACCCAATGGAAAAAGTCCACAATCATAATGATCCATAAACCAGGAAAGAATAAAACCCAAGCGTCATCATATGGACCCATTAGTCTGCTACCTTGCTTATCAAAACTTTTTGAGAAGATCTTACTCCGTAAAATTGATTCCCATGCGCAAAATATCATTCCATCACACCAATTTGGGTTTCGAGCTAAACACGGGACTATTGAGCAAGTCAACCGCATAACTTCAGATATTCGGACTGCGTTTGAAAACCACGAATACTGCTCTGCCATTTTCCTAGATGTTGCCCAAGCATTTGACCGAGTATGGTTGGACGGTCTTACATTCAAGATAAAGACAATGCTTCCACCAAATACACACAAAGTCCTAGAAAGTTACGTCAGTAACAGAGTATTTACAGTTCGTCAAAATGAGTACACAACAGAAGAGTTCACCATAGGAGCCGGAGTACCGCAGGGAAGTGTTCTTGGTCCTTTCCTTTACGTACTATACACTGCCGACATACCAACAGACTCTCTACTTACAATAAGTACTTTTGCAGATGATACGGCAATATTAAGCAGATCACGATGTCCAATTACCGCAACAAGACTTTTGGCAAGCCATCTTACCGACGTGGAAGAGTGGCTGGCCAACTGGCTTATTAAAATCAACGAGCAAAAGTGTAAGCACGTGACGTTCACACTCAACAGAAGCACCTGTCCCCAGCTATCACTAAACGCGACTTTGATCCCGCAATCAAACGATGTTGTATACCTAGGTGTACACCTCGATAGAAGGCTCACATGGCGCAAACACATAGACTCGAAAAAACTTCAGATAATGCTTAAGGCCAACAACCTTCACTGGCTAATTAACTCCCGTTCCCCACTAAAGCTGGAATATAAAGTCTTACTGTACAAGAGCATCATTAAGCCTGTCTGGACCTATGGCTCGCAGCTATGGGGAAATGCTTGTGCGAGCAGCGTGGATATCCTCCAAAGATCACAGTCGAGAATCCTAAGAACCATCACTGGAGCGCCATGGTACATTCGCAATGATTGTATCCACAACGACCTCAGCATCCCACTGGTTGAAACTGAAATAGAGGAACTTAAGCGCAAATATTCTGAGAAGCTTCTTGCCCACCCAAACCAACTTGCGAAATCTCTCACCATGCTGGCAACGCATTCTCGCCTGCGAAGAAACGACCTACCAACCCAGCGACTGACTTGAAGGGCCGTAGAACACAAACTACCTCCAATAGGGGATAGTTTATGAAAATAGTCTCTAGATTAAGATTTGAAAATTTATTGTTAGTCTCTTTAAGAGAAGATCCAATAAATGCCAAACAAGCATATAAAAAAAAAAAAAAAAAAAAATTTCCAATTCGAATGTAAACTTTATGTCCTTGTGATATGTGTTTAGAATTTCCAGTGTCTTCTCTATTTCATCCTCCTTAACTACTGCAAAAATGTCATCAACATATTTCGTTAGTAGTCTGCTGTTGTTTACTTTGTCCAAAATTTCTTCCATGATTATGTCCGCGATTATTGCCGATGCAGGCGATCCCATTGGTAGTCCTTTTAATTGCACATATGTCTTATCTTTGTATCGAAAATATCTGTTCTCGGTTATGCAGAAAGTCAAAATGTCCATTTATAGTTTTTAAGCCACTTAACGCCATGCCATACCGAACAAACAGAGAATTTGATCTGTGTAATTTAAGGGCACCTGAAAACGTTATGCACTTTATTGCCAAATGTCCCATTTTAAAGGAAATTAGAAAGTTGCATCTAAAAAAATCGGAACTAGCACACGAGGAAACCATAAACTTTCTAAATGGATCAAATTGGATAGCACTCGCGAACTATTTAAAACATGCATGAACTATAGGAGACAGATACAAACGGAAAATTTTTAAGCATACCCAAATACTCCCTCTGACATATACTCCCAGTTAAAGTTTAAATTTCGATATTAGCTGACGGCAAATAGCTTTATACAAAACATACATAATATTAAATTGTAACACCAAACCACTATTACACACTACAAGGTGAACGATCTGGTATCTGGGGACGACCCGGGCAGCCAGGTGTATTAACCAAAGTAGCACTGGATAAGGGTAAGGTGATCGACAGACGGTTAAAAACCAAGTCGATGTAAACCTGTTAACTTTATTTCTAGTCGAATTGTATTAGATATTAAATATGTTATTATATTAGGGCAATACAATCTAAAAATAAACACTACTACTACTAGTTTTTTAGGTATCACAGTGTGTTGTTCAATTTCGTCCCATCTTTTTTGTATGACCTCGAGAGCTAGGTCAGTCAGTCATCATCGTTTGTTTGTTTGTACATACCGATCAATGCCGGTCTGCACATACGAACGGATGGAGGGTGTTATGCTCACGTGTGTATGTGTTAGTGGGAGCGCGTGCTAAGTTGACGCTAGTTTCTGAATACTTGTTTTTGTTGATTCATACAGGTTGATTGCGCAAAATAAGCGTTGTTGCGCTGTATAGAAAGCCGGCGATCGTCTTGTTGTTGTTGCATTAGGGCATTGAGTTGGCTCTGACTCATGGTATTGTTAGTGTTCTTTGCACTTGCATTTGCTGAATTTGTACGCGTAGTCAATCAATTAATTTAAATGAATTAAATATCAACTATTAGATATGATTGGACAACATAAGCGCGAGTGCTTATGAATGTCCATTAAAGTCTTTGATCGCGAGTTGAAAGTTATAGTTTTAACAACTGATTTTTAAAGATTTTACAACGAATTAAACCAGAGCTCGACAAAAACACGTCTTCACACTTCAACCGACACAAATTCCTACATAAAAATGAGTGCGAACGATCTTTGAAGCTACAGGGAACTCGGCTTCCTCATCTAAAGCTAACTGCTGCATAGCACGAATTGCGAGGAATGCCGCAGGTTTTGTTTCGTATGTTACCGTGTCCAAGGAATAGACTTTGATGACTTCATTGCTATCTCGCCATAGAATGCATTGAAGATATCTGGATTGGTTACCAGGACATAGCGGTACATCTATCAGATATCCCCACACAGATATCCCCACACAATGCAACCTTGACAGCGTGATGAAGATTTTTGGTTGAACAAAAAATCTTTGAGAGAGAAGCCAGAAGTCGATTTTGCAGAGCCACAATTTTGTGGTTGTGGTATCTAGTTTTAGTACGCAGTGGTGTGTAAAAAAATACTGATGCGATGCAGATTGTTTGGTAGATAGAGACATGTGGCCCAAATCCATGTATTCCTTTATAAAGGCAGCGTACTGCAACTTTAATTCTAGTTTTTTCGCCAATTTAGCTTCCTGGTAACAGAAGGTAGACGTGTGCAGTTTTGCTGAAATAGCTCCTCGCACAGAGCATCCTCGGTAGAAATGTTGGAGGTAAAGCCACAGCAATTGTCAATTTCCCAAATCTTGCTCAAAATATCGGCTATTTGTTCTTCTTTTAGCTATTAAGCTATTGAGACAAGAGCGGAGTGATTGCGATCCGCTAAATTGAGCCCCCAGACACGATCCATCCAAGTCTGGTTTTTTTGGAGGGTTGGCAGATGACCAGACACCCGAATTTGACCAACGCAAAGGAGGTCAAAAAACAAACCAGCGCCGATCAGCAAATCGATAAGTTGGCTTTAGTAGAAAAGCGGATCAGCGAGATACAAATTGTTTCGTAAATTCCATTCTGAAGCGTTCAAATCGAAGTGAGGTTGGTGATCAGTAATAGTTTGTCACAACAGCTGAGAACAATGTGCTGTAGCCTTTGTTCCGAGATGAGCAATAATATCAGGCGATCTATCAGAGGAAAGAGAAGATTCACCTATACCTGATATAGAAATGTTGGCGCGATGAAATTTGAGCTGCAGCTGACTGGCGACTCGAGAGGTGACGAAGCTGAATGGAGATGCAGAGTCAAGCGCCAGATCGATTTTTGACGGATTTAAGCAGTATTTAGCAGTAGCAAGCAACTCGTATTCGGTCTGAGCTACCTTCGAGGCTTTGGGTGGAGGCGTAATTGAAGCTACGAAAGAAGAATTTTTGCGAAGTAGTTGCGATAGCATTTTGGGCAGGAGTAGAAGAGAAATTGAGATCCATATGAAGCAACGAATGATGCTTCTGATGGCAATATTTGCAATGCCCTGACTTGCACTGCTGCAAACTGTGTCCTTTACGTGAGCAATTCAGTCATAGATGCAGCCGTTTTGCTTCCTTATAACGCAAGTTGGGGGTCAAGGGGGGGTCACATTTGAATAAAGAATGATCTTTGGCGTCACACAAAATACGATGGGATTGTGTTCGATGATGCGATGAATGTACTACGACTAATTTGTTTAGAAGCTGGTTTTCCCACCTGATTGCTAGGTATTTGGTTTACCATAGCATTCTCCAAGTTCTTCATCATCCGGCATTTCCTTTCCAAAAAGAAAGACATCTCCGTCTCCGTAGATGCGTTTAATTGGCGCAAGCCGCTCGCAGAACCATTCTCAACACCCAAAAGCCTGAAGATAGACCGTACATGTGCCTGAAAATGCAATAATTTATTATCAAATCTTTCAATTAATAGTTCGATAGCTTTGTCGTAGTTAGCCTCAGTGGGCTCAAGTGACCGAATTGTGTCCAGAGCGGTGCCCTCCAAACAAGAACGCAGATGCTGTAATTTTTCCACTCGTTCTTCACGACAACAGTATCGGACATGGCATAGAAATCCGGCCAGTCAACTTAGGCAGCCGTGTGGTACGCGCTGTGCATCTAAATGCAGAATAATTTTCATCCGAAGCGTTTCGCAGCACTGTGGAACAGACAATAGAAGCCTTACGCCGACTGGTCAACTCACGAGAGAGCTTGGACTTCACCTCGCAAAACATTTGCACAAAATTGTATTCCTTGCTCATACTCTCCACGAAATCCAGGCGCACCTGCACGTCGGCCTCATCAAAATGCGCTAGCTGATGGGCAGCTAAGAAATCATTTCAAGCCACAAGCTTCCGTAACACCGAATGCGCCTTTGCCTTGTAAAAGTCAATATCACTGGATGCGAGCGCGGTAATGTTCGAATCCGTATCAAGTGTGACGCCAGGCGCCACAATCGAAGTCTTAATCCTAAAATAAAATGAACATGGCGATAGGATCGCTCTTAATCCCAGATAAAGCCTTTCCTTGTGCGGCACCAACCACGATAGGAGTTGGGGGTCGGCCAGTTTTTCTGGCCATTAGTGTAGTTCGTACACACACAATAATAGACGGCAACGTGCGTGGAGAAGGTAAAGGAAAAAAAAAACGGTAAACGGTCGAAGTCGAAATGCGTAGCGAGCGCTGAGTGGCGCCAGCCACAAGGCGAGCGACAAACGCGTGCCGGCAGAGTAGCGGTAAACTCTGAGCAGCGCCGCCAGACACACCAAAGCAAAAGGCGCGAATTACTGGACAACAAAATGCGCGCTGACCAATCGAGGCAAAACGCACGTAGGCCATTCTCTCTCGTTCTCTCTTTTCGCAGCGCAGTTGAAGAAAGAACGGGAAAATTCGGGGCGCACACAGCAGCGGCGCCAGCCACTAGCAATACCACTGCGTAGTAAGTATTGCCTTCTCTTTCGCCCTCGCATTCCGGAGCGCAGCGGCGTCGGCGCTGTCGCCACCGAAAACAGTTCGATAAGCGCTGAAGCTGCGTCGTCGACAAAATATGAAAACGACAAGGGCATGAGTATGAGGAAGAGAGATGGAGAAGTCACTTGATTTTGAAGAGCCAACGGACGCAGAAGTGTTTCTTTCCAAGTGACAGTGACAGTAAAAGAAATACAAGTACAGTGCAAGTGAGTTCCTGCAAGTGTGGGAACACGTTTATACTCCCAGGTACACGCTGACTGATATCCTCGGTAAGGATTAACCTGTTTTACATTCTGAGTAGAACTCGCAATTACCTATTTACCTACTGACCTCCAGATCCCGATTATAGAATACTTTCGCCAATTTTTGTACACGTGGGCACTAACCACGTAACCTCTCAACAGCCTAGATTGTTCTACTTTCTTTCTTTGTTCTTTCGCTTAGCGTGGGTATTAACTACGCGCCTAATTCTCTGCTTTTACCCCTTTTCTTCTAATTTTTCATAATCTACGTGAGTATTAACCACGCGTCTAATCGGGATTCATTTCTCTGAGCGTCGGCTTGACACGCGTGGGCATTAACCACGCGTCTAATCGTGGTTCATTTCTCTGAGCGTCAGTTTGACACACGTGGGTATTAACCACGTTTTCCGCCAATTCTTCACCACGTGTGAGCATCGGGCACGCCTCACGATTGCTTGCGTCATCCCCCAAGACCGTCGACTGAGCGTCTGCCGCCCGATTATATTCTCCACAGTGTCGATCTGTTATACGAGGGTATTAACCTCGCTTTCTCATATTCCCGAGGCACGTGGCATTAACCGCGTGTTCACACAGGTCAGGGAGCATCTTTCTTCCAGCTAGTGGTCTCTTGGCGCCGATTGTGAGGCACATCGTCTGGAATTCGATGCCCTAACCCTCTTTTGTATCGCTACGCTAGAGATACTCTTAACATAAGAAATCGAGTTTTCGACCTGCCCGTAGATCATAGATATTCTCTAAACGTGACTCTGGGACCACGTGTGCCATATCGGCTCTTCCTTGCATGTGACCATTTCATATTCTCGGATCTGCACCTCGTGAGTGTGATTAATCGAAGAAAGCCAGTGTTTCGAGTCCGTCTTGAATTCGGGGTGGCAATCACGGGTGACCCTTGGACTCCACGTGTGGGACCGGTTTCGTTCCATCCGCGTTTGTAATATACTCCCCTCTGTGTGTCCCGTGAGTGCCATTCCCCTAAAAGCGTCGGTTTGTCATTCCATTTACGTCTCGTAGCGTGGATTCTACCCGTACGGATCCCATCAGACACGTGTCATCCGCAATCTTAGCGTGTTAACCGACTTGCACCCCGCGTGTGCTATGAGGTCGAATCAAGTCGTTTCTCCGTCTTATCGAGTATTCGTGGGTGTTAACCATGAGCGCCCCATCGACTATGCGACGGTGGCTCCGACCCCACCTACGGCGTCACTGTCACAATATAAGAGCTTATCGTGAGGACTCGTCTGACCAGAGATACAGTCAAACAAAACATAAATTCCTCGTGTACGTCCGGCAACAATCTACGTACACTGCCTCTCCGTTGGCGTCCCCGCGATTTACAAAGATTTACTTATTATTAAAACACTATTTAATAATTATTTAAGCACTATAACTTTCACGATCACGTCGGGGTCACCAAATGTTAAGAGGAGGCATTAATTTATGCTACCGTTTTTGTGAAATTGTTTTAAAAAAATGTTCATAAAGTTGTGTGTTTAAGCGAAAGAAACATTTGACACAGTTTGGGTTTGATTTGGGCACGAAGAATTGTATGGCTGTTTATTTGATGTGTGCGATTGCGATGCGTGCAGTGCATTAACAAGGGAGCGAGAGATAACGACTGATCTAGCAAGCCGAGATAAACATAGCTAAGCCTGCAAGCAGAATTTCGGCATTTGGGCGGTAATTGTCTATAATGTGTCCTTCCTCCCCAAAAATTCAGTAATTATTTTTCTTCGCTGGACTGTGAATTATAAAGAATTTACGTGCAGAAATTAATTGGCAGTCATCCATGGCTTCTTTTTGAATAAATATTGAAATTTGCTGATTTTGAACTAAAAATATGCATGTGCTTTGCTACGAATGTCAAATAAATAATTACAAATATTAGATTTGTGAACAACTTTGTTGCGTTGAACTCTTCTGCGAGTAAGATTGTTCAAAGTAGGTGATTAAAATGGCTTGTGCTGGTTGTGAAACTTCAATGTTTCGATGTCGGAATCCAAAGTCATTGAGTTCCTTATAAAGCATAAAGTCATATTAAAAAAAAGTGAGTTTTTCATAGTCGAAACCCGCGACAAAAGTTCTTGCTCAGCAATATTAAGCAGAAAGTTGCCGATGGCTCCTCTATAATGTCGGACTGTTGGAAAACCTACAATTGACTTGAAGTCGAAGGGTATTTGATGGATATCAAACGGTCAACCATTCCAAATACTTTGTGAACCCCGATACTCACACACAAAAAAATGAGCGACTGTGGCGCGACATGAAGGGCAATAGCCCACACTATGGTCAGCGAAAGGAACATTAATTAGGGTATTTTGCAAAGTTCCAATTCCACAAAAAAATCCAGTCCATTCGCAGACTTCACGAAATATTCTGGGTCATTAGCCATCTGTATAACCCAATTATGGAGTTGAATTTGATCGCAGATGTCCATTGCGAGGTCTTTCTTAATAAAATAAAACTCGAACTCACAACCTCCACGTTCTAGGGTGACGCTCTAACATCTGAGCCACGCGGCTTTTTGTTCTTTATCCATTTTTGTTCAAAATTTGAGAATTTCATTATCCAAATCGAAATTGCTTGGAAGACTTTCAAAAATTGACAACCCATGTAGCACAGATATCATTATTAAAATTTCGATGGAGATTACGGGACGTAGGGGTTATTTTTAGAGTACATTTTTTGGCTTCCTCGAGCACAATGATAATTTTTTTTTTATCTTTTATAATGTAAAAATAATCTATTATGGTGGCGTCCTTTCTTAATTTAATTTTGGCCATCAAAAGAGCACCCTAATGCACAATGTTCGAAACCTATTTTTCGGCCTATGGAAATTTAAACCTTTAAACATTTGAGGTTTAATTTATATTGTAGAATTTCTTTACAAAATTGTTTGAGCTTTTTTGCATAAATGATTGAATTGTTAAAATTCAGTGAAGATTGCTTAGTAACTCTTAATTTTTTTTTAATATTGAGGCAATTATTTGGATTTTTCGTCAAATGCGTCCACCAGAATCGGAGTCTTCGAAAAGATTAAAGAAAATTTCAGCATGAAACTATTGCCGTGTTCAGCATCATAATTCGCTGACAAATAGTCGATAGATCTAGCTCGATTTATGTTCGATTGAGATCGATAGCATTTGGATAACATCCATAACATAAATTCTATTATTTTTTTTTTTTATGTGTTGGGGAGATAACGCTCTGCGACCAATCCTGGTCTGTTGTGCCCCCTGCTGAGTTTACAACTCTCCTAGCAACCCTATCTCCTATACGAAGGTCAGGATTTTCGTGGGTTCTAGGTTACTTATCTTGTTGGGGGGGTAAGCTGGGTTCCCCAAATCTGTTGAATCTGCGCCTAGCTAGAGCATCGCAGTGTGATAGTATATGATCAGAGGACTCCTCCTTCTCTTCACAGAATTTACATAATTGGGTGTTTGTTATTCCCAACTTGTGTAGGTGACCCCGCAGCCTGCAGTGACCCTTGTAGAGCCATGTCAGGAGTCGGAGGACATTCTTTCCTTGTTGGATCAATTTCTGGAACCTTTTGAGGTTTTGTTTCACTATTAATGCTTTTTTGTCTCATGACCCTGGTATTTGCCCAGGAGGCTGTTCTAAGCATATTCTCTTCCTTTCTAAGGTGTTCCCTAATGGTGTGTTGGCCTATGCCACAATAGGGTTCTGTTCCTACCATTGCGGTGGCTGCACCCTTACGTGCCAGTTCGTCGGCCATTTCATTTTCGGGGATATTGCTGTGTCCCGGTATCCAGCGTTATTCCTGCGGCCTAGTTGGTCCAGTTTGTTCTTTGTCTCTAAGGCGAGCTTAGAGGTGAACTTATTACTGCTAAGCGCGTTGAGCGCTGCTTGACTATCTGAGAGGATAGCAATTTCTCTATTATGGTAGTTTTTCTCCTTATCGGGAGATGAAAATTCTATGATGGACTAGTCTGATTTCGATATACAACCCGCTGAGCTCCAGAAGAGTACAAGCAGAGTGGGGTACCACAACCATGACTGTATAGGATTATACACTTTCGTTTAGCACGCTTGTAATTTTATATTGGTACTGAATTCATTCCTTAAATCTAACTTATCTATTGCTTCGTTTGTAGGACGAAGCATGTGTATGTTTATATGTCTATGCATACATATGTGTCGGTCTAGTGGATGTACCCCCTACATCGCCTGTGCATTTCATATGGTTCCTACGCATGCGGCTATTAAAATTTAATGTTATAACTAAGAGACATGTTTATGTTTATGCATACCGTGGACTTATGTTTATATTCTAAACAATGACGAAGAAGGCACACGGCCACACAGGCACTTGCCTCAAGGCGTAGCCCCTTCTTTGGAACATTTTGGGTAATGAACTACTAACAAAATTTCGCAGGAAAGCACCCAATATAACCGCATATGCCGACGACATAAGCATAATTGTGGTGGGCAAATGTCCATCGACTCTCAGCTCAATCATGGAATCTACTATTAAAGAGATACTAAAAGGGGCCACAGGAGCCGGACTTAGTATCAATGCGAAGAATACAAGAGATACAAGGTACCGCAATGGACTCCACCAAAGATAAATGAAATGTCACTAGCGCCAAAGAATAACGTTAAATTTCTTAGAGTAGTAATCGTCAATAAACTGTCATGGAAGCCGAATTTGGAAGAAAGTGTGAAGAAGGAGACCAATGCACCCAGAAAGTGCTGAGTAGCACTTGGGGCCTATCACCCAGTCTGAACCATTGGATCTTCATTTCAGTATTACGACCGATACTGCTACACTGTATACTGGTATGGAGGCAAGCCACGGAGAAATCCACATACCTAAAGCGGATGTAGAGGACCCAGCGACAGGCACTGGTCTGTATTACGGGAGCGATAAGATCATTCCAACCAAAGTATTAGAACACATCAACCCACTGCACCTTCAAGCTCGTCTTCTGGCACAAAAGACTGCTTAACGTCTATGTGCGGCAGCCACCATGGCGCTACAATGCTATGGACACAGCCTCGTTGATCAATAGTAGCACGGACTACTTTATCCTAAAAATCAACTCAATATGCACATCAGCACTACTGGGACCAGAAGACTGGCGTACAGGACTGGCCCAAGAAATAACGCACTTTTTTAAAGACGGCTCAAATATGGACTCCGACTCCTAGGAGCCGCCGTATACTGTGCAGAGCCAGGAATAAAGCTCTCTTACAAACTGCCAAACCACTGCACCATATGCCACGCGGAAGTCTTCGCAATAAGGAAAGCAGCGGAGTTGGCAGAAATTCACGCTCCATAGAACCAAATAAATATGTACGTCGACAGCCAAGCGGCAATCAAGGCTATGCAAGGACACTCCATCAACTCCAGAAATGTCCTAGCGAGCAGGGAAGCACTAGATTCCCTCAGCATCTCCAGAAGGTGCAAATCTACTGGATTCCGAGCCACCGGGGCATCGATGGAAACGAGATGGCAGACAGTCTTGCAAAAGCCGGAGTCGGACGAGGCCAAGAAGAAACACTAAACATACCTATCTCCATACAGAGGCAAACATCAAGAAGGAGGTGAAAGCAAAGAAAGAAGCATATGTAAGATGGGAAAACACAACCGGATGCAGAATAAACTCACGCACTATCTGCTAGTAGAGCGTAAACTCCTTATTGGCGTTCTAACGGGACACTGCCTAGCAGCCGCTCTTGCGATAAAACTAGGCTTAACGACAGAGGACACCTGCAGGAAATGCATGGAATCTGGAGTCGCAGAAACTCTAGAACACCACATTTACAGCTGCCCAGCAAGTGCCACGATAAGATTAAAACTTCTGCATACCCCCACGGTTCGCTTCTTTGGAAGAAGCGGGCAAGAGGCCCGAAAACAATAATTGGCATTCGCCAAAACCCCAAAGATCCTTCTGAGTTTCTAAGTCACGCGTACTATTTACGTAATTTAAATAATCACCCGGCCTCATTAAGGACCTTAAGGTCTATGTGTGACCCCATCTGGTGTCAGCCGGAACTACCTACCATGTCTGATTTGTTATCGATTGAACATAACTGTCTAATATAAATAAAGAAAATTACAAAATTACAAGAAAACGAGCTTACTTCATCTGTGCCGAAGTTTTAACACCCTTGCAAGTGCTCCCTTAAATTATTTCACCGGACTGTCTTGGCTGGCCCTACAGTCGACTACCCAAAAATTTTAGGTTATAATGTATATTTCAAGGCCTGCTTAGTCGGGGATGAAATTTTAAAGATATGTCGGTTTACTTTCGCCCTGAATTTCGGTGGTAACACCTGGAGAGCAATATTACTTCTTACGGACAATTTTTAACATTTGAAAAACTGTATGAAGACGTTCCCATTGAAAAGAAAAAGTTTTTCTCACTAAAACTAGTTTTTCGACCGATTCTTCCCATGTTCTGTTCCGTAGGAACATATACTACGTTTATGCTAGCAATATCATGGTTTTTTAAAATCACGCTTTTTAAAAGTCGCCTGTTTATGCTGTTTTATAAAAAGCACGATATTTTTGCAGTGAGATGCCACCAATGCAAAATTTATAATAAGGTGGCAGTACACTAGCACAATCAGCTGATAAATTTTAAAAGAAATTGTTAACCCCAGCAAGAATTTTAAATGGACCAAGCAAGAGCGAAATTGTTTTTCATTCAACAGCAAAGGCGAACATCAAAGTTAGTTCCTAATCTTCTAGAGTGGAGGAAGGCGGATATCTCAGGCAAAGTGGCTACAAATCTTTCTGCAGAATTACTCAAGTGGACTTGCTGTCATGAGCGTGCACAGACCACGGATGCGAAGGCTGCATAGCCGGCCTAGAAGCGATGCCTTCTGGGAGCTGATGCAAAAACCAGGAAATGAGCACTTATTTTTTGAAAATTGTCGAATGAGTAAGAGCTCATTTTTTTAACCTTGCGGACTTCTGGCTCCACACATGACGCAGCAAGTCTATCTTATGACGGTTCCCGTGGCTTTGGAAAAGCAGGTGGCCATCTGCATCTATAAGCTAGCATCCTGTGCAGAGTACAGAGTAATAGGGGATGTAATCGGTGTGCACAAAAGCACTGTGCACCAATATTTCCATATGGTGGTCAAGGCAATTCTCAAGTTGACCATAACTATCTGTAAATAAATGCAATGACTTGAAAAGGCTTTGTTAATAAAGAATTTGCCTTATTTATACAGATTTCGAGACATCAGTATGAAGTTCCCAGGAAGTGTGCACGACGCCACTGTATTTAAGGAGTCTGGCATTTTTCGAAATCAAAGCCGTATTTTTCCTGGATCGACCACAATGGTGGGAATTGTAGAAATGCCCTGCATACCCATTGTTGCCTTGGCTCCTGAAGCCCTATACGGGAACGTTGACTGCGGAAGAGGAGTCGTTCAACTGCTATCTGAGCTCAGCCAGAATTGTAGTTGAAAATGCCTTTGGACGACTCAAAGGACGATGGCGGTGTCTAACCAAAAGAATAGATAAAAATCCTCAGGCTGTCCCTTATGTGGCCCTAGCTTGTGCCATTTTACACAATTTTGTCGAACTGCGGAAGGAGAGATTCGTGCCGAACCCTGATCTGGCTGCATTCAGGCAATTGGAGCAACCAGCCGACTGGACTAGTAATCAAACCGTGGAGACGTCTGAATATAATCCGATTAATTTAAGGCTTCACATAAATAAATACTTAATAAATAATTATCCAGTTCGCCAAAGTTCTATTAGATAGAGAATTCAATACAAATTTTCAAATGAAATATTTATTTTATGGAAACTAATTTAGTCTACTGAATACAGTTCATCTGCTATTATTTTGGTATTTTTTGTGTCTTATTTGTTGTTTAGCAGCTCTCTCATGAATTTTTGAGTCTCTTCACGGTCTTCAGCGATAATTCCTCGCATGTTCTGAGTAAATTTGTCATCTGTTCTCTCCATAGCTCCGACAAACTGATCATTTTGGCCGTCGAGCGTCCAAACCATCTTTCAGATCATTTGACATGTCCTCGTGCACTCGTAGGACGTTTTTTTTTATCTAATATTAAAGAATCATTATTTAATTGCATTAAAAAAGTTCAATCTGTTATTACTTGGAGTCTGGCGACGCCTGACCATGGTAGTCTCAGGAACTGTATGCAAATCGCTAACTCCTGAAGTTAAGTCCGACACATCATTTGACTCAAAGTTCTCCGGCTTATAAACATATTCAATTATGTCGTCCAATGCGGTGTCGACCCCAACTGCCTCAGCCACTGGACGCGTTCCGTATAGCTCGTTCAGCTCATCAAAGTGGTCGCACATCTTCCTGGCAGCACCACATGTTCCATTGATGCGTTTCACCTCCATATAATTTCATTTGAGCGCCCGCAACTTTGTCTTTACTTGCTCACTGCTCTTTTGCATGCTTTTTTTCTTCATGCATTCTGCAATGCCTTAATACCAGGGACCGTAAATAATGATTAATCATCAATTAATCGTCAACTTGGAGTACCCGTATGAAAAAATGTCTCATAATAAAAAACGATTATATTTCGCTAATCTATGCATTTCCGCAATGATTTCGATATTTTTGATTTTTGTTTTATTGCTCAATCGATAATGATTATTTTTTGAGTAAAATGAATATAAATCAAAAATAATCATTAATTTTTAAAAAATCCGAATTTTTATAGATTTTCAAACTTGGCAATGGGTTTTATTGGCTCGACTTGATTCACTTACTGGGAATATGCATCAATCTTGCCAAAGTTCCCTATACATTTGTAGTAATCGACGTTTGAGTAATATTTATAATTATTATTACTGAGTTTTATTTTTGAAATCAAATTTAATCTTTATTTGAGTTAAAAAATAAAAATCAAAAATATTCATTAAAGTTAAATTTTTGTAATAGAACTCATAATGATTACGGTCCGTGCTTAATACAGAAGGTTATTTCTTTTGGTTTTTCCATCTAACTGGCTCAGCACATCCGTCTCCTTAACAATGGCAAGAAGCGCCATGGTTTCTTCTGCTGTCCAGTGGCTTCTGTTAGATTCCATGTTATTTCAATTTGTATTTTGTCCAAAAACAGTTAACTGACAGAACAGCTGTTTGTTTGTGGTGTTGACAGACTGTATTTTTGTGTACAAAATCATGGTTTTTCTCAAAAACCATAGCCAAAATTCGTGTGTAGTATTAGTAATATTAGTATTAGTAATATTAGTATTAGTATCAGTAATAGAGTATTATAAGTTTGTGCAAAAGTATGTAACAGCCAAAAGGAAGCTGGGTAGCGGTATACCCCATAAAGTATATATATTCTTGATCAGCATCAACAGCCGAGTCGATATAGCCATGTCCGTATGAACGCACAGGTCTCAGAGATGGTAAGAGATAGAGGTTTGACATGTATGGGACATATGCATCTTATGTCTGCAGGCGGATCAGGTTTATTTTCAATTTTGACAATGCCCCTTCCCGCCCCCGCAATTTAGAAAAAACGTCATATCTCCCACAGTTTTAAAGATAATGGTTCATTTCTTCTGGGCATATCGGGATAACTTATCGATCCACTAAAAGAATGGTGAAGATCGGATGAACGGTTGTCGAGTTATCAAAAATATTTTTTTTTTTTATTTTGGCTTTGATCACCGCGTATGTGATGATTTGTTGGTCACAGTCTGGCAACCGTATTGACCAGGTACAGAGGGCGTTCTTGGCAAGGCGCGCGGCTCTTCCAAGGCATGTGAGGTTGGTAGTTGATATCGGTTTCAAAACGAGGTTTCTTATTTTTTCCTTTTCGTCTTTTACTCAAATGTCAAAACCGGCTTCTTTTATAAATCTAGCTAGCTCTCTGAAATACCATGGTTTCTTCGGAAGCAAAAGATCCTTTGTGTTTCTGAAATAATTAAAGATTTTATATTTTCTTCTTAATACAGCAAGTCCTTGGCAGCTAAAAATTAAATGCTCTGCAATTTCGGTTACATTGCATACACCACAAATGTTGCTAGGCACTTTTTTAGTTGTGTGAAGGTAAGTTTTGTCGTACGTAAGTCCCGTCATTAGTCTGTTGATAACCTTAATGTCGCTAGCTTTCCATTTGAGCTGGTAATGCCTCGCTTTTTCGGGGATTTCAGGGAAAATTTCCGCAAAGAAACTACATTTTTCCCTTGATGGGTCCTTGTAATGGTCGTTCCAGCTGGAGAAATTACGTTTTTTGATTAGTCTAATGGCTTCTCCATAACTTAACTGTATGTTGTACGGTTGTTCTTCTGTCGTAGCTTTTTTGGCTGTTTTATCAGCCCTTTCGTTAATGTTTATTCCCTTATGTCCAGGGATCCACATTATATCCATCCTCTCTATTCTGGAGCAGTTTAGTGTTTCATGAATGACAATGTATGACTTTGACTTGTTATCCTTTAGCATGGATATAGCCCCCATACTATCAGAGAATATCACAGTTTTTTTGTACTCATGGTTACATGCTATCTTACACGCTATTTTTATAGCAAAGAGTTCCGCATTTACTGACGACCGTTTTTGATCTATTCTGTACATTATTTCTCTGTCTCTGTTACTGTCAAAAATTCCTAAGCCTACACAGTCTTCTGTTATCGATGCGTCAGTGGCAATGATATTCCAATTGTTACTCTTATAATGAGCTAATTTTTCGCCGTAAATGGCTTTCAGTCTTTCTGGGGCCATTTCGTTCTTGCTCAGTCTTATAGTTTTACTATATAAAGATAGTTTGGGGCATGGTATGTACTTGCGCGCCATTTTAGTACGATCTATTAAGTCCTTGAACAGATTGTAGATGAAGGTGTCGCTGGTTTCTGCAAACGCCGTTGTTACATTATCATATAGACTCTTGTTTGCTTGTTTCACTTTGAGGAGCTCTTTCGCAGCTAGCAATTTCGCTCTCCAAGCAGGAGGGATCGTCCCTGTTAAGACGAAGGGTATATGTTACGGAGTGTCTGGTGTAACACCGGCACATCTTCTGAGCGCTTGCGATTGAGCTATGTTCATGTCCTTGGCAGCTCCTATTGCCATATTTGCAAAGGTGGATATTGTATACTCTTGTTTCGATCTGATGAAAGCTTTGAAGATCTTTGTTGCCACTTTGGGTCTGAGCCCCGACTTGATGGTGGTAGCCATTTGAAGCAGTTTGATGTTGTTTTTGCTTTCTTTCTTTAGATTTTTAATGTGAGCCGTGTTCGACATGTTTGCGGATATCTTTCTACCCAAAAACAATATTTCCTTTTCGTTTTTTATCGACACTCCCTCTGGATTGATTTCTATTTTCCGTTTGCTGCTTGAGCTCATGGATAGAATGTGCGTTTTAGCCGGATTGAAGGTTAAACCAATGTCCTGGCATAGTAGATTGAAATCGCTTATTTTCCTTTTTAGTATGTCGACTGCCTTCACGAAAGTGCCCGCGTGGGCTACAATGATGAAGTCATCAGCATACTGGAAGATCTTTGTATTTGTGTCTTCGATCTGATGTAGTCGTTTTGTGTATATATTGAAGAGTACCGGTGATAGGCAGCTACCTTGCGGTAGGCCACCGTTCACCTCTTCCACAGCATTTCTAAGACTGAGGTATCGTACCGAGAGGAAGTTGGTGATCCATTGGACATATTGCTCTGGGGTTCCTTCACAACGCATGATTTGCTGTAGGTGAATCAGATTAACACAATTGTAGGCATTGTTGATATCAAGCGATACTAGCACCACAGCTTGCCTTTGATGCCTTAGGCATCCAATGGTATGTAGTAAATCATTTATACAGATAGACGTGGATTTACCTTTTCTGTACGCCTATGTTCTTTGTGGTAGTGTGCCTTTATCGTCTATCAGATCATTCATCCTGTTCTTGATCATGGCGTTGAGGATTTTGGCCAGCACTGATATGGGTGATATTGGTCTAAAGTTCCTATGGTCGTTTAGGTCTTTGTTTCTTTTTGGAATTGGTGTTATTTTGATAACCCTCCAATCCATAGGTATGTTATTCCTTTGAAAGACGTCGTTAAACTGCGACAACAAATGATTCTTTGCTTCAGAATTCATTCTTTTTACCATCTCGTACGTGATCTTGTCGATTCCTCCTGCTGTTTTTTTGTTTAGGCTTGAAATTTCCTCTAAATCTTCTTCCTGAAAGTTGTCTTGATGTTCGACAGGTGACACACTAATAACTATGCTTCTGGCTTCTGGTGGAACTTGTTCCTTAAGGTAGTGCAGATACTCCTGATTTAGGGACTCATCAAGTCGCTGTTCTGTTGATTCTTGAGACTGTTCAGAAAACGCCAAGCACTTCTTGTGCCCGGTTGTAGGTCTAATTCTTCTATTCTACTCATGTAGCTGTCTCTTTTAGCTTTCTTCACCGCTTCCTTCCATTTCCTTTTCATGTTAACGGCCAATATGTATGCATTTGTGGATGGATGTATATTTGCAGCCAGCAGGGCTTCATTGTACCTAGCATTAAGTATTTTGAGCTCATTGGACCACCAGAATTTAAGTGTCTTCTGATCCCTTACTTCATAGGTGGATGCCTTAATGTGTCTGTTTATTTCGTTCGCTATGCTTCTGAAGTCACCCGTGAGGTTGGCGTCCTCTAAGTTATGCAATAGGCGATTTTTGACGAGGAATCTGGTTGATTTTGTCATGCTGTCTTCCATTGTTAAGACATCTGAAGCCGGCACTAGCCATAGATTCAGCCAGAAAGCGTCCACGAGCATTAGTTACAGAATCTCCGAACTGTACGTGCCTTGCATTGAAGTCTCCTGCTATGTATACATTATCTGCGTTTTCAAATTTCATCAATAACATACTTATTTCGTTTTTGAAAATCTCCGTCGCGGTTGTAGGTGGAAAGTACACTGATGCTATTTTGATGTTCTTTGTCAGATTGGTCGTAGACCCAATCACTACATCATATTGCGTTCTATATGATATTCGTTTTGCTTTAATACTTGTTTGGAAGGAAAGCGCGACCCCGCCATAGCCATCTTCTCTGAACTTCTCTATTAGCTTGAAGTTTGCTATTTTCCTTATGAGGGGGTTTTCATCCCGTGAGAAAACCTCAGATAGAATTGCTATGTCGGATGATTCATTGTTTAACACAAATTCTAAGTCTGCCTTGTTTGCAATCAGAGATTGAATGTTTTGTTGGAATATTCTAATACTCATCTTCATACTGGGTGACCACCCTGGGGTCGTTTAAAGGTTTGAATTTTGAGTGAACTGAATTACTTTTTGTGAGGAACTTGTGTTTCAACATGTTACCTATTGCTAGGACTTCGCCATTACCTCTGTATAGAGGTGTCAGACTGTTTACAACCTTGTTCATTACCGATGCCATTACCGAGTCATGGGTGTATGACTCTAGCTGGTAGTGGGGTTTGGGCTTGGGTGGAGCCACCGCCCTTTGTACAAGTTTGGTTTTGTATGTATGTTTGTTGTCAATTTGGTTGACGCTTTGGTCATTGCTGACTGTGGGCTTGGATTTCATATCCAGAGCTGGGAAATTTTTGTCGTAGTCTTGATGCATACTGAACTCGTTGCTTATGGACGCATACATTGTGAGCACTTCTCTTCCGGCTAGTTTTTTGATGGTCATGATTTTCATTATGTCACGTTCTATTGCCCACACTGGACATACATCTCGGCTTGCCGATGTGTGCTCGTTGCTGTTGCATAGAGTGCACTTCATGTTCTGACAATTGCCATCACACTCGTAGCCGCCACATTTCCTGCATCTTTTATTAGATTTACAGCGCATTGCGCCCACAATTAAAGCACTGCCTGCCAGATTGAGGAATTTCATTGCCAGCAAATGCTATTTTAGCCGTTTCGGTTGGTTCTAAAACCACTTTTCCCTCTCCCTCACATTCGATCCTCTTCTTCCTCATGATTCTTTCGACATATTTTACCTCGACATGAGAGTCAATGTTGTCAAAAATGTTCTGTTCAGTGAAGCCTATGGGGACACCTTTAATCACACCGTACGTTTCAACATAGGATTTCGGAATAAATACCTTTATGTTCATATCTATTAGCGCTTTGTTTTCGACTGCTGCATTGGCTTCTTTTCCATCTTCAAATTGGATTTTGTACAAAGAAATGCCTAAAGGAAGGATGTTTCTTATCCCTGTCAGCTTAGCGTGCTGAATTTTTTCGAACAAATATAATCCATTTTTAAAACTCTTGTTCTCGAAGGCTTTACATTCCTTTGTGTCCATTAAAACACTAGCCGTTCCTTAATGATTGTCATCATACGTAAGAATTTCCCTTTTGTTTGTCGTGTCACCTGCCTTGTCATTCTTGTCCATGTAATTGTTGGGTAACCCTAGGTGTTCACACCTTTTAGACGTACAGAGCTCCTGCCTGCCGCAATATTTTGCATGTCCTCGCCATCTCTCCCATTCCCGTCAGCCGACGCCACGGTTTTTTGAGACCCACAGCTCTGCTTTGATGCGTCGCTGTCTAGGTCCATGCTACCTTCTGGTTCACTTTCACTTGCTGTATTTTGCCTTTCTTCATTGTCGTCTTCATCCATTTTGTCAGTGTTGCGATTTGTCGTTCCCCTCTGTCCTGCCTTTTTGTTGGCCTTATGATTTTTTTTGTCCAAGTGTCTTGTATTAAAGTCAGTCGTTTTGTCTGTCATTAAGATGTTGTCAAAAATGTCCATCGTGCCAGCACAACGCTTGATGGATGTTCTTGAGAAGATTTCATCGTTTTCTGCATGCCTTTTCTGGGCAGACGCCGAGGGCTCGGCATCGCCCATTCTCCCTATGCCTGGTTTAACCAGTCTACCAAGGACCTACCTGCACCAATCCTCAGGAATTAGATCGCTGCCTTTTTCTGTACAAATTCCCACCGGTCTTGAACAATTTTTTTTTTCACTTGTCACTTTTCTTTTTTTTTCCACTTAGACTCTGCTAGGACCAACTGATTTACTCGGCTGCCAACACGGAAGTGATCAAAAATTATGCTGAGCGTATAACTTCGTTCTAAATATTACTAAATCAGCGATGTGTCGATATCAATTCGGAAATGTAAGACCTTACGATTTTGTTAAGGCATACCAAGAGAATTTTCAAAATTGATCTATTTATACCCTTGACTGACTCAATGTCAGTTTGAAAGATAACTTCCTGAAATTTTCAACAAAGTCTTGTAGTACAAATACACTGCACATTTGTTGGATCCGGAAGTCAATCGCATATAGCTGCTATAGGAACGATCGTTAAAAGATTTAGTGAGAAAAACTATTATTTAAGTTTTCAATGCTTGTTCGTGATATCACCGTTTGTTCAAAATCTATAGGGTAAGCGCCATAGATATTTTTGGTTTAAAAAATAGTAAAAAATAGTGAAAAGTAAAAAACACTTTTTGTATTCAATGAAGTCGTTTTCAAAATGGAGACGCGGTGCATGGGTAAAAAAAACATCGGTTGTGCCGAACCTAGTTTTCGTAAATTTTTTTTCTTTCAATTTTTTAAGTTTTTTTAAACGGTATATTGCGTATTACTGTTAACTTGAAATTTCAAACTCTCTTTGAAGTTTTAAGGATAACAGCACATTTGAAACTGATAATAGTCTCATGCCTCGCTTGCTTTTAGTTCGTTGTTCAAATTCTTAAAGCTTTTTATTCTTTTCAGCGGGTGCTAGGAATAGATTTAAGTCACAGTTTCCTGGTGAAAATTTGTCAAAATTCTTCGAAGATTCTGATTCTGGTAGACGCTCACTTTATTTTGACCCGAGCAAATTAATCCGACCTGTTTTTTATACATAATCTCCTTTCCGTCCAAAGCTTTCCTTCTATTTACTTTTAAAGTCAATATTGCGGCTTTATTAATGTCAGTAGTGATTCGGCATTAAATGTTCAAAGCGAACTCATAAAAGTTTTTGTGACCCCTAAATTCCCCCTTTTCTACGCCACTGAAGTGCAATATGATTCATTTAAATTTGAATACGAATTTCAGGTCCAGAAAAGGTTCCAGTTATAATTCAAGGTAGTGATCGAAATTTCTGAAAGCTGAATCCTAAACAAACGCTCATCACTTTTCGCTGTATATCCTCCAGCTTTATTGACTAAATATATTATACATGGGCATGTAATGCATCAATTCAATTGACTGTTAGTATTCTAGTCTAATTCAATTCTGTTTTCTAAAAATAGACTTCCAGTGTGCATTTTGGATTCTTTCATTTTTGAATGCGAGCTCATCAGATCGTCCATTGTAATCGAAATGTCACTTTTGTTTAGATGTTCTCTTGTGCCTGGAGATTTTAAGGTTTTATCATTGGCTCGCATGAACTGTCGCATTCTATACACTGAAGCATTACGACACATTTCTCGGAGATCTGAGCCTGAAAAACCGTTGGTAAGCTTTGCCAACCGATTAAAATCCACATCCTTGCTCATTTCCTCCGAGGCAAGTATTAACTTGAGAATTTCTTTTCTTTGCGCTTCAGAAGGTAGCCCAATGTGAAATTGTGCTGGCATCCTGCGAACAATAGCCTTGTCCAAGTCCTGTGGACGGTTTGTGGCGCCCATGACAATCACTGCAGAGTTAGAATTTGTGCTAAGTCCATCCCACAACATCATAAACTGTGTTTTCATCATAGCGGTTGCCTCATGGTCTGTCGAGTTTCGGGCACGCAAAAACGAATCGATTTCGTCAATGAATATGATGCACGGCTGGATTTTTGCAGCCAAAGAGAAAACAGCGGACGCAAGCTTTTGCGATTCGCCATACCACTTGTCTGTGAGAATGGCCACATCCAGGTTGATAAACCGCATCCCGGCTTCTTTTGCTGTAGCTTTCGCAATTAATGTCTTGCCACATCCTGGCGGTCCATGTAGAAGCACACCTTTCGGAGCTTGCCACAGCTTCGACCCCTTAAACAAATCTTTGTGCTGTACAGGCAGTACAACAGATTCTCGTAGCTCTTGAATCACCAAATCCAAGCCCGCAATGTCGCCCCACTGAACTGTTATATCGGCTGGGACCACAAGGTGTGATGCAATCATCAACTCGTAGTCATTGAATTCTTGATTCACAAGCTTAAATCCATCCTCCTTACTCAATCTGTGATGGATATAGAGAACAAAAGTTTAAAGAATATTTTGTACACACATATGTATAAATGCACATCCTCACCTTTTCAACTGCTCCTCGGCAAGCAACTTTGCTTTTTTCTTGTTTTTACTCGTAGGGTCTAGCTGGTTCATCATCCATTTAACAGAACAGTATGTTATCATAGAAGCTATGGAAATGCGCAGCAAAGCTTGGAACATTTGCCCTCTAGTCAGCTCTGCTCCCCCAAAACTAAAATGATCCATTTTACTTGTATTCACTTAAAAGTTATCCAGATCCCATGCAAAATTCTGTCTTCCTTGAAAATGCGTACTAGCATGTATGTGTGTATTTTGAAGCATGTTAGAGGTGTGCAAATATAGGTACGATGCTGTTTCGCCTCAAGAACGCGTCGGTCACTTAGCGTCGAATTGAAACGGTGGAGGGTGGATCACGTACAAATTGTTTTTCCATTTTCCCATTTTAAGCAATAAGAGTTGTAAATAATATTGTTGTACTTGTATTCACACTAAGAATGGGTGAAATAGTCAATAGCTGTAGTACAAGATATTATTAAATCACGGAGCTTTTTTCAGTAACGAGTAGCTATTATTATCTAAGATAGAAATGGGTTCACAAAGATTCTTGAGAAATCGTGAAAAAAATTACACCTCAAACTTAAACCTGTTAGTGTGGCCATTTGTGAAGGTTTACATAGCAACCGTTGATTAAATCACCTTTAGTTGTAGCTGTAAATACTAATTTAATAACAGTTATTGTAAAGCAACTGATTCGAACAACACTATTTCCCACTGACTCGGTAGTATTTCAGTTAAGAGTTGGGTAACATGAGGCATCTGCTCCCACTAGACATGAAAACAGTTTTGATATCAGCTACACACTATATATAGTAAAAAAACATTTACTTTTTGTGTACTTGCTATTATTACCATTCAATTCAAAACGGGCAGGTGTACTGTAAATAAACTTTGGTCCAAGCCGAGTTAGTTCTACCGTATCGTTTTTTATTTAAGTTCAGTATTTAACTTCAGTTGGTGGCTGTTGATCCGCATGTAGAAGAAGAACTATTTAATATTGTGTATAAGCTGCTCATAGCAAAAGATGGGACATAGCCATTTTCCATATGCTACACATATCTGCAGTTCACCGTTGCAATACTTATTAGCAGCAGACATGCTTTATGATAAGAGTAACTTTTACCTCTACTTCCTCTTACTTCAATTTTTATCAAGCTTCCCGACACATCAAAAGTCCATAAAGGCCCTTAAGGATGTATACATATTTTTATTATCGGATCGTAACGTTTAGACCCGTGATTCACTCTACATCGTTCCAACTAGACGCTAAGCGAGCTGATTTCAAAACCGATATACAAGCATAGAATCGATGGTCGAAGTCGACATTTGGACATCTCTGATGAATTCCCCGAACACAAGAAGCCTCGATAAACAAAATGATTAATTTAACAATTGAAGATATCAGCATAGTTTGCGAGCTGGATAGGTGAGTGGGAAAATCTGATCATCAGTCTCACGTGCTTTAATTGACCACAATTAAACTTTCAGCCGATATTATGGTTTCCTTGACTTGTCGGATCCTAAAAACATGGAAATAAGAACCCTCCTTCAAGAAACAATAACCAATGTGCAAGACGAAATTGCGAGCTTCCATTCGAAAAAAAAAAGTACGCAATGTGAGGCAATAGGAGTGCTTATAAAACGCGAGCCGCGACCTCCAGTTGATGAGTACATAAAGGAAAATACAGGGCTACCTTCCTTTAGTGCACCCACTAGCGAAGAATCAAAATCACAAAAATTGGAAGTTTCAAAGGACATTTTTAGTATAGAAGAAGAAAGAGATCAGTATGCCAATGTGCTCTGCAAGCTTGGCCACCTACATCTGCTTCTATGTGAATATTCTGAAGGTAAACCAAAAATATCTGTAATTAAGTTAAGATTTAAGTTCAGAGCCTACTTTTGCACGACAAAATTTTTGATATAACCGTTTGTCTCATAATCTGTAATCAAACCCGAAAGATATTTTGGATTTCGTTAGTCACTAAAATCCGATTTATTTGGAAATGGTTATCAGTTTTAATTTAGGTTTCAGGTTTTAATTGGGTTATAAATAAATTGTTCCGGTTTCGTGCCGCTTAAATATATATTTTATGATACAATAGAACTAAGCCGAAAACCACAAATCAAAACGGATCAGTTCACTGAACCCACTAAAGAAAAGAGTGGGTGTCCTAGAACACCTGGTGCGAGCAAAGCTTTTTACGAGGGATAATCTAATTTGAAAATTATGAGAGATGCTTAATTTTCTGAATCCACCGATACAAACGATGCACAGTTGCGCTTTTTAAGTTTTTACGTTGCTACAACCATAGCTCTGAAACCAAATGAGATAATTGAAATTGAAAATGATAGACAATTGCTCAACCTAGTTAATGAGTGTTTGGAAAAAGGTGTTTTTATGGTTGTAGATGCTTACTTATGTTATCGAAGTTAAGATTTGTGAAAAAATCAATGTTATGGTAGCTAAACAATTTTTATTTTTATTTTATTCATATATTTTTTTGCAGTTTTGTGATTTACAATTTACAAAAATTTTTCATAATATTAATCACAATTCGTGAGAGAACGTATATGGGAATTTCCAGAGAAAGCTCCACCTACACCAAAAAAATTATAAGGTCTTAAAAACAGCATGTTTTATGAAATTTTCGAGGGGAAATAATTCATTTAAAGTACTCTAAGCTAATCTTACAATGATTCATAACCCATATCGAGAATTCTGAATGCAAAGTCGCACAAACACCGTTTTTCTAATTTTTTCGTTGTTATGCACGACTATTAATAAATAAATAAAAAAAGGTGTGCTTTTAGGGGCGTGAGTGTGCTTTTCCTAATTCCATTTAGTTGCAGTGGGCTTGCATCAGCAACAGATTTTCTTATCTACGACATAGCTTTCTCATTATCATTTGTTTATTTAATAGTCGGCGCCTCCGGAAAATTATCCATGGTCAAATGATTGGTGGCATAGGCAAGCTGCCTCTTATAAAACTTGAACACTTCTCCATCCTTTTTTGACTTTCTTTTTACCTCCGGTTGATGTGGTGGATTCATCTTCTGCAAATGTAACCAGAATGGCATCCTTATTAAGCAAGTCCTCGTTTTAGAACTTCAATTTCTGTGAGCTTCGGCTTGCTTTCATCTATTTTGTCTTACGAGAGCTTCGGCTTGCTTTCATCTATTTTGTCTTACGACACGTGATTATTGTTTATCAGGCCTGTTCCGGTTTTAACTTTCGACAAAATTTGTCGAATTCGAATTTAGTGAAGTGGTTATTGTATAAAAGTTATAAATTAAATCGGTATAAAACCTTTCATTTTGAGTTCATCTTATTAAAAGGAAGTGCACATTTTAAGGTTTGATACAGATTACCTTGATTGTTCACCAAAAAATGACACATGTAATAAATTCGAATTCACTAAAGTGAATCCGGAACATGCCAGTATATTTTTGCTTCTCTGCATATTACCGTATAAGCAATTATGTTTGTGTTAAACAGCTTCTGAGAGATCCGTTGCTGTGCTTGACAGTTTAAACAGGTCAAATAGTTTTAAATATCTAAACGACATGTTTTGAGTGTAAATAAAGTACATATCTCGCCAAATATCAGTCAGTCCATGGACCATGCTTAATTTTCAAAATATAATATAATCTAATACCTGATAGGAACCATTTTGGTTAAGGCTTATGCTTCCTTTCCTAAAAATGTACGTGTTAGCTGGATTTAGGTCGAATTATTTAAGTTATATTATGCACGTGTCCGAATAAGATTAGTGTCTTCCTGTGGCGACCACAAGTATCAGGAACGCACGCAATACTATTTCTGGAACCCGGCTTTTTTACCTATTTTACATCAGCAAGAAACAGCTGGAACATTTTTAATTAGGTAAAGGATTATTCAAAAAACAAATATTGAAAGTATGGCAAATTTAAGAAACGAGAAATCTAAACTACCTTCGCATGTGCCTAAGTTTTTATACCCTTGCAAGTAATCGATTAAATATTTTCAAAAATAATCTTTCCCGCAACGTCCCATTTTTCTACCGTTCGTTCATATGGGACCTATATGATAGTGTCATCCGATTTCGACAAAAACTTGTAGGACTAGGTGAAACAAATACAGGATGCTACCATTATAAACAAAAAAGTTTTTCTAAGACTTTTTCATACCTATCTTTTGTATGGCAGCTATACCATATTGGTATCCGATTTTTATCAAATTATAAGATACCATAAAAAACCTACAAAGTTTGAAGAACAAGAAAAAAGTGTTTCTCACCAAAACTAGCTTTCCAACCGATTGTTCATATGGGAGCTATGAGAAAAAAAGAATATGAGAATAAGACTGTGCAAAATTTCAGCTCGATAGCTTCAAAACTGAGAGACTAGCTTTCGTAGAAACCGACAAACAGACGGACGGACAAAGCTGATTCGACTCAGTCCGGCCACCCTAATAAAGAATATATATGGTTTATTGTGTCAGAAATGAAAATTTCTATGCGTTGCAAACTTCTGGCCCAAATTATAATAACCTTTGCAAGGGTACACAAGCTCCCGCTGAGAGCCATAAAGATTTCAGGTTGAGTTATTTAAACATCACACATAAAGAAGGCGTGGCATGAGATTTTAACATTTTTAAAAGTGCTGTTATTTCTAAAACTATAAAGAAAATTTGAACAGCAAAATTAAAGTTTGGCACAAGGAATAATATAAATAAAATTAATTGAATGACTACGCGTACAAATTCAGCAAATGCAAGTGCAAAGAACACTGACAACACCATGAGTCAGAGCCAACTCAATGCCCAAATGCAACAACAACAAGACGGATGCCGGCTTTCTATACAGCGCAACAACGCTTATTTTGCAATTGTCTCTCCGAGCCCACCAGCACGGCGACTGTAGGCTCTCGTACTACCACTGCGACGTGGAGCTCTCAATGCCCCACCCCCTCTCCTCAGCCCACGATGATGAACTTTTCGGCAAATGCAACAAAAAGTACGGTAACGCTTACTCCAGCGCAATCAACCTGTACGAACTCAACAACAACAAGTATGCAGAAACCACCGTCAACTCAGCACGCGCTCCTACTAACACATACACACGTGAGCAAAACACCCTCCACTCGTTCGTATGTGCAGACCGGCATTGATCGGTATGTATGTGCAGACCGGCATTGATCGGTATGTACAAATAAACAAACGAAAATGAAGCCCGCAAAAAAGCAAAAAAGCGGCTACACACCAAATTTGAACAAAACAGCGATAAATCTGCGGACAAAGATCCCCTCAATGGCAATAGGTTTCAAAAATGGCGAAACAGTCTGACGCTGAGAGTGAAGGAAAAGCTGCAAGTGCCGCAAAACCAAAGCCTCCGCCAATCTACATTAGTGATACCTGCTGTACAGCCCTAGTAACAAAGCTTGTCTCTCTAATAGGCAATAATAACTTCTATGTGACATCTGTCAGCAAAGGCAACATACGCGAAACAAAGCTCCAAGTTAACACCGATGAAGACTATCGCGCTGTCGAAAAATGCTTCACAGCTGAAAATAAAAGCTACTACACTTTCCAACTAAAAAGTAGCAAAGGCCTACAAGTAGTACCTGAATCAAAGGTATTGAATCAAGTGTACCTGCAACGGAATCAAGTCCGTAATAAATTTAATAAACAGGGAGAAAAAACCCCTGCCGCTTTTCAAAGTCGAGCTGAGCCCGGAAGACATAGCTCCTATCAAAAATGTAGTGCACCCAATTTACTATCTATCTTACTTATTGCAACGCAGAGTAAACGCACAAATCCAGTGCAATGTACCAATTGCCAAGAATATGGACACACTAAATCCTACTGCGCTTTGCGATCTGTTTGTGTGGCATGCGGAAAGCTGCACAACACTGCATCATGCACCTCAAACAAGAAGGATAAATCAAGAAAAAAGTGTTGTAACTGTGGAGTCAACCACACTGCAAACTACAGAAGTTGCCAAGTGAACAAATATCTGAAAAGCAGAATTAATACGCGCACCGAATTTGATTGTTACAATAGAGACCTTAACATGTATATACCCTCGCAGTTGACTCCTGGAGTCTTCTTTACCAAAGCTACGAGATCTTCCTTTGCCCCAACGACTACTACCCAAGGCGTTTCTTTTGCAAGCGTCTTGAAACAATGAACAATTTCACACGAAACTCAAACTGAACCGACTCTGACAACAAAACATGTGGAGCAACCTTCAAACCAAATTAGCTTAGAAGCCATGTTTCTATCGTTACAGCAAACCCTGAAAGATTTTGAGGTGTATATGCAAAACGCAATGCAAGCACATATGAGAATGCAAGGCCTTCTCATTCAACTGCTCGCTTCGCAACAACCCAAATAATGGCTCTCCTCACTTTGGAATGCTAATGGCATTCCTTGCCACAAAGTGGAGCTATCAAAATTTCTCCAAGACAATGAAATCGACTTAATGCTTCTTGCGGAAACTCATCTGACGGACCGATTTATTTTCCAATTACCCAAATCAAATCCAAATCACCCAGATGGTAAAGCCCATGGCGGAACTGGTATCCTAGTCAGAAGCCGCATCAAACATTATCCACTAACGGGATATTCGGAAACCTACCTACAAGCCACATCGATATGCGTAGAATCTAAACTAGGCAATATCACTCTGTTTACTGTCCCCCGATTTACAATATCAGAAAAATAGTTCCTAAATTTCTTTAATACACTTGCGCAACGCTTCTTCGTCGCGGGTGACTATAACTCGAAACATCCCCACTGGGGCTCCAGACTGACTAATCCCAAGGGGAAGCAACTCTACAACGTACTCACGCGCGCATCAAACCAACTCGACTATGTATCTCCGGGAGGGCCTACATACTGGCCAGCAGATCCAAAGAAAATACCCGATTTTATAAGCTTTGCAAGAAAAGTTCCACAAAACCTGGTAACTGCAGAAGCCCTTGCAGACTTGTCGTCAGACCATTCTCCAATAATATTCACCCTTCTGGACTGCCCTCAGATCAGACAATATCCTCGGAGACTGACTTTACACAAGACAAACTGGCTCAAATACAAAAAATACATCAGCAGTAACATCGAGCTGAGCCCGACCATAAACAGCGAAGTAGACATTGAAAACTCAGATCTACAACCCAGAAAAGCACCTGGACATGATCTTACTACGCCTAAAATGATTATGGAACTTCCAAGTCCTGCCATAACATGTATCTCAAAACTTTTCAATGCGGTACTGCGATGAGGATACTTCCCAACCCAATGGAAGAAGTCCACAATCATAATGATCCATAAACCAGGAAAGGATAAAACCCAAGCGTCATCATATAGACCCATTAGTCTGCTACCTTGCTTATCAAAACTTTTTGAGAAGATCTTACTCCGTAAAATTGATTCCCATGCGCAAAATATCATTCCATCACACCAATTTGGGTTTCGAGCTAAACACGGGACTATTGAGCAAGTCAACCGCATAACTTCAGATATTCGGACTGCGTTTGAAAACCACGAATACTGCTCTGCCATTTTCCTAGATGTTGCCCAAGCATTTGACCGCGTATGGTTGGACGGTCTTACATTCAAGATAAAGACAATGCTTCCACCAAATACACACAAAGTCCTACAAAGTTGGGTCAGTAACATAGTATTTACAGTTCGTCAAAATGAGTACACAACAGAGGAGTTGACCATAGGAGCCGGAGTACCGCAGGGCAGCGTTCTTAGTCCTTTCCTATACGTACTGTACACTGCCGATAAAAAGTTGTAGTGAGAAAAACTTTTTTGTTTTCAATGCAATCTTCAAACTCCGTATTTCTTAGTTTGCTATGCTTTCCCATGATTCCACTAAGTTTGGTCGAAATCGGACATCTATATAGTTAAGCAATCATAGAGTCGAAAAGTGGAGTCAGATAAGTAGTTTTTGAGAGATAGTTTTGTGAGGAATATGTCAAGTTTGTGCAAAAGTATTTGACAGCCGGAAGGAATCATTTTCGACCCCATAAAGAATATATATATTCTTGATCAGCATCAATAGTCGAGTTGATATAGCCATCTAGACACCTAGATCTCAGAGACTAGCAGAGCTAGAGCCAATAAATTTTAAATGTAGACTAGTATTGTCTGCATGCAGATCACGTTTGTTTCAAATTTTGGTCACGTGTAATGTATGCAGTGTAATGTATGCGGCCAACATTTACAATCGCACAAGTTTTCATAAAAATCGGATAATAAATGGCAGAGTGAAAAAATCGTTGCGTACTTATTTGAGCCGCATGAGGTTATCAAACACTAATTGCCCCAAGTAACGGAAATTTCGAAATCGGGCAGAGCCGACTTTAACTTACGCTCTCGTTAGTTCTAAGAAGAACTGCAAGGCGGTTTAGAGCCGCGACTTCGGGTTTTTTTGCGAAGTCGGAACCGAACCCAAACCATAAAAAAGGAATTTTCCTTACCGAGCCCGAACCGGAACGAACACATTTTAAAAAGGGTTCGATTCTAAAAAATATTTCTTTAAAATATTTTTAGCTGCTATTAAAGTACAAATACAGGGTTTTTAATTAGGTTTTTTTTGGTTAAGTGTTCGTTCATATTTATGTATATTTATGCATACATTTACCAACACTAGAACACAAAAAGAAATATTTATATTTCCGTAAATGGTTTCCATATTAGCGAAAAAAATAATGTCTGAACCCCGGTTCGAACCAGATCCGCAATGGTGAAGATCCGGATTGGTAAATATAGGATGTCCGATTTTCAAGTTAAGCGCGGTGTCCACTTGACCCAAGACGGCCCCGAAATGAAAAACTGCATGGAAAGAAAACTGTTGCGTAAATTTTCCGCGCCGCGATTTCGTATCTAGCTTTCTCTCCACGCGAAAAAGTCTGCGTATTGACACTACGTTCTGTTACCAATTACGTTGCATGTAAAGTGCTGTCAACGCCTCGATTCGCGTTGACGTAAGAAAAGAAGAAGGAAATCTTACGTAAGAAGAAGCACAAACAATGTCAAAATGAGCGCACCAAAGAAAGATTCTGCCGGAAGGCTACGATTACAGGCATATTCTACTGTATATAAACTTAATTGAATAAACGCAGTGGAAGTTAAAAGCGAGTTGTGGGATATGGCACACAAGAGACACTCGGATTCCAACGCAGTCAACGCGACCTGGATGTGGTCAATCTATGCAGCAAGGTCTGAAGCACATAGAAATGCTGGCCTTTTGGGACTCCATTCTTAGAAAACTTTCGGAGGAGACAATTACCGACGTGCAATTGGAGGTCACTACTCCTTTACTGCAGATCGTCAAAAGCCATAGTGAAAAGAAAGAATAATGTCTAATTTAATTTAATTTAATTATTTAAGAACTTCGTTTTATTTTATTTAATAACTAGCTGAATACCCGGCTTTGCCCGGGTCCTAAGAACTTTGAGTCGGACATCTTGCTCTTCAGCGGTTTCATTTGCTCTGAAAGTGAGAGCTCGAGTTCTGAGTCGTCGGAGACGTTCTTCTCGCTACTCAGCTCGAGTTCGAACTCCGCTAAGTCGGACATCTTGCTCCTCAGTGGTTTAATTTGCTCTCACAGTGGAAGCTTGAGTTCTAAGACCTCAGAGACGTACCTCTCGCTCCTCAGCTGTTTCACTTGCTCTGACAGTGGACGCTCGAGTTCGAACCCCACTCAGGCGATTTTCACGTTCTTCAGTCGTTTCATTTGCTATTTGAGTTTGCCAATATATGATTTCTTTGGAGACATTTTTTACAAATTTATTGACAAATTTATCACAAATTTATTTGACAGAAATGGCTAAGTCAATTTTTAAAATCAACACAATCGGATGAACGGTTGAATTTTCAAATTTTAGCGGTTTTTGGACCAAGTCACAGACATGAGACATAGCCCATGACATTTTCCTGATCGACAAATGTGTATACCGGGGATTTTTGGATCGGAAAATCTATTTTTTTACTATTATTTTAATTTTTAACTGCCGCGAGGGGACGTTTTCGTGCATTCTTGTAGATTTTTAATTTTTCCGATTTCGATCAAACTTAGTAAAAAAAGAGAAAGCAAAGCTAACTTCGTCTTTGCCTTAGTTTTAATACACTTAAAACAGGAAATTCCTATGGCAGCTACAAGAAGTAACCATCCGTTCCGCGCGGTTACGACATATGTACTGTGTGCATCTAAAAGATGACTATGCTAAATTTCAGCTCAATAGCTTCAAAACTGAGGGAGTAGTTCGCGTAGAAATATGAAAATACCTTCATCGGCATTTGCGCCGGCTCGAAATTGATTTTAGAGGTATGGTTCCTTAGGCAAAAATACTTGTTATGGCCCATAGTACCAGAATCGCATGGAGCCCATGGAGGTTTTTTCGGCCCCCTACAATTTGACCCACCCATGTATCGATATAAATACGAATACTTAAAATTTATTCGTATACTGCATTGTCTTGCCAGGGAACGCTTCCATCGTCGGACACAAAATAGTCCAAATAGTTACCAAACTACAGCGCCATAACAGCACACTTTGTCATGAAACGCTTTTGAAAAGAAAAAATTCGATTATCGTGTTAACAATGTCTGTAAAATACTTTTGCGCAAACTTATGATACTCTGTGTAAAACTGGTACAGAGTATAAAAAGAACACTTTTCTGTGCAGACTTCAGGGCAAATCGGTCCTTAATTTTTTTTCGCTCAAAGCGTGTAGCAAAATCGAAAACTAGGGACAATTCTAAGAAACTTTCACGAAGAAACCATGGGTCTAAACGAATTCTTAGTCCGTTCAAATCGACTTCAAATGTTTAAGTAAATTTTGAAAAATACGAGAAAGCTAAGCTTACTTCGTCTGTGCCGAAGTTTTTGTACCCTTGCAAGTGCTTGCTTAAATTTTTTCAAAAAATACTTTTTCTCCCATTTTCCGACCGATCGTTCGTATGGGAGCTATATGATATGGTCATCCGATTTGGCAAAAATTTGTAAAATAATGTGAAAGCATGTGAAACAAACAAATACAAAACCATTAAAAACAGAAAAGTTTTTCTAACTAAGACTGTTTTTCAGACCTATCTTTTGTATGGCAGCTATTCCATATAGCTGTCCGATTTTAATAAAGCTTGGTAGAATTATTAAAAATCATAGAAAACCTACGACTACAACGTTTGGAGACGTTTCCATCGAAAAGAAAAAAGTTTTTCTCACTAAAACTAGTTTTCCGACCGATTGTTCCTAATGAAGCTATGAGATATAGTCATCCGATCCGGTCGCTTCCGACTTATTAGTAGTGTGCAGCAAAAATAAGACTCTGTGCAAAATTTGAGCTTGATAGCTTTAAAACTGAGATTACTTCGCGTAGAAACAGACAGACAGCCGAACAGACGGGCGGACAAAGCTCAATCGACTCAGCTCGTCACCCGATCAAGAATATATATAGGTAATAGGGTCGGAAATTAATATTTCTGTGCGTTGCAAACTTCTGGGCAACATTAAAATACCCTTTGCAAGGGTATAATTAGTAAGAAAGTCCGTCAAGCTCGGCAACGGTAGACTCTGTAGCCCCCAAATTTTGCATAAATGAGATTTTTTGAGTACATTGAAGTAAGTAAGCGATTTGTCCTTTGATTTTACCAAAGTTAAGTCTGAACTTTAACGCTGACGAAGGGTCAAAAGCCATTCGGGTAGCCGAATTAAATTTACAAATATTTGTCAACATACAAAACTTATTATTTGAAGTCAATTTGCGCGTTCTAAGCATTTATTTTAGACCCATTATTTTATGATGAAATCTTCTTAGAATTGTCCCTAGTTTTCGATTTTGCTGTCCGCCTGTTTGGTTTTTTCCCCACGTACAAATTGACATCCCCAAATATATATCCTTGATCAGCATGAATGACGAGCCGAGTCGATATAGCCACAGCCGTCTGTCCGTCCGTTGTTTCTATGCGATTTCCTCCGTCAGTTTGAATTTCTTAGTTTGCTATGCTTTCCCATGATTCCACTAAGTTTGATCGAAACCGGACATCTATATTGTATAGCTGTCATAGAAAAGTACAGTCAGAAAAGTAGTCTTTGTAAAATAAACTTGTTTGTTTTCAAAAGAAATGTCCTTCAAATTAGTTAGAAAAGTGTGCTGTAAGGGTATACAAACTTCGGCCGAGCCAAAGTTTACTTTCCTCTATTTTTTTATTCGCATGAAAGAAACATCAATTATCAACTCTGCGTTCTTGTTCAATTATTCGTGTTTTCTACTCGATTGACTTTTTTTGGTTACTAAATACTGTGGTTTCTGATTTCTGACAAATTTATCGTTTCAGCTTTATCTGCATACCAAAAATATTTGCAATTTTGTGTTAACTATTGGACGAACCATGCTTTCCTATATGGAATCGGAGTTGTTTACTTTAAGCTCCGATGTTTTAAGTGGTAAGTTTTTGGCGTTAGTTAATTGCATTAGTTTACTTTTATTTACGATTTCTTCTTAGCGCTGCAAGTGCTGTTCGACTTATATTTATAACGCTAATCACAAAAACAAGTATTTCAATTTTACCAAAATTACAAAATATAAAAAAAAAAAAAATAATAATACCCGAAAACGTTATGATTCTGTTATATGAACCAGAAAAAGTATGTTGAAATCTATGTTGAAATAACTTAAGTGCGTTATCTTGCGTTATCTATTGAATAAGACTTATGTTATGGTGTTCATTTAATTCCGCTTCAATTTATATTTATGTTTGTGTTTTGTTGTTGAAGGTTTGCTGTTAGTTTTTCCCTAAATGACTGTGCGCTTCTAACTGTCTCCAGCTCATGTGGCAGTTGATTCCAAAGACGAATAGCATGCGAAAAGAATTGACGATCAGATGTTAATAGAGTATATTTTGGACTTATTATATTTTTCGTTCTCTGAGATGCAGCTAATTTTAACATGGTATATAGATAGAAGGGTTCCTCGGTGGCTATAATTTTATGGAGATATAGTAAGACTCTCAGACAAATCCATGAATTTAGGTTAATAAATTTGATTTGTTCAGAAAATGCTGAAATGTGGTCGCTACGAGTTTTGTTGTATATGTAAATAGCGATGTCGTTAAATGCTACATTAAGCTTTTGGCTACACCTCGAGCTACAGTTTGCAAAAACCTCTAATCCATGAAATAGTTTGGGTAGAAGACAAGCTTTAGCTTTAATTTTTCTTGTTTGCTTGGGAATAAAATGCTTAGTTAAATTCAGCTGCCGTATGAGTCAGTATGTTTTCCTAAGTGCTTGGTTTATTTGGTCCTTACAAGTTAACGTATTGTTGAAAGCAAATCCTAAATTATTTGTATTCTATGTCTACTTGGTCTATTTTAAGTTTCTGTAAAACGTCAATGTTATATATATTTTTTTTTAAATAACCAAGCATTTTGACTTCTTTGGGTTAATTTTTAGCCTGTTTCTCTGTGCCCAATCACTTATTGCACAAAGTTCACGGTTACAAATAGTAATACATTCTGAAACATTACTTAAGGGACGAATAAGATACATTTGCACATCATCTGCATACATCTGGACGTCACAGTTGGACAATACATTCGGAATGTCATTTATGTAGAGACAAAACAGTAATGGACCTAGAACAGACTCTTGCGGGACACCTGTTGTAGTTCTTAGAAAAGTGGAAGATTCTGTTTGGGTAAACACTGCTTGACTTCTTTCTTTTAGGAATTAGGTCGTCACTTTTTTAGCTGTTGTTGAGAAATTAAATATTTTTTTTAACTTTGTAAGGATTACATCGTGGCTTACCGTGTCAAATGCCTTACTAAAGTCTAAAAGAGTTAAGAACGTAACGTTGTCGCTGAACAGTTTTCTTCGTATATCCTCGGCAATTTTTTTTTACTAGTGTGGTACAGCATTAATTCGTTTCAGTTTATTTTATAAATGATATTTTTATGTGAAACAAACTGTTCAGCTAAGCGCTGTCAAATAAAGGTGTATTTGTCTATTTATCAGGGACCGAAAATATTAGTTATGGGAAAAAAGTTTAAAAAAAATGTTCTTAATTAAACTAAAACAAGGAATAGGTATCAGAAATAATATTTTTGGGCGGACATTCACAAAAGGGACACAATTTTTATCAGGGATGCAAAACGGTTCTGAACCGAACCGCTTATTCTATCTGGTGAACCGAACCGCAAACCGAACCGGCTCCCTTTTAGAATTGCTGAACCAAACCGAAAACCACAAATAAAAATGGGTTGGTTCGGTTCAGTTCTCTGACGAGTATTAAGGCGTGAATCGCTCTCTTCTAGACAATGTTACTTACTTATTTGGGAGTTTGCATTGAATTCCTAAGATCATTTTTATACGACATTTCGTTGAACCCTCTACATCCTTAGCGATGCCAGATCGAAATAGCTTTTAGGGATGGACTTAACAAAAATGTAACAACAATTGCCCGCCGATAACTTAATATACCTGTCATCAATCTGTATTTTTTCCTCTAGTGGTCAATATATTCAATTTTCTGTGGTACTTTACCTTAATTCAATCTTAACCCGGAGAGTTTTTTCTCATATAATATGATAAGTCGGTTGTACAAATGAATGTTACGAATTCTTCTCAAGCCGATATTCTCTGTTTTCGAAAGGCCATTTCTCGAGGAACTTATATACATAATACATTTTGTTCATTCTTCTAAGGATTTCAAAGATGTTCAATTGGATTTTGGGAATTAAATTCCCAAAGTGTTCAAAAGTCAAATTACGATATAAAGTATTGTATTTTATAATGTTCCATTGTGAACCAATGAACCGAACCGAAACCGCGGTTCAGTTAGCTCCAATAACCATGGAATAACCCGAACCGGCGCTCCAAAAACTGTGTAAGCCATTGAACCGAACCAATGCTTATTTTTAAGTGGTTTGCATCCCTGATGTTTATCGAAAAAATTACTGTTAATTTACAATATTTTAATTTTTATATAAAAATTATGTAAAAGAAAAAAAAATTAATGAAGAGTATTTTATTTTTTTAAATGTTTGATAAAAATTTAACTTGAGCAACAAAAGACCAAGTAATCTTAATAAATAAAATTCTTCCGTACATGGCTTTGTTACCTCACTCCTCCCAAACGGCTGGACCGATTTCGAATTTCGTGTGAGTGTAGTAGTAACAGCGTAGGTGGTTTATATCTATAGCTGATTCTGGTAGGTCACACAGGGATCGCGTAATTTGCCATCCACGGCTTTTTTGCACCATAACTTGATCTAAACTTAACCGATTTGGATGAAACTTTATAAAGACATTCGTCATGAATAGAGGAAGGCTGATAACAAATATGGTCCGAATGGGTCAACTCTTTCGGGTTCCTCTCGAACACATATAGGTTTTTTTTTTGGTAATTTTGTATGAGAGCTATGCTCAGTACTAAACAGATTTGAATGAAAGTTGGCATCAGAATAGTAGACGCTCCGAAAAGTGTCTGTGCAAAAAAGTGGAGAATGGACATTGGGAAGCCGCTCTATGAGCAAGAGAATTTAATGACATTGAATAGGACAACGTCTGACTGGGTCAGCTAGTTTTAATATAAAAATCAAAATAATAATTATCTCGTAATTTATTTATGAATAAAGATTGAATAAACGTTATTTAGTAACCTTTTATATGAAATAACGGACGTTGTTTGTACTCTGACATTTATTATCCGATTTTTATAAAAATTTGTGAGATTGTAGATATGGGCCACATACACTACACTGCATCTGAGCTCGACATCTTAAAAAATGTATAAGATTTTTTTTTTATTTCGGGACGGTGGGGGTCGTGGCCGTAAATTTCAGCAAACTTGATCTGCGTGCAGACATTACTAGGCTACATTTAAAATTTATTGGCTTTAGCTCTTCTAGTCTCTGATATTAAGGTTATCATACTGACAGACGGACATGGCTATATCGAGTCGACTGTTGATGCTGATCAAGAATATATATAATCTTTATGTGGTCGGAGATGCTTTCTTCTGCCTGTTACATACATTTGCACGACTTTAGTATACCCTTTTTATTCCCTTTTTCATTAAAAATGGGAAAAGGGGGATCAAGAAGTTGTGCGTATGTATGTAACAGGGAGAATGAAACATTTCCGACCCCATAAAGTACACATATTCCTGATCAGCATGAACAGCCGTAACCAAAACGGTGAATGAATCAGTGGCCAAACAGTGAATAAATCAGTGACTAAAACAGAAGAATGCGAAGAAAGTAGCGACGACTTTGCTACTAATCGGCTTTGTAATATCTGCGCCTAAAAATGGGGTAGATTTAATTGGAAATATTTATTAGAAAGCTAAGAAATAGTTTGAAACAATGATATCATGGTAGTTAACAAATTATTGTTAAATGCCTACAAGAAATGTTAACTAATGGTCAAAATGGTAGACGTTGACTATGATCGATTTTCAAAACCGACATGTCGATGTTGCCCACTATTGATGATTTACCAACACTACTGCGTGTATATTGGTCGATGAATAAAATGAAGTTTCTTGTGCTCTTTCTGACAAAAACGGTGATTTTTTAGCAGCTTTCGGATTTGATTAAAATCAAAAGTATATAAAATTTAGAATAGTAATGAACTTAATTTGATTCGATAGAAAGATCAATACAATTTAATGTTTAAATATGATTTCATGTTATCGCACGATAGGCGGCAAGTTGATCTACCCCAAACGTGAAATAAACTATTCACTGAAATCGCCTCTTAATTGGCCCATTGTTTGGCATGCAATACCGTCTTATTAAAACCACATGTCAGCCAAATTCAGTTATTTAATTTTGGGCAAAAAAGGGTGTAATCATCGCACGGTAGCACTTTCCCGTCTTCGTCTACTTAAAAAAAGGACGGTTTAATGGTGATATCATAACCCACACCAAACAGTGCCTTATTCGAGAAGCTTTGGCAGTCCAACAATGTAAATTTGGTGAAAAATTTAGTCACAAGATTCCGAATAGCCGCCTAAGTATGTCGCCCAAACTAACCATAAAATGGAAGAAGTGCACGTGCTTAACGTGCTTTTGATAATAAAACTTAATAATCTGCAAGTGTTCGTTTGTAATTCGATTCATGAACATCTTTGAATGTAACATGTTACACGAAAACAGCTGAGCTACCAAAATCAAAGTTGCTAAAAAAATCACCCTTTGCAATTCGATTTCATTTGCAAGTAAAGTAAGTTCAGATCAGATTATCCGATCTAAGTATTATCGGATCTCGCTACTACAAAGTGTTCCACAACGCTCCGCCTGTTTTTGTTTATTTTTAGAAATTAAACAACTCTATGCTAAGCTTATTTTTGTTTAAATGTATTTTATTGTCTTTTTAAACCATTCTTAGACTTCATAGCCTGCGATATTTAGGTCACTCGAAGACGGAGAGTTTGGCAGTTCTGTGGCACCCCCGACTGAATAATTATAATATTTAATTCGACTAAAATTGTTGTTTGTTAGTTGGTATCACTATGTTGTCCCACTGTGTACATACTTGTTTCATTTCCATTGTTCCTCGACTCTTAAGTGTATCGAACTTTGCGCATCTCTATGAAGTCTGTAGGGGGTTGTTTAAAGTGAAAGAAACAATCGCAAATTAAAAATATATCACTGCCAATATATATTTAGAAATATTTATGTAATTAAATTAATAATTAATTTTCACTGCCAAATATAAATCTAAAATCTGCACTTGCATATGTGATCTTCAACCGCAACATTTAGTTGAAGTTTAGTAATATAAACAATATTTGTATACACAAAGTATGTATGTGTGTGTATCCACTTAGAAGTCTAGAAACAAAAGGAATGGACATAAAGCTTGAGGTAATAGATGCACTTCTGTATGTTTGTTTGTTAATTTCATGCAAGATGAACATACAAGTCTACAAAAATGAAAAATGATTAAAATTCCAGCCTTTAATAAATCTGGACAAAGAATCTGCATTTGTATGAACTGCTAAACAGTGCACAATGCTATGCCTACATACGTGCTATGAATGCATTTATGTACATTACATTCATAAGTACTTTAAGTCAAGTATTGGCACAGCTTCATTTTCAATTTTTGCCTTAATACATACGTATTTTTGCTTAAAGAACTAATAACTATGTAACAGTGAAAATGCTCCCTGCTTGAATAGGATTTTTTTTGTTAAGCATCGCATTGGGGTCCCAAGTGATGAAAAACCTACATGTTTTAAATATAATATTTGCATTTTCCACGCTCATTATCATAACAGGCGCGCGCCAAATATGTACTTGTATTTGCAGCAACTTGAATAGCGCGGAAATGCAAAAAGTACGACGTAAAGCTAAGAAAACCCTAATCGAATGAATCCAAACCCAAGCAAAACGCCATGCTTCTCTCTCTGGGTTTGATCGGGCACTGAATTGCCTCTGCTCTCTGGTGCTCTCTCCAAGCTGCCGCTCGCTCGGGGTTGCTTTCGGGTGTCAACGTTCGGGCGCTGGGCTTCCAGGCTCAACACAAGAATAAAACAAAAAAAAGCAGTGTGAAGGCTCTATATTTAAGTGTTTACTGGTACCAACCTTTACACTAAATGTGAAGATCTTTGGTTAAATAATTTCTGAACCATTAAAACATCCAACTTTATATCAACAACCTACATATATACCAAATTTCAAGTTCGTTGCCTAAGTAACTTCTGAGATAGGGATTTAAACCACGCATGAACCGGTTCGATACCGGTTCTGAACCTGAAAAATATCCAACTCCATTTTGGCAACATATATTCCAAATTTTAAGTTCTTAGCTTAAATTGCTACTGATATATTGCTCTGAGACAACTTAGAATCGGTTTAAAATCGATTCTGAACCAGTAAAATATCCAACAGCATATTACCAAATCCCAGACAGACTGCTAAACCGTTTGACTTTTAAACCGGTTCAGAACCGGAACTGAATCAGTGAAATATCCAACTTCATGTTCTCAACCTACAGATCACATAACTAGTTCGTAGCTATAATACTTTCAAAGATATAGCTCTGAGCCACTTTTGAACCTTTTTAACGGCTTTTCACATGAACCCACTATGAGAATTTGAAGATCAGCTAAACGGTTGAAGGAACTCAGCCTATAACGAACAAGTATACAAAACTTAAAATACACAAATTCTTTTGTTGTTGGATGTGAAAAATGCATACTTAAAATTACAAGTAGTTAATTACCTATTGTTTATTAACAAAGAGAGCGTAAATTAAAGGGCGAGGGCGTGTCTATAACGAGTAACGGGTGTTTTACATGTTACATTAGTTGAAAGTTCCCTTTAGATATAAAAAAAATAGCCTTTTAAGTTGATTTTTACATGCTTTTGATCTGGCTCACGCAATCAATTTTATACAACTTATGTTCTACAACTAAATTTGACAAATTCAGTCCATGTAAAAACAACCATCCTTTTTAAAGCATCGATGTATTTCGATTTTCAATTGTGTTCACTCCTGACGTCATAAAAGGGTGGGAAACTGCTGAATGAAACACAAACTCTTTTTCTTAGCTCTATTTGGAAATTCCATAAAAATTATGGTTATTTTTGATGAAAAATCAACCCACCTGCGCGAAAATCGATGGGATAATTTTCTTCAGATAGCCTTCATATCCAAAGCTACACATATAAAACATGGATAAAATATGTATTAATGAATGAGTTCGTGTTCATACGAATTTTTCAACAAAAGCAGAATTATAGGTATTTTTCGAAGATGCATTAAACATCCGTTGTCCGTTATAAAAAAAATTAAAATGAAAATTAAAAGTAGAGGAAAGTTACCTAGTTTGTATACCCTTGCAGCACGTTTTCTACCTAATTTGAAGGACATGTCCCCTGAAAACAACAAGTTTTTCCCAATAAGAATACTTTTTTGACTCTACTTTTGCATGACTATATGCGACTTCGACCAAGTATTGCAGAATTATGGAGAAGTATTAAAAACTAGTAAATACGGAGTTTAGAGACGATTGCATAAAAAACAAAAAAGTTTTTCTCACTGAAACTAGTTTTTCATCCTATCCGGCCGGCAAATATGCAGCGTATTTGGACCAGAAGACTTCATGCAGTTTGGTGGCCTTTAAACTGACGGAGGAGATAGCATAGAAACAGACGAACATGGCTATATCGACTCAGCTCGTCATGCTGATCAAGAATATATATAATTTATGTGGTCGGAAATGCTTTCTTGTATGCGCTATAAACATCTGGACAATTTTAATATACCCTCTGCAAGGGTATACAAATTTTAAAACCGAAGAAATGCGGAAGTCAAAATCGTAATTTAAGATGAATTCTAAGAAGGTTTGCCCACCATGTGTCTAAAATCAAAATCGAGCTTCCCGTTTTTAAGAAGAAACTTTTCGTATCGTTATGGGCTACAATAAGGATAAACAAGTTAGAAAGTCAATTAAGACCGACTATAGTACACTCCGTAACTCCCAAAGATTGTGTTAAGGTGTGTCGGTGCCACCAAGCATAATTTTTTTTTCCACCTAATTCGTTCAGTTCATCCGATCTTCCAATCTTTTGGCGGATCGGTAAATAGTCCTGATTACTAAGGATGTCCAGAAGGAACGCACCATCTATCTTCAAAACTATGGGGCCTCTTTTGCTAATTTGCTTTCGCGGGAGGGGGCGTAGCAAAAATTTAAAAAAAAAAAAAATCGATCTGCCTTCAAATATAAGAAGTTTATGTCCCATACATGCCATCTCTGAGATAACATTTTTTTTTAAAGCCCTCTCGCACACTTCCCTTCTGTCGTCAAAAAGCACATTTATAAACAACATTATTTAAAATTTCGCGGAGATATTATGGTAAATATTGCGTTACACAAATAAATTTACATAAAAGTGCGCTGCCTTGATTAACCGAGTTGTAATACTTTACACAGATCTCAAGTCCATACAAATTGACCCACTCGAATGTATATACATATGTCCAACATAAATGCTTATTAAATTATACTTTGACAAATAATGGGAATAAGTCCGATTAGCTCAAATATACTCACGTTATATTAAATACTTTTTTACACTTTTGTATGATAACGTATTTTCATAAATATATCTCTATGTTTTTTACAGGGCAACAAAGGCGTTTCAGGAACTTCTGTACGTTAATCCTAACTTCACTTGTGCAGGAGAAGTTCACTTACGATTGGGTCTTATGCTAAAAGTAAATGGGGAATATCACATTGCGTTAAAACATTTGCAGTTGGCCCTCCTTAATAAATCACCATCGACTTTTACGGATCTTCAAGGTAATTTGAATTTGTTGTTTCTGTTCATTCTGTTTGGTGATGGTCTATTAAGTTCACAATTAAGTTTACAAGGCAAAAACTTAAGAGGCTTGAGAGGCCATAAGTTAGAGCCTCGTGCCTTAATAAACATTAAGAGAGGCCCAACATCGGACAGATCAACAGATCGGACAAATAACCCCGGAGCTTTAAACGAAACAATTTTGATTTTAGAAGCGGGGGATTCCGCATCGTCAGTTAGCGCGTGTGTATACATTCGGCAAAAAATGAATACAAGGGAACAGGGTATTTTGTATTCGGGGCACTCGACAACAGCGCCCTGGATTTTCCCTGTATTGAAGTTATTCCTTAAGGTAGAGCTTTGCTAACAGATTCCAATTTTCACCATTCTAAATTTCTATGAATTTTTCGAGGTTTAAATTTAAGTATTGCACATACAACTATTAAATGGATAGTGTCTTCCCTTTTATGTAAATTCCACATGCTACAATCGATATTTTCCTTAGTTCTGTATCAATGGCCGTGTTCATTAGCACACATCAAACATCATCCATAAGGAATTATTATGAAGAATTAGTATGCGGGGAAGCCATCGTGATGATTTTAAATGACAATTTGAGTTTCTGTGTATTTTTTATCTATCCTAATCTCAAAAATTAGTAATCATTACAATAATCGATCTAGATCCATCGATTTCCTGTCATCGATTTGTGCTGCTGAACAAGGCCAATGTGAATTTACTGAAAAGGTAACGAATTACCCATATCTACTCTTCTTTGAGGGCCTTATTCTTGATTTGTCACCAAAAACTTAGAGTGCTCCGACTCTCTGCCATCTGAGTCGAGAGAGCTAGTTTAAAAAATTAAGGCCCCCTCACCAACACGGAGTATAAGATATTATAAGTAAATTCACTTTGTTCTATAAGGCCTACAATTGAGTTGCAGCACTTCTGTTTTTGCTATGAATATCTTAGATATTGCCTAAGAGCCCAGTTTGTTACAGAAATAGTTTTGATTTCCCGATTCATATTTGCATCTTCTGTAGTAAGTAGGCTTGGGTTTATCTGTTTCTAACCTGTTCTATAAATTTCACTTGTGCTGCTGTTGCCAGGAATTTTAGAATCTGATTGTTTGGGTCCTTGAACGATGTTTTTCCCCGATTTGATGCGCTAGGCTGGGCCAAGCTAGATATGTAGATACCAATTGCCAATTATTTTGTCGATAGCATCTCTAGTTTTATAAATTTGATCACTTCTTATTGTTTTGTTCTCAAATTTAACTTGGAACTTTAAAGTTGATAAACAGCGAGGAGTTTTGCTGGCCTCCAATGTTAAAATACTAAAATAGCGATATATGTGAGTTGCAAGAACCGGTAGTGATGTCGTTAGGTTAACTCTTACTTGCAGAAAAGATCCAAAAGGAGTTAGGTAAACTCTTACTTGTAGAAAATATCCAAAAGGAGGCAGATACAAAAAGTAAATAACCGCAAATAAATGAATGGATTTAGGTCTATCATAGTAAGCATTATTTTTATTCTTTCAAAAATTTGCTACAATGGGCAAAGGGTGCTTTGTGGAAACGACTAGTCAAAGGTCCAGAGTCTGTTTTGTGTAAAGGCAGATCGTTCTTATGTACTTATGATTGCGTCGGCGTAAATTGGGAGATGTCGTCCACAACAAATAGCAACAAAGAAGTTATACCCTTGCATAGGGTATTATAATTTTGCCCAGAAGTTTGCAACGCATAGAAATATTTATTTCCGACCCCATAAACTATATATATTCTTGATCAGGGTGACGAGCTGAGTCGACTGAGCTTTATCCGTCCGTCTCTCTGTCTGTTTCTACTCGAACTAGTCTCAGTTTTAAAGCTATCGAGCTGAAATTTTGCACAGATTCTTCTTTTTCCTGCACACTACTATATGTCGGAACCGACCGGATCGGATGACAATATCTCATAGCTCCCTTAGGAACAATCGGTCGGAAAACTAGTTTAGTATGAAAAAAACTTTTTTTTTTCAATGGAAACATATCCCAACTTTGTAATCGTAGGTTTTCTATGATTTCTTATAATTCGACCAAGTATTATTAAAATCGGACAACTATATGGTATAGCCGCCATACAAAAGATAGGTCTGAAAAAGTCTTAGTTAGAAAAACTTTTTTGTTTTTAATGGTAGCATACTGCAATATTGTATTTGTTTGTTTCACATGCTTTCAAATAATTTTAAAAAATTTTTACAAATCGGTTGACTATATTATATAGCTTCCATGCGAACGATCGGTCGGAAAACGGGAGAAAGAGTATTTTTTGAAAATATTTAAGCAAGCACTTGCAAGGGTATAAAATCTTCGGCACATACGAAGTTAGCTTAGCTTTCTCGTTTTAGCACACATTTCAATGCACTTAAGTGAATTAACAACAAAAATACACATCTGATCACGAAAAATATGGTTTTCGATTTCGAGAATGTTTTACAGAGATCGGAGATACTTAGCTTCGGCATAATTCTTTTATATAGGGTATAGGGTGAATGCAGTTTCAGCGTTTTGATTTAAATCTAAATATATGGCGTAGTGAGCAGTGGCCATCTGAAAATCATTTTCTAGAAGGTGGTTTCAAGTTTTTGAGCGTCCTCAAGCTGCAAATGTCCCCTTAGCTGCATAGCACATGACTGCTCTTGCTGTGACCTCGAACTGCTTTTATTTTGTGATGCTACTTACATCCTTGCTGCCAAAAAAAAGTAATTCCATGTTTATCCTATCGCTATCTTGAAGTCGCGCAGTCGTTGTACTACTGGATTTTTGTTTGTTTGTACTCCGGAGAGTTGATTTTGATTTCTCGGAGTTAATCCGAAAATTCCATGTTTTACAGTATTTCTCTACGCAGTTTATCATGACTTGCAATATTTTTTTTGGGATTCATCAAACATGGAAACGTCGAGAATAGAAATACTCTTAAAAGGTAACCATGTTTGACACCCAGCTGGTATCGAAAAAAATCTTTGTGTGCCATCACAAACTGCTGTTTGGTTTCCTGAACACACAGCCTTTATTGCGTTTAGTATATTGGTCGATATTCCATAGTTGGTGACCTTTAGAACTCTCCGATTAAGTCAAAAGCGGCCTTAAAGTAACAAAAGAATGTATACCTTTTTTTTCATCCGCCGTAGATACTCATTTGCAACTCGAAAATTCTGTCGACGGTTGAATATCCCTTGCGAAGTTTCTTCAACAGAATAATGGCGAATACTTTTTGTGCTCTGTGGTGGGATCACCTTTTTTAAAGATCGGGAAGATGATGTTTGAGAGAAAATTAAAAGGCTATATTCCTTTATCAAAGTTGCAAAAATTCATTTTTATACAGCGAAAATCAATTAAAGGCATGTATTTAAATTATATGGCAAAAAATCAGTATACTAGTACATATTATTGTCGAAGAAAATGATGATTAATAGTGAGTCCAGCTTCCAGATTTTGAAATCTCTTCAAAAATTCGTTTTGGCATTGAGTCTGTGACCTTTTGAAACTCTGAAGTATTATATGAATTTTGGCCCATTCCTTGACTACAGCAATTCTGAGCTCTTCCACCGACTCGAATTTGCGATGACCAGCATATACACGTGGTGCCAATTTACCCCACATGTTCTCTATAGGATTTAGATCTGGGGAACTTGCTGGCCACTTCATAACATCGATCTGCTTCTCCTGAAACCAATTAACGCTGAGTCGTGATACATGTATGGCAGCTGAAATATGGTGTCTGAAGTAGGTTGCTGATCCAAAAAGTTTATTAATACTTCATCCAACATGGTTATATACTTTTCCGAGTTCATACGCCCATTCACTTTACATATGGGGGTCCTTCCATAGTAACTAAAACCAGCCCATATCATTAACGAACCTCCTCCAAAGTTCCGCTTAGTCCAAAAGAATTCGGGCTTCTTCAAAAAGTGCCAGTAATAATTAAAACCATCTGGACCGTCAAGGTTGAATTTTTTCTCGTCTGAAAATATTACCTTTTTCCATTGATCGGTCCATTGTGTTTTTCGGCAAATTCCAATCTTGCAACTGTATGCGATTCCTTTAAAGCTGGTTTAGACTTCATTTTCTTCGAAATTAGCCGATTATTTCTAGATACAATTTGTTGTACACGACGCTTAGTAACGGGTAATTGTAAGTCTGCTCTTATTTGCGATGCAGTGGCATTTTTTTGTAAGCCAGCACGAATTATAGCTGATTTTACACGAGAACAAATCTTTTGATTATTATTTTTTTGATCGATTTGTATTATATTTCTGCTTTAAATTGATTACACTATCCACTGCAGATGTAGATCTTTTTAATTGAATGGCAATTTGCCTACTAGACATGCCAGTATCTTCTAAGCAAGGATTTTGGCTGTTTCTTCAGATGATAATGTTTTTCCCTTTCCAATAATAATATTGAGCGAAATTTTCAATAGGATATAATTTGTATCTGTTTAAATTAAGCACGTATATAATAATCAAACTATCAAATTAAGAAAATTTTGCACAAAAGTATACAAACTTCGGCCAAGCCAAAGTTAACTTTCCTCTTTTCTTATACGCTTCATAGATTTCTGTTCGGGTAATCTGTGCATTCAGTTCTTCATAAATGATCCATGGGAGAGCGTAGCTGATTTTCGTGACACAATGTACTTGTAGAAGGGCTTTAGAATGTGATGTTGTGGGCTTGCTTTAATATCTTTCGCCGCGCTACCATTCAGTTTTCTGGCCAGTGCCCAGAATCTCTTGGTATAATTTACTTTTGATATTTTCTCTTTCACATGCTGATAGTGGAGTCCGTTTCCGTTCAGTTTTTTTCTCAGTTTCTTCATTGGGATTTATTATTGCATACATGCATACATTTTGCGGCTTCTTTTATGCTGCTCGTGAGTGTTTCAATAAACTCTTTTCTTTCTCATTCGTGTTGATGTCGAATAAAGCAACGGTGCAATAAGCCGTACTCCGCCTCTTGTCTATGGGCCAAGAGTTTAACAGTGGAGGCTACAGCATGTGAGAAAACATTTCTTCTTTAATATCAGAGTTGCTGATCAGATCGTTCCAATTTGCTACAGCTACACAGCAGTCGATCGTGGAGCTCGATTTCCTGCGAACAAAGTTATAATTTCCACCTGCATCTCCTCTAGTCAATAAGTTGTATATTTCAACCACTTTGTTACCTTTGGCATACGCCCTTTTATCGCTTGGTGAGCGCGGTGAGTGTACTATGGCGCTTGATCCGGCAACAAATCCATTTGTGAAATTCTGTTTTCCTGTTCCGAGTCACCGATCAACATCGTGGTGATTGTTTCGCTTTTAATCAGTAAATCGTTTAGGTCATCAAAATCATCATTCCACTTGTTAAAAATAATTATATTCGAAATACTTAAAGAATGTCGATTCCCAAGTCAAAAACGATGGCCATTATGCTTTGTGATTTTTCAAGCTTCCAGCGTACGTCGTATTCTTATCGATGAAAGTTTCTCACAGCTAAAACCTAACTTGAATAACTAGAAATCTGTATTTTATTTCAGTAAAATTTCAAATTGCTCATTTGTATGAAATCCAGAACAAACACAAGGCTGCAAAGGAAGCATACGAGTTTCTACTAAACGACAAAAATTTATCTTTGGACCTTAAAGCGGATATATATAGACAATTAGGTAAGTCTATGAAATGCTATATCTTTATTTACATAAGATAACAAATTAATAAATGTTAAGAGTTTTCCTTATTATTATATAAAGTATAAATCTTTTTATACTTTATACCAGAGTATAATAAGTTTGCGCAAAAGTATGTACAGGGTTGCCCAAATTCGACGGACCCATGTTTTTTTTTAAAGGCGGTTGGCAATCTTAATCATTTAATTTGTTCCAAGTAGATTTGTTTACATCAATTTTTGAATATGATATCTCTCAAATGGCCGCCTCTGGCGTTGATGGCGTATTGTGTTTTCGCCAACATTTCGGCCGGAATAGCGGCTATTTCTTCACGAATGTTGTCCTTGAGCTCTTCTACGGTCCTTGGCTTGTTAACGTAAACCTTTGACTTCAAATATCCCCACAAGAAGAAGTCAGGTGGCGTCAAATCGGGCGAACGCGGTGGCCAGTCCAAATCACCACTTTTCGACATCAAACGGCCCGGAAACAATTTCTTCAGAAAATCGATTGTTATGCGACTTGTGTGCGGTGGAGCGCCGTCTTGTTGAAACCAGAACTGCCTCATACGCTTTCGACGAATAATTGGCATCACAAAATTGGTCATCATGTCGCGATAACGCTCCTGGTTGATGGTAACAGCATGGCCATTTTCATTTTGGAAGAAAAACGGCCCAATGACCGTTTTCGCACTAACGCCGCACCAAACTGTGACTTTTTCGTCATGAAGAGGCACTTCTTGAATCTCCTGAGGATTTTCAGTGGCGTAAATACGGCAATTTTGCTTATTTACGGTCCCATTCAATGTGAAATGGGCTTCATCGGACATGATAATTTTGTTTTCACAATTGACTTGTTCTGTTGAATGTAAATTTCAAATATTTCAGAGCGCTCGCGTGGCGTGTATTGTTCCATAGTAAAAATCTGCTTGGACTGACGCTTCAAACGCGCTATGTCATTAAGCGATCTGACATCTCTGTCAAAAGTTATGGCGTTGCCATAATATTCCGTCGAATATGAACAACCCTGTACATCCAGAATGAAGCACTCCACAAAGTATTTATATTCTTGATAAGCATCAAATGCCGAGTCGATAAAGCCATGTCCTCTGTCCGTATGAAAAAACAGATCTCAGAGTTGGTAATAGATAAATCTTCGACATGTATGGTACAGAAGCGTCTTATACCTGCAGACAGATCAAGTTTATTTTATATTTTGGCCACGCTCAATCCCCACCCCGCAGTTTGAAAAATGCTTCATGTCTCCAATAATAATATAGATAGAAGGTTCGTACCTTCTGGACAAATTTAATTATCAGTATTACCCTCTGTTGTAATTGACAGTGACTGCACTTAGATATGGCAACGCCATAAGCTTCGAGAACAGCTGTTTGAGCAAGAGCCAGATGGAGAATGGGACGTCTCGAGTGCTGGCCTTTAACTTTTTTGTTATTATTTTGACAAGCAAACCTTTTTCTTGTTGTTTATTATGAAGTTGTGCAAATGTATGTAACAGACTGAAGGAAACATTTCCAACCCTATGATGTATTTATTCTCTATCTTCATCAGCAACTGACTGAGTCGATGTAGCCATGTGCGTCTGTCCGTCCGTCTGTATGAACGCTTTGATCTGAGTGACTTTACATGATTAGAGTCACCTATTTTTTCCTCTATTTTTTCCCAACGCAGATAATGATTTTTTTAAGATTTTGAAAATTTGAAATTTTTTTTTAGTTAAAGCCCCATGGCTCTATATGCATGAATGTGTGTATACTCACTCGGCCAAAAATTCATAATTATAATCGAAACCAAGCGTACAGGGCATTTTGGAGTCGGGGTGCTCGACTACAGGCGCCTTACTTGTTTTTATTTCGGCAATCAAATTTAGGTGTCGACAACTCTGACAATTCTTATGTTAAACCATTTTGATGGGTTCCTTTCTGAACCGTAACTGGTTATTATATTGGTGATGAAGATGACGACGACATGTGTGGCTTATATTGTATAATATGTTTATATCGGTCTTCAATTACAGGATGGATGCACCATTGCGTCGAATGTCTAGGCGAAAAAAAGGAACGGGAATCTAGCGCATTGCAATTTTTGCAAAAATCTATCGAAGCTGAGCCAAAGAGTGGACAATCATTGTACTTATTGGGAAGGTGCTATGCTGGTATTAATAAGGTTCATGATGCGTTCTTAGCATACAGAAATTCTGTCGAAAAAAGTGAAGGAAACGCAGACACCTGGTGTTCAATTGGGTAATATTACTTTGCTCGAAAAATACCTATTTATCTTTATTATTTAATCAATATGTAAAGCGTTTTATATCAACAACAAAACCAACCTACGGACGCTCTTCAAGCCTATATATGTGCGGTTCAATTAGACAAAGAACATAAAGCCGCCTGGACTAATTTGGGAATTCTTTATGAGAGTTGCGGTCAGTTGCGAGATGCTTATGCCTGTTATCTAAATGCAACTAAGAATGCTGCAAACCAGGTAAGAGGATTATTCACTACCAGATATGCCTTTTATTAGCTCGATATTGATATTACTCTGCCCTGTCGGTCAACTGATTAGACTCGATTTTTCTGTCGAAACTAAAAAGATACTTGAAACAATCGAAAGGTTGGAGAAAATTTGAGTACTCGTACCCGGGATGTGACCCTTAAATTCGGATAGAAGCGGCTTCTGTAAGCATCAGCTCATACTCAGTTTAACAACTGTACACTAGGTTTGCGTTCTATGAATTCTTTTGAACCAGCAACACAGAGCGACAACAAATTGTAAATGATTCACGATAAAAATCTATCAAATTCAGCAAACACAGACAGGGTCATCGGGAAAGTAATATCAAAAAATCCCGATATTCGTATTATAGGTCAAACCGCACGGTTGATTTTTATTAAAAACTTTTCTTTGAATATCTTCTACATTCTGTGCCGTAGGTACATAGAGTATTATAAGTTTGTGCAAAAGTATGTAACAGCCAGAAGGAAGCATCTCCGACTCCATTAATTATATATATTCTTGATCAGCATCAACTGCCGGGTCGATATAGCCATTTCCACGCCCCCTCCCGCCCCCGCAATTTAGAAAAAACTTCATGTTTCCCACAGTTATAAAGATAGATGGTTCGTACCTTCTGGACATATTTAGTGGTGAAGATCGGAACGGTTGTCAAGCTATGATCAAAAGACTGTTTCCTGCTGCAGCGCCGTAGCAGCGCTGCTTTCAGCTGCTATTGCAGTATCAAAATTTATTCTGAGCGTATAATTTCGTTGGTACAGAGTATTTTATATTCGGGTTTGGCCGACTTTCTTTCTTGTTTTAAGATATCGAGCTCAGACTTTGCAGTGTAGTGTATGTGGCCAATATCTACAATCTTACAAATTTTCACAAAGATGGGATAATAAATGGCAGAGTTAAAAAATCGTTGCGTACTTATCTGAGTTGCATGAGGTTATTAAACACTAATTGCCCTGAGTAATGGGTATTTCGAAGTCGGCCAGGACCGTCTTTAACTGAGTAATACTGTAACAATCAGAAGCTAGCATTTCGGACCCCATTAAGTATATATATATTTAAACTAGCATATAACCCGACGCGCTTCGCCGCTGTATGGCCGCTAGTATGGTCCTATTAGTAATAAATATCAAAATCAGTATATAAACGTAAACTTATAAATATCACAATACAATAACCCGGAGCGCTTAGGCGCTGTCATAATCAGTATAGACCTAATAAATATCAATATAGCCTTTATTATCCGATTCCTGTTTCAGTTTGGAGCTATTATCGTTACAAACCGAGTTTTAAGTCAATCGGATTAACAATAGCTATACTCTTTACCATAGGTACTGAGAGAATTATAAGTTTTGTGCAAAAGTATGTAACAGCCAGACCCCATTAAGTATTTTTTTGATCACAACCAACAGCCGAGTCTATACTGCCATGTCCGTCTGTCTGCCTGTTTCCGTATGAGCGCACAGATCTCAGAGATGGTAAGAGTTAGAGCTTTGACGTGTTTGGGAAAAAAGCTTCTATTACGCTTTCGTTATCGTTATCGATATCGTTATCGCCATCGTTATCGTAATCGTTATCGGTTATTTCACTTCCAATTCTTACAAACCAAAATAACCCTTTCCCCATACAAACTTTTCTGAAGCTTTTTAAGGAGTTTCCCGACCGTACGGTCGAAATTTCCAATATCGGAAAATTACATCTTAATTTATTTCACATAATATTCTTACAAACGGAATTTCAATCGAGTCGGATGAAATATAGGTTTTTTCCATGCAGAATGTTCAGAGTGTTTTCCGACCCCACTGTCAATTCTTGGAACATCGGAAAATCACGTCTCAATCAATTATTCTTACTTTCGATACAAACCTAGTTTCAATTCAAAAAGATGAACAAAATTAATTTGCATGCAGAATTTTCCAGAAAGCTTTCGATGCCATGGTCGAATTTTCCAACATCGGAATATCACATATCATTTTATTTCACTTACTTACCTAACAAACCGAGTTTCAAGTTTATCGGATGAAAAATCAAATTTTCCCCATACAAACTTTTCTGACGCTTTTCCGGTCCTACGGTCAAATTTTCCAACATCGAAAAATGACACACCGATTTATTTCACATACTTTCCTTACTAACCAAATTCCAAGTCAATCAGATGAAATATAGTTACGGTCAAATTTTCCAACATCGAAAAATGACACACCGATTTATTTCACATACTTTCCTTACTAACCAAATTTCAAGTCAATCAGATGAAATATAGTAATTTTCCATGCAGACTTTTCTAAAAAATTTTCCGGCCCTACGGTCAAATTTTCCAACATCGGAAAATCCCCTTTCAACATTTATTACTTGCCATCCTATCAAACCGAATTTCAAGTCATTCGGATAGTTAATAGTTTATTGCATGCAGAATTTTTCGGGAATATTCCGACCCTACGGTAAAATTTTTCAGCATCGGTAAATGACATCTCAATTTATTTCACCTTCTATCCTTACCAGGGCTGCAAACCGGTTTTGAACCGAACCGGTTCGAACAAGAAATTCCGACTTTTATTTTACTATGAACCGAACCTTGAACCGAACCTCTTTAGAAATTAAAGCTGAATTCGAACTCGTTCCGAACCAAAAATTTCGGTTTGGTTTAACAAAACTAACACAAAAGTTTGACCATCTGTGTACCGACTTCATCTGTTATTTGGTGCGACTGACTCCTAAAATGGGCAGGAGAGTGGAAAAAAAAATCTTTCAAAACGATATGATTTCCTTATAAAATCCCAACCCATAACAGTCTGTTATTAAAGCTCCTAGAGATGGAGATTTTTTCTTGTTGCCTTGTGTTGCAGTTTTTTTTTTTCCTTATTTGACATGTGGAAATTGTCATAAATGCTGTAGATATGCTTTAAGCTTACCTATTTTTAATATGTTTCCTGCTTGATGCCGCGATATTCATAATAAGCTTTTAGAAAAATCTAATGTAATTAATTAAACATGAACATTGAATACACTCAATAATTAGCTATATTTCCCCGCTTACCATAACTTCAATTAGGTTTCTTTATTATTTGGATATTTAAAGGCCGTTTTCTCGTGTTCCTGGTTTTGCAAATCTAAGTAGATTTGGTTGTTTTTGCAGTGCTTATTTTGAACTTAATGAATCTTATGAAGATGCGTAAAAATCACCTGTTTTGCAAAAACTAGACAATCTAAGTGTAGACAACATAATGAATTCACATTCCTAGTATAATGTTTTTCAATTTAATTGACCAGCATTGAAAAAACCTATAACCAATTCTTAAAATCCAACTGTTTTTGCTTTAGAATATTGGAACTTTTCGAGAAGACAAAAAAGTAATATGCATAAAGAACGATCCACATGGATTAACTAAAGGCTTGTCACAACGGGTTAAGTTTCTCGAGACTCAGCTTGGCCAAGCTCCGTTGCCTAGTATAACATCAAAGCGAAGACAGCTCTGTTCGATAGAAGAAGCTTGGAATCTTCCTATTTCATTGGAAATGAATTCTCGACAACAACAACAAACACTACAAATGCAGCCAAGACAGTTTACAAAAAATGCTCCTTCGCAGGTAACGATATAAAATGATCACATTTACGTGTTATATTCTTCGTAAAGAGTGTAATAACCCTATTGTGAAATATTTTTATCATTTTTTTAAAATCAATTGCCCATTCTCACAAATTATTATTTTCAACAGGGACCGCCGCCACCATATCCGCACAATCACGTCAGTCAAAGCCCCACACCTGCGAAACGCATAAAGGACGATGTTCAAAACGGTTCGCAAAACCGTTCAGGTCAGGACTTGCAGAATTTAACACAGCCAGTAAATGCCATGCAGTATGTTCAACAGGGTTCAAATATAACAAATGACCACCAGGACAAATTGTTTCAGCACTTAAGTTTGCAGCAGCGTCAAATACAGAAAAATAAATCATTATCCAGCGCATCAAATATGGAGACAAACGAAGCTATAGCAGAGACACCCGCCCCACAATCATATATTTCAAAAGTAATATTTACACATAATCTAAACGAAGAAAATGATTCCAAAGATATAACACGAATTTTGGCTAAGCACGAACAGAGGACAATGGGTATGTTCACAAGGGTTTATTTACAAATACATGACTTTCATTTGATAATATTTTTATTCGTGTTTTTCCAAGGTCTTTCTGAGGCTTTAGCCGATGACATTTTGATGCGTTCCAAAGTAGAACAGAGGGTTAATACATCTGAAAAAATTATTAACGATATTAAATGTGAGCCCCCTGCCATTGCAACCTTAAGCAATAATGAATCAAACTGCAATTTTAACGATGACACCAAAAATATAGAATATGATATAAACACTGCCTCATGCGAGTCGTCACCTACGTTTAAAATAAATATGGATTCTAAACAGTTGGTGTCAGCTGTAAAGCTTTTGCCGGTTGACGAACCACCCATCAATTATACAATTCTTCAAATAAACGCACCCCCGCCTTCGCCACCTGATTGCCCACCACAAAAGCTATCAAGGGATCAACTTCTACCACCAACTCCCTCCGTTCATTTAGAAAATAAGAAAAATGCTTTCAGCCCTCAATTGCAAGAGTTCTGCCTCAAGCACCCCATTGCGGTTGTGCGAGGTTTGGCAGGCGCTTTGAAGCTTGACTTGGGACTTTTTTCCACAAAAACATTAGTTGAAGCAAATCCAGATCATAGTGTGGAGGTAAGAACCCAAGTGCATCAGTCACCGGATGAAAATTGGGATATCTCGCAAGCAAAGAGAGTTTGGGCGTGCATATCACATCGGTCCCACACAACCATTGCAAAATATGCACAGTATCAAGCATCGAGTTTCCAAGACAGCCTCAAGGTAATATCTATCATATTCCGAAAAATAATTTAAGTTTGATTATTAATTATGTTTCTATTTAATACAGGAAGAAGGTGACAAAGGTTTTGCAGGCTCACAAGTTATGTCGGACTCCGATTCAAAAGACTCAATATCTAATTCAAATAGCAGTTTAAAACGAAAAAAACAAAAGAATAGCAGCAAAATGTTAAGGTAACTACTTTTTTGCTTCGTTTTATAGGTAATAAAATTGGTCTGACGATTGTAAGCATCTTCAATGCCAAAAAGTATAATATACGTTCTTGATCAAATGGAGGCGCTGAGCCGGTAGTCATATTCTCTGTTAGCCTGCTCCTCTCTCATTTGTATAGCTTTCTGGATGAAATTTGGCTCAACAAATATGTTTTATATGTTGGTGTTTGGACTGTTAAGCCAAAATGTCCGGTGTATACTTTCCGAAAGCTCATATATATACATATATTTTAAATAAATACTATATTTCTTAGCTCTTTAGCTTTGTCAGTCCAGAGAACTAATGAACGATGCAGATAGTCAGCCAAGAGAGTCTTGTAATATCTTGCGCATCTAAATAGTAACTTCTTAATTAATTTTTAGATTTGGAACCAATGTTGATCTATCTGACGAACGGAAGTGGAAGCCACAATTAAGTGAATTACAAAAATTACCGGCTTTTGCTCGAGTAATTTCCGCTGCCAATATGTTGTCTCACGTAGGACACGTAATTCTGGGAATGAATACCGTCCAACTATATATGAAAGTGCCTGGAAGTAGAACACCTGGACATCAAGAAAATAATAACTTTTGCTCCATAAATATAAATATTGGCCCTGGAGATTGCGAATGGTTTGCCGTACCAGATGCATATTGGGGCGGAATTCATAATTTGTGCGAAAAAAACAACATCAGTTACTTGCATGGATCATGGTGGCCTGTTTTAGAAGACTTATACAAAGAAAACATACCAGTATACAGATTTATACAGAAACCAGGAGACTTGGTGTGGGTAAATGCTGGGTAAGCTAAATAGTCAAAAATCATTTTGATCCGTTAACGGATGCGGATCGTTCCATTCTTAAAACTACACTTGTTGATCAAACAAGTTTGAGATCATCCCAAATTGCTGGTCCATTAAATAGGGCTGTTAATTACTCATTTATAATACATTTGGACTTATTTCTGTTTTTGGATTTCTGTAGAAAACTTTCCTATTTCCGGTAAATTTGTACATCGCGTTGGATATACATTTTCCTGCGAATTTTTAGAATTAAATATTATATTTACATATAACCACAATTTAAATATTCTTTTTATACTTTCTTTATAGATGCGTTCATTGGGTTCAGTCTGTAGGTTGGTGTAATAACATTGCCTGGAATGTTGGGCCATTAACAGCACGCCAGTATTCGCTTGCCATAGAACGGTATGAGTGGAATAAATTGCAAAGTTTTAAAAGTATTGTGCCCATGGTACATTTAAGCTGGAACCTAGCCAGAAATATTAAAGTGTCAGATACAAAACTCTTTGAATTGATAAAGTACGTATTACCTTTTTTCAAATTTTTATTATACTTAAGGGGAGTTAAAACGTGTCGAAAGAAATTGCTTCAATTGTTGGAGTGTAACGGTATATCTAATTTATAATTATTAAAATAGTTAAGCTAGGTCTTATTTCATGAAATTCATCGGAAACCAAATTGTGCCAGATTATTTCACACGTTTGAGCTCAACTTTGGAGGTTATTTACTAATGTCCGATCAAATTGTGTAGTGGCAGTATTGTGGTTCAAAGTGTTTTAGATAATGTATGTAAAGTGTTTTAAAGCCAACTATTAGAACTGATATAAGGAATGGGTACCCACCAGAGAACTGCAGTAGTGCACTGCATAAGTACGTGATATTTTTCTTACCCGAGTGTCCACTGCATCAAAATATATGCAGTATTTACTCTAATCGCGGCAAATTTGTGCGCTATGCTTATGAAGTGCCAATAATGCCCATGCCACTCATAAAGCTCAGTTATAAAGCTCAGTCCAACAGAGAGAACAAAAATTTAAATTTTTATTAAGTTTGTCGCTTTCACTCTCTTTCTTGACATTACACTGGCAATTTCACGGTGTTTCCCGTTAATTTTAATACTTTGTACCAGCAGTAAACCCAACGACAAAAAAAGCCGCACTCTGCCATTTCATGAATTTTTGTCTTCTCTCGTCAGAGGACGCCTCAACTATAATTCTATTCGTTTATTTGTTTTTTTTGGGTTTTCAATTAATTAATTTCAAACAAAATTACATACTTTTTTATTCATATCACATTTACATGCTTAGAAACAAGCTTTTTATTGAAATTTAGCTTTTAAACGATTTTTTTTTAAATTTGACCAGTTGAGGGAAAAATTAAATCACAATAAAATACATTTTTTTTTTTCATTAAAATCAAATTTTTTTTCCTATGAATTTCACTATTTACTACAAACTAACGAGAAAAACAATTCAATTCGGTATTTTTTTTAAATTATCAATTATTTAATATTTTGTGTTTCCACCCTTGGCTTTAATTACGCATTTGACCAAATTCGGGCATTGAATCGCCTTTAAATATTCCACCGTTAAATGCTCATACCACAGTTTTTCTATAGTTTCCATTAATTCAACCATAGTTTTTGGCTTCTGCTTCCTATTTTTGCGCTCATAAAACCCCAGACATTCTCTATGGGATTAAGGTCAGGACTGTTAGCTGGTCAATCTAAGAATTTAATACCAAATTCCTCCTGTAAAATTGTTATCTGTTAAAGAAAAGTCCAAAGCAATTAAAAAAAGTTGTTAAACCTACATAAAGTCAAAGAATCACTTACAGAGCGCGCCCGATGACAAGGTGCAGAGCCGTCGTGAAATATGGGCTCAAGGATCCTCTCACTAACGAATTTAATACTAGGAACAAGTCCAATGAGAATAATTTCTTCATACTTTATTGCATTCACCATTCCCTGAAGCATTAAAAGCGATTCAGTTTTTATTGGAATATGCATCCCCATACCATAATATAAGGCGAATGCTTTACAGTGGCAATGCAGCAGTTTTCAGAATATTGTTTCCCTGTTCTACGGCGAACTTTGCGGCAGACATCGGGTCCAATAAGATTGAATTGGGTTCATCCGAGAATATATTTCGTGACCCCTCAGATTCACCCCAATTTTGCTCATCCTTCGCCCAATTTAAGCGAGCACTCTTCATTCGAAGATTTAGAAGTGGCTTTTTGGCAGGTGTCCTTGCCAGTAACCACATCTTCTTTACCCGACGCTGAATAGTTCGAGCCGAAATGTCACTTGAATAACGTTGCTGCACTTTAAACGCTATCTCAACAGCATTTTTAAATCGATCTTGAATGCTCGATAATAACTCGATCTTCCCTTACACTTGTGCATTTATTTCTGATAATTGATTTAATTGATTAATTGATCTTTAGCCATAATTTCTAAGGAGCTCCAAGAAAAAGTTCAGCAAAATGCGCTTTTAGCAACTGAGTCGCCGAAAATGACTCGTAATGTGAAGAAAACAATCAGGCGAACTTCCGAAAATTTAAATTATACGAATCGAATAATATTTGTGGAAACCTCGAAGTAGAGATGGATAACATCACATTTGTTTGTCGCTAGGTGCACGCAGAGTATATTATGTTGGTGCAAAAGTGTGTAATAGCCAGAAGGAAGCATCTCAGACTCTAACAGTATATTTATTCTTGATCAGCTTCAACAGACGAGTCGATATAGCCATGTCCGTCTGTCTGTCCGTTTGAACTCTCAGATCTCAGAGTTGGTAATAGATACGGGTTTGACGTGTATGGGAGAAAAACTTCTTATATCTGCAGGCAAATCAAGTTTATTTGAAGTTTTAGTCATGGTTTTAGTCAATTTGGAATAAGCTTTATATCTCCAGCAGTTTTAGAGATTGAAGGCTCGGATCTTCTTATTTAGTCGTAAAATGTACTTATCTATCCGCCAAAGGATTGGTAAAGATCGGATGAGTGGTTGTCAAGCTATGAACAAAAGAGTGTTCGCTGCTGCAGCGCAGTAGTAGCGCTGCTTTCAGCTACTACCGCAACATTAAAACGTGCGCTGAGCCACTTTCGTTGGCACAGAGTATAATCCAGTCTTTGTTTATGCACAAAGAGAGCAAATAAAATGTGAGCTTATGAATGTCACACAAAGACGAAAACAACATGCGTCGTCATGCAATTGCAGATACAACTTTAAGATCCGATTACAGTGACTGACTACAGGTATACTGGTACAACAGTGAATGTGTCTTTGATTTGATTGATTATTTTGGGTGTCTGTCGAAGAAAACAGGAACTCTTGCAGATCTCTTAGTGTGCACTTATGCATTTGCAGCACATCGCTTAAGTTTTTGATATAACTACCTACATATTTGCGGTAAAAGCTGTAGAGGTTAAGGCTCGAGACTGAAAGTGAACCATAACGAGCTCAAAAAAGGTTTTATTTATTTTTTTTTGTGAATCAAGAACAGTTCCTTAGATAATCACACAAAGTGGCAGTTGACGAGAGTTAAAAATTAATATGAAATGCTTTATGATTTCGCTCATGTGAAAAAAATAAATTGAACCTGCAGTTGTTAGCCGGCCTCTCAAATAATAGATAGACAAATTCTCATCTCATTCGCAGAGTATGCAAGGTATTAATATTCAAATTGCTTACAAAATATCATATATTATAACTAAAAGATCGTCTTTATTGAGATTTGACGAAATGAGAAATTAGAAAGTGAGTGGAATATTTTTGATCAGCATGACGAGCTCTGTTGATATATTTCAAGGCAGAGGCTGGCAAAAAACACAAAAGCAATTTGGTATTAGCAACAAACAAGAAGTTGAGAGCAGCACACAAACTGATTCACGTTGATCTGTAGCGGTATCAGCGAAGCAACTAAACAAGAACCGAACTCGCTGCGCAGCGGTGCGCCTAAGCAGCTGAGAATTTCCTTATGCCCAGTAGATAGTGCCAGACGTTGGTCTAAAGCTAAAGGGGTGATTTTTTAGCTATTATCTTTTTGGCAACACGGGTTAAACAGCTCACGCACGTTTCGTGTTTTGTTTCACTGTCACACATCTTCAGTTTGGTCTATAATTTAACCATGAATAGTCTTATAAACGAACAACGCTTGCAAACTATTGAATTTTATTATCAAAATGCGTACTCTGTTACGAAAGTTCATCGCGCGCTTCTTCCATTTTATGGTCAGTTTAATCGACCCACTGAAGCGGCTATTCGGGCTATTGCGACCAAATTTCGCACCAAATTTACATTGTTGGGCATTAAACCACCAACACGTTTTAACAAGACGGTGCTACATGCCAGACAGCACGCGCAACAATGGACAACAATGGAGTATGCATTTTTCTGAATTTGATTTATTTTTTTTGAAAAACTTTCCTATAGCTCTTAAAAAAATCACCCTTTATTTAGATCAAGTCTTTAAATACAGAAATGCTGCATATTGATCGAAAACGATCGAATCAAATGATTAAAGCTTAACGATCTGCCCAAAAACTAGAGGGATAAAGAAAAGCTTTTTTATTTTCAATAGTAGCATCTCCGAACAAGGGATAAATTTGATTTCTATGCTACTTCCTCAAAGTTTGCTCAAAATCGATCGCCTATTTTGTGCTGCTTTTATGCTAAAGTGGTCGAAATAAAAGTTCGAAAATATGTCTTGTACATGACGATCAAATTTAAAAAAATTTGCCATAAACTAAGGAATCACTTTTCTCAAAGGCCAATTTGATTTTTTTGGGCTGCATTGACATGTTTTCCAAATTAAGACCAGATTGTAATCAGAGGACAAAACTGGACCAGAATTTGTCATCAAGGAGGCTGTTACCCTGTGTTATGAGTTCTATTAAAAAAATCAGAATTTTATGATTTTTTTTGGATTTTTATTTTGTTACAAAAGAAAATTATGATTAATCTAGAATTTTTATATAAAACTCAACAATAATCTTTTTAAATATTACTCAGAAGCTGATTACGACTAGTGCACTGGGAATAGTGACAAAGTTGATGGATATTCTTTGTAAGTGAATTAAATTGAACCAATGAAGCCCATTTCCAATGTTGCAAACAAAATTTCAATGAATAACTTCGGTTTTTTATATATAAGGTTGGCAAAAAAGTCTTGCGGAATTTTTATTGAATTTTCAATTGTTCATAAAATTGGTTATAATAATGCGATTTAAGTCAAATATGCGCCGTTTTGTTCGATGACGAGTTCCCAACGAGATGCCAACTTACTTCATAATGCCCCTCTTATAGAAGCTTGCTTCCCTATTGTCAAAAAACTCGGAGAGCCAATTTTCACAGGACTCTCTTGTGGCCTACTTCCGACTACCAAGCTCGTTCGCCATGGACAGAAATAGGTGATAATCACTTGGTGCGAGATCCGGACTATACGTTGGATGCAAAAGAACCTCCCATCCGAGCTCCCGGAGCTTCTGGCGCGTGACCAAAAATGTGTGTGGCCTGGCGTTGTCCTGATGGAAGACAATTCGGCCTCTGTTGATCAAAGATGGCCTCTTCTGCATTCAAGCGGTCCAGTTGTTGGCAGTACAGGTCCGAATTGAGCGTTTGGCCATAGGGGAGCAGCTCATAGTGGATAATTCCCTGCCAATCCCACCAAACACACAGAAGAACCTTCCAGGCTTGGCCACCGTCTGGGCAGCTTCACCGCTTTTCGACCACGACCGTTTGCGCTTCACGTTGTCGTAAGTGACCCACTTTTCATCGCCAGTCACCATCCGCTTCAAAAACGGGTCGATTTTGTTGCGATTCAGAAGCGATTCGCATGCATCCATACGGGCCAAAATGTTTTTTTGCGTCAAGTCGTGTGGCACCCATACATCGAGCTTCTTTTTAAATCCAAGCTTCTTCAAATGGTTTATAACGGTTTGATGACTCATGCCCAGCTCTTGGCCGATGCTACGGCTGCTACTATGCCGGTCTCTTTCGATCAATTCAGCGATTTTATCGCAATTTTCGACGACAGGCCTTCCGGACCGTGGAGCATCTTCGATCATTATTTAGTAGTTGGTTGTTTAGCTTGACCATTAAAATGTTCTCAAGCGACTTTGCGCTCAATCGAGTTCTCAACCTGGTAAATATGTATGGTAATGCACTGAATGCTCTTTCGACCGAGACTTGTGTTGCTGGCGCAGCAAGGACAATTTCGTCAATTTTTCCCAAAGTGGGTTCTTTGAATTTATAAGATCTCCAGTACTGCACGACACTACTGTCGATACTTATCCGCTCACCGTATTGATTTTGCTTTTAATCCGTCATCAATTGGGGAAAGAACATTTCGTCAAATTTTAAAATATTGCCTGAAACCCATGCTGAATCGTCAGTTGGTAATGATGTTGAATTTCTTCACTCTGCCCATTTTACTTATTAGTAACAAACACACAATGATAGAGAGAAGTGAAAACTATTTTTATAAGTACAGTTTGATTTAAAAATCTTTGAATCACTCGTGATGGAAATGTTAGTGATATATATCACTAGTGATAAATATCAGGTGATATTTTTGTGATGTATATTTTATTGAAACAAAGTTCACAGTTTTTTTCATCACTCACGATATTTATTTATATATATCAGTGTTTGACTTTTTGTTCAATGATATTAATATGAGTGATATTTACGAAAATTAAATATTAATTTTATTCAAAAATAAATAGAGGAAAGGGAACTTCGACTCGTCCGAAGCTTGTAAAGGCTTGCAGCACATTATTATACCCTGTTTCCATTGAAAATGGGAATAGTGGGATTATGAAGCTGTTCGAATGTATGTAACATGGAGAAGGAAACATTTCCGATACCATAAAGTATATCTGTCCGTCCGCGCGTCCGTCCGTCTGTCTGTCTCTATCTAAGAGATAGAGCCACACATTTTTGCATGAAGGTAGACTTATGCTGTACGCAGATCAAGTTTGTTTTAGATTTGGAAAATTCCACCCCGTCCCCCTTTTATCCCCAAAAAACCAAGACCTCCGCTAAACATCCTAGACTTAGAAAAAAGTTTTGCCTACATTTAGGATGACTATTTTGTTACAAAAACGTAACGGTTTTCATCTTCAAAAATTCAAAAACAAATAAATGAAAACAAATGAACAGGGTATTTTGTGATCGGGAAACTCGACTGCAGCGCCCTTAATTGTTTTTGTATGGAAAAGCTAAGATCATACAGGCGTCCCTTGATTCGTTAAAAAGTCACTACAGAAAAAAGGAAAATGATCAAACAAAAAAACAAGTAAAACAAAAAAAAAAAAATATTTACGCCTGCAGTGGGACGCGAACTCATAACCTCCACGTTCTAAGGCGACGTTCAAAATTTGAAATCGCTTGCAAGTCTTTCGAAAATTGACAACTCGACCCATGTAGCACAGATCTCACTATAAAAGTTTCGATGGAGATTACGAGGCGAATGGGTTATTTAAGTAGGGCTCGACATTTCAGACGTGTATTTAGTTACACGTGTACACGTGACCCCTGTATACGAACGTGGTTCGTGTTTCAGTTCGAACGTAAGTGTACACGTGAATTACTGTTTGCGTATTCGTGTCCGAGTATAGGTTCGAACGTACGTGTACTATCCGAAACACGTGATTGACGTGTTTAAAGCTAGAGACTCACTAGGCTGACGCCTGGTAACAAACCAGCCGAAGTGTCTTCGGCATCTGATCCAAACGAAAAAGAAACATTCACGTTTTACACGTGATTCACGTTAGCACTGGAAACACAGATATACGTGTATTCGGAAACACGTGAGTTAAATACACGTGTACTTCATAAACACGTACCTATACACATAGCACTTAATTTCACGTGTTCACGTGTATTCGTACTACACGTGAAACATCAAGCCCTTATTTTAAGGGCAAACTTTTTGGCTTATCGCTCCCGTTAATGCCTTTTTTTTATTTTAATTTTATTAAAAAGTTGCTTACTTTTAAGAGCAGCATTGGCTTTTTATACTCTGTACCGCAGGTACATAGAGTATATTAATTTTGTGCAAAAGTATGTTGCAGCCGGAAGGAAGCATATCCGACCCTTTAAAGTATATATTCTTGATCAGCATCAACAGCCGAGTCGATAAAGCCATGTCCGCCTGACTGTCTGTCTGTCTGTATGAACGCACAGAACTCAGAGATGGTAAGAGATAGAGGTTTGACATGTATGGGACATGTGCTTCTTATGTCTGCAGGCAGATCAAGTTTATTTTCAGTTTTCGCCACGCCCACTCCCGCCCCCGCAACTTAGAAGAAAAGTCATATCTCCCACAGTTTTAAAAATAGATGGTGCTAGGCGTTTTAGTAATCAGGATAACTTATCGATCCGCCAAAGGAATAATGAAGATCAGATAAACGGTTGTCGAGTTATGCTGATAACGTGTCGGAACTAACCAGATCTGTCTTAGGATCGATCAGTCGAATCTTGGGTCTTAGTGAGTAAATCCTTTCTAACTCCAACCCCCCGCTCCGTCCCCTTTTAAATTGTCAGAGGATTTTATCCCTGGATTTGAAACTTTAGAATCTAGAGCTGGTCGCAAAATCTGCTGATAATAGGATCAAGAGGCTCTTGATATAGCTAAACTGCACTTTTTATTTCATTTTTGTGCTTGGGTTGTTGCTTGTTGGTTTTAAAATGAATAATAAACTCTGACCTAGATCTAGTTCACAAACCAACTTTGATTTATTTAACGAGAGAATGGAAAATTAATAACCAGCAGCTATTTACATTAAATTCACTTTTAAACATTTTATTTTACTTGAGAGCAACATTTGCTATTTATACTGCAATCGTAGATGTAAGACATGAAATTGATTAATTTGTAGCCTTGAACTAATATGATTTTGTGTATTTGTATTTTTCAGAATGTGTTTGCTACAAACATTAAAGAACGTGCTTCACATACAGGAGTTCGTAAAATCAAAAGGAGTGGAAATACGATTTAATGGACGAGGAAAAAACGAAGCTTCTCACTACTGTGGACAATGTGAAGTACGTACAAATGTATAGTTGAGCAAGTAAACAACAAAAGAGATTCTGCGAAACTGTTCCAGTGATATTTAAGGCTTTCTTTTGCAAAGTTGCATGCTTTTGATTACCATAAAAATAAATTTAGAAAGGTCGCCAAAAACAAATCATAACATTCAGGAGAACTATAACAATTAAGTGTGCTGTAGTCGAGTGCCCCGACTCCAAAATACTCTGAACCATTGGTTTCGATTGTTCACAAATAAACGTACTCATTCACGCACGCACGCTCTAACTGATGATTCGGTAATCCTTGCGCCGAAAGCAAAATTTATAATACCCTTTACTCGTAGATTAAAAAAAAACGAAAGTCGTGCAAATATATGTAACAGACAGAAGGAAGCATTTTCGACCCCATAAACCATATAAATATTTATCAGCATCGACAGCCGAGTCGATATAGTTACGTCCGTCTGTCTGTATGAACACCTAGATCTTAGAGACTAGAAGAGCTAGAGCCACCAAATTTTAAATGTAGACTAGTATTGTCTGCACGCTGTTTAATGCTGTTTCTTCACATAAGGCTGGAATATTCCAATTAATGTTAATGCTCTGCTAATTTAAATTAAATACGAATTCCCCTGAGTAACGGGTATGTATCGAAGTCGGGCAGGGCCGAACTTAACAAACGCTCTCGTTTTATTATACAGGCCTGTTCCGGTTTTAACTTTCGACAAAATTTCTCGAATTCGAATTTGGTGAAGTGTTTGTTGTATAAAGTTTATAAATTAAATCGGCATAAAACCTTTCATTTTGAGTTTATCCTATTAAAAGGAAGTACAAATTTTAAGGTTTGATACAGATTACCTTGATTGTTCACCAAAAAATGACACATGTATTAAATTCGAATTCACTAAAGTGAAAACCGGAACAGATAGATTGCACTGAAGCAACAACATCATTTGTTTAGTTGTATCAGCTTTTGTTTTAAATATATGGCGGAAAATCGTATTGGTAGCTATACAAGTTTTGGTACAAGTTTTAAAGGTCACACTAGGGATAAATTTATTTTGGATTTATGAGTCCTTTTCGGCAGTGCACTTGCCAATGCATCTTAAAATAAAAATTAAAAGCGCTATATAGGAATGTAAGTAAGTTCTTCAACTTGGGTCTGACCGCAAACATTTCTCGACCTCAGAGGTTTCTCGACTTACGACAATTTACTCAAGATAAATTACCTGCTATAAGCTAGTGTGATTGTTGGATTTGTATTGCAACGACCTAAACATATGGCCAGTGCTGTGAAAGCTGATTAGTTTTTTTAATTAATCGTCTTCGTGTATATCGGGTCATCGGTCATCGTCATCGGGTATAATAATTTTGGAGAAGTTTGCAACGCATAGAAATATTCATTTCCGACGCAATAAACCATATATGATCAGGGCGATGAGCTGAGCCAATTGAGCTTTGTCCGTCCATCTGTCTGTCCGTTTCTACGCGAATTAGTCTCTCAGTTTTGCACAGAGTCTTCTTTTTGCTGCACGCTGCTAATATGTCCTAACCGACTGGATCGGATGACCATATATCACAACTCCCATTGGAAAAATCGGTCGGAAAACTAGTTTTAAGAAAAACTTTTTCTTTTCAAACTTTAGGTTTTCTATGCTATTTTATAATTCTGCCAAGTATGATGAAAATCGGACAACCATATGGTATAGCTGCCATACAAAACATAGGTCTGATAAACAGTCTTAGAAAAACTTTTTTGTTTGTAATGGTATCCTGAAATTTTGTATTTGATTGTTTCACAAGCTTAAGATTACCTACTATATCATATAGCTCCCATATAAACGATCGGTCGGAAAATATGTTGTTGTGGGGAAAAAATATTTGAAAATATTTAAGCGAGCACTTGCAAGGGTATTAAAACTTCTTCACACCGAAGTTAGCTTAGCTTTCTTGTTTTTAAATAACGGAGTTTTTAACTTGATTTAAATTGTTGAACTTTTTAATTACCATTAAATCCAATTGATATTTGTTTACATTTTAGCTAACAATTTTTTTCAAGTCATTTATTGAATTGAATTTTTCCATTTAAAACTTAGAAATAGTTGAACATACAAGCCATATGCCAATTTTTAATTTTCACTTGAACCCACTCAAGTGCCAGATGATATTTATTTATGTATATATTTCCCTCCATTAAAATAAAGCTAGGGAAATTTCCCGAGCATTAAATTCTCATTTGAATATTTCACACCAGCTAATTTTTTTTGTACATATTTTATTAGTAATTTTTATCGATCCGCCAAAGGAATGGTGAAGATCGGATGAAGGATTGTCGAGTTATACGGAAAACAAACAAACTTGGCTTCTTACTTGTTTTCAATGACATAAGCACATTTTTAAAACGTTTTAGGTAAATGAACTTTAGTAAACTGCAAACGTGTTTTTCCCGAAACTTCTTTTTCCAGTATGTTCGACATGATATCACAAGCTCTAATGGACCCGCTAACTTTATATTTTGTTTCACTCTTCACTCTTACCCTCATCAGCGATTTTGTCGTGTGGTTTTGGATTAAAAGTTATATTGGAACGGAATTATTACTGTGCGTATTAAAAAAGCAAATACTGCTATCTTTCTCGTGCAAAAGTGCGACTCGTCGCAAATGGGGCTTCTCCCCTGAAATAGTACTCTGGCTGTACACAGCCGACGAACGTCCGATACCACTATACGGAGTCATCGTATAGTGGCCGGCTCTGGGTAAACCTTCTATCCTTAGAACCATTACAAAAGTTCATCGTAGTGCTGCATTGTGCATGACCGGTACATTGCGACCAACCCCCACAGATGCACTTAACATAATTTTACACCTTATGCCTGTAGATCTATTGGGTAGAGAAATCGCCACTAACACCGCTTTCACGCTGGGAGAAGGCGGTAATGCCATAACTATTACTAGATGCCGCATATCTCTTAATGCGATGGTTTAGAACTTTCAAATTAATCTCTTTTGGGTGCCTGGACAAACCAGCATTAAAGGCAACGAGATGGCCGACCACCTCCATAAAATGAGTGAAAAACTCTGAATATTAAAAAAACTAAGGCGTTGCTCCGCAAGGCTCGGAATCAGACACAATGACTGTTGAAGCTGTAATTTAGATGAAGAAGAGAGTGTACAACACATCGTAGAGACATCGTAGAGACGGTTATATGGTAACAATGTCGGTGACACCAACTTGCTCGATGTGGTTGTCACAGAAAAAAGAGTTTAGATGAGCTACCTCATTGAAACAGCTGTTCAAGTAGCTTTTGTCACAAACGTGCCAACTACTCTCACAGAAAGTATGTGCCAGTAAGTGAGTACTTGTGTTTACATTGCGCTGTGACACTGAAACACTTTATACCCTGTTCCCATTGAAAATGGTAAAAGGGGGATAACAAAGTTGTGCGAATGTATGTAACAAGGAGAAGGAAACATTTCCGACACCATAAACTATAAATATTCTCGATCAGCAAGAACAGCCGAGTCGATATAGCCATGTCCATCTGTCCGTCTGTCTGTATGAACGCGTCGATCTCAGACACTATAAGAGATAGAGCCACAAATTTTCGCATAAAGGTAGGTGTGTGCCGTACGCAGATCAAGTTTGATTCAGATTTGGTGAATTCCCCCCTCCCCCTTTTATTAGCATTAACCGTCAGATCCACAATTTTCAAGTTAGAGCCTCTTGGTTTAATATACATAAAGCATCAATACATCAATATCTATTTATTCTAAAAAATACAATCAGATCGAACAAAAATCACCGGAGTTATCAGCGAAACAATTCAGCTTGTAGACAATTAGAACTAAACCATCTAAAAAGACAAAATTGTGTTGCTATTTTCAGGATGACCCTTGCCTAATAGCTGTTTCAAAAACCGGGGTCATTCAAATTCAAAAACAAATTGTAATTCATTCAATTACGAACCAATATATAATCTAAGATTAAGGAATAGCCTTCGTGCGAAAAAAATAAATGAAAAATGAACAGGGTATTTTGAATTCGGGACTCGACTGCATCGCTACTACTTGATTTTGGTTAGCTCCTTGGAAATTTTATAATCCGTCCGGACATAGGCCTACAAATTTGTAAACAGAATATTAAAAATCTGTGCAGCTTCTTTTTTTAAATTTACCGCTTTTTAAGAAAATACAACTTCTTTTCTTTGTAACAATTATTCATCACTTCTCAGTTCACATCATGTTCATAGTTCGCGGACCATCAACGAATATTTTCCTTTTTATATTTTTAGGTGATTTTCCAAATAGTTAACATTTACTTATAACTTATAGCGTGATTGCCTAAAACCACTTGAGCTTAATTATTTCCAAATAAACTTTAGATATAAATTTAGTTTATTTGTATTATAAATTTAATGTAAAGAGAATTCATTATTGGTTAAGGTCTGTTGGTTGGTTTGATAAGAAGTTAGAAACTAAACGTTTTACTGCTTGAGAATAAAAAAAACTTAATTATTTAAATAAATAGCACTAAGTGTTATTCTAAAACTGATCAATTACTCGCAAAAGCTATAACTCAAAAGCTCCGAAACCAACAACCGAATTAAAATGTGCCGTAAGATATTATATAATCTTACGCTCTTTCGGGCTCTTTATTTTATAGAAGTCCTTTTCTGCCCAATCAAGAAACTAGCATTTAATTTCGCGATTTCTACCAGCTGACTGCCAAAAGTACAAAAAATGTTGGCCCAACCATAGCTTGAACCTTCGGCCAAGAGCCTCAAGCCAAAATTTTCCATTGGTAAATCTTATTTCGAACCCTCGAACCGGAGCTCCCAAATAATTGCCCTTTTTTTACAGACCATTGATTTTGAGGTCGGACTCTATAGGTGCCAACATGTGTGCAGCCTTTATAGAAGAGTAGCTCGCACAGCGAGATCCATTTATATTATATTTCAAACTTGATCTGTGTAATAACAAAAGGAGTCTGAATGCTAAATTTGGTTTTTCTGTTCAGTTATCTTTGGTACAGCGTATAAAAACAAAACGAATCGAGCAAGATATATGTAAGTAAGATTTGGTTTATACCATCAGGTTATTAATTATGAAAGGAAACAGTGCATTGGGTTTGTACAGATTGCTTAGGATAAGCGACATATGATCTCAGGATCTTGATAGACATTGGTGAGAAATTAAAGTCTTAATCGACACAACTCAATTATTACACTGCCAACTCAGCTTTCACACTGCTTTCACGACGAATTCATTGCTTCAATTGTTGCTCTTTCTACTGTCTTCTACTTGTATTCTCTGCTTCTCGGTGCCGCTTTGCAAACCGCTACTCTTATATCCTCTCTCACATGTTATACCTTTTAGTCCAAATTAAATTAATTTTATCCACTTGCAAATCAGGTGTTTTCTAATGAAACTCGAACAATATAATGGATGAATTGATTTCACTTACCTATATTTAACAATGTTTTCTTTCTTTTTCAGGTTGAGGTTTTTAATGTGCTTTTTATAAAAGAACAAGAGAAACGACACGTGGTCCATTGTTTACCTTGCGCACTAAAGCTGTCGCCATCGTTGCAAGGAATTGTGTGCTTGGAAGAGTACCGTTTGTCAGAGCTTCAGCATGTTTATGACTCCTTTACATTATACAGAACGCAAGGACTTGGATAATCATATAATAATTGTAATTCTTATGAGTGTATTGTAGTAAATGACAATATAGAATTGTAATATCAATTTTAATCGAATAAAATGTAATACCACTTGAATATATTGTTATAAGGATATTAAATGTACTGATTTTCGATAAAACAAATTTGTGCCGAGTTGTTTTTTGACAAATGGACAATTGATTTTTATACTTCCATTACTTTGTAAAAGTATATATAGAAATAATAATTATAAAAATCGGGGCTCTTCAAATAACCAATTCATAAGAATAAAAAAAATGTTTACTTCTAAATGCAGGCGTCGAGTAATTAACTTGTATTCTCTAATATGTCACTGTTTAGGAATTAGATGACCCGTATTATTTACTATGCCTATTTTTGTGACCTTCATCGCGTGTTTGTTTACTGCTTACGCATCACAAAGGTGTGGGAGGCAAAGGGCCCGACATCTCGCCAGCTAGCACGCTGTTTTCTGATGTTAGTTTAGTTGCATTTCTACAGACCCGCCTGCAGCACGTCTCAAGTCCCATATTACATATGTACATTGTGGCAAATAAATTTAGAACTTCAACCGGAAAAACATTAATACAGTCCATTTATTTTGAACCATACTTAAATTTTGGTCCTTTGAGCCGGATCAGGGACAGGATCAGCAAGGATCCCAGCCTAATTGAAATTTAAATTTGTGATAGTTTGTTTCGTTCGCCTTCAACAACGTGGTTTTTGTAAGGCGCAAATTACGCGGGCTTACAATAACGCGGCCAAGGCCATCGAGGCCAATGAATCGGAAGAAGCCTTGGAGCATCGTTTGTATCGATTAAAAGCAAATTTTGAGCTTTTGGTGGAGTTGACAGAGGAGCTGTGCCGTTACCAGGATGACCCCGACTTTGTCGATCCCAATATCGATTATGGCGAGTATGAGGAGAAATAATACGAGACATATAGCTTGCTAGCAGTGGCTACAAGAGGGTTACGGGCACGTGAAGCCAACCCAGTTCCAGCAGGGGGAGAGCAACTCGATCGTCTGATGTCTGACCAAGCTCAGTTATTGGAATCTTTTCGCGGGAGGGATGAAAATTCAGGCTTACATTTTGAGAGAATTAAAATCCCAACATTTGCCGGTAACTATGAAGACTGGCTTCCGTTTAGCGACTTGTTCTTAGGTTCGGTTGACAAAAAATCGGCCTTAAGCAAGTGCCAGAAACTTCACCACCTCAAATCTTATCTGAGTGGCGAGGCTCTGGGTCTCATAAAACACATAGCAGTTACCAACGACAACTATGACAAAGCATGGGAGAAGCTAGAGCAACGTTACAACAAAAAAAGGGTAATCATTGGTTCACATATAACCAATTTTCTTACATTGCCCAGCGCAAGGGGGTCCAACGTGGTCACGTTGCGGAAGCTTGCTGATGGCGCTGATGAGTCTATTCGCGGGTTGTGTGCATTAAATTGTGAGCAGCGTGATCCATGGCTGATACACATTTTGTTGTCAAAGTTGGACAATGAGACACGTCAGCTATGGGCTGAGAACAATTTATCAACCAAGGAAGAAGTGACCATAGAAGATTTTTTCGCTTTTCTTAATGGTCGTTGTGACGCGCTGGAATCATGCCAGGCATCAACACCACGCAACACGATAAGTCGACGCCAAGCAGCCGTTCATCACACCACTGTGCAGAAACCAGCTGATATGCAATGCCCATTTTGCAATGAGGGTCACACTATTAATAGCTGCACGAAGTTTCGAGAACTTGATGTCAATTATCGCAGGAAATTCGTAAACCAAAACAAATTGTGTGTTAATTGCCTTAGTGGAAAGCACATCGTCAAGAATTGTAACTCCAACTTTAATTGTCGCCTCTGCAAGGCGAGACACCACACATTGGTTCATATTGAACAACCACACGCTTCTCATGGACATAGTCACCTAACACAGAGTATGGAAGCCAGCATTCTCACCCCGAGCGCTAGGATTGCAGACGCTACTCCTGCTGTTGTTAATCTTTCACACTTTGGAAACTTCTTTTGTCACCACTACTCAGACACACTTGCCAACTATTCTAGCTACTGTGATCGACGCATGGGGTAATAGGACTACCTGTCGGATGCTGCTCGATACAGGTTCAACCGTAACATTGGCAACAGAAGCTTTTATACAAAGGATTGGTGTTCCACGAACACACGCCCGAATCGCAGTTGCAGGTCTTGCCGCTAATAGTGCTAGAGTCACTAGAGGGCGCGCCAGGATTCAACTTTTTTCGCGTATATCAACCGACTCTGTTGAAGTCACTGCGTTAATCATGAGTGTACTAACGTCATCGATTCCAGCGCAAGCGATCAACACGAGCTCACCACTTTGGGCGCAGATTTGCCAGATGGAATTGGCAGATCCTACCTTTAATCAGTCGAGTTCAATAGACGTTATCCTCGGCTCGGATCAACTTTGGAATCTCTACATTGGAGAACAAAAATCACATGGTAAAGACTGCCCTTTTGCTATTAATACAAAATTCGGTTGGGTCATTGCAGGTACCTATCTCGCTGTCAATGATACCACACTACCTGCAAGTTCATACCATGCTCAAGAAGATTTAGATGTCTTAGTGAGAACTTTCTTGCAGATGGACAATGTTCAGCCGTCCAAGGCTACCATAGAAGCAAGTGATCCAGTTGAACATCACTTTGCTGCAACCCATTCACGCAACAAGGATGGGAAATATATCGTTGAGTACCCATTCAAAGATGGCTCCCCAGCCATTAGTCCAACTTTGCCGCAAGCCATCAAGCGCTTTGGATCGTTGGAACGGCAATTTAAAAGATCGCCATCACTCAAACAACAATACGAGGACTTCATGGAAGATTACATACGCCGAGGACACATGGAGCTTCTCACAGGTGAACAAATAGACGAAGACCCTGAAACTTGTGTCTACTTGGCGCACCATGCTGTTTTGAAGCCAAGCAGCTCGACTTCCAAATGTCGAGTGGTTTTCGACGGGTCTGGGAAAGATGACCTTGGATATTCCCTCAACGACCGCCTACATATAGGCCCACCCATTCAGCGAGACTTGTTTGGAGTTTGTATTCGCTTCCGTCAACATCGCTATGTTCTCTGTGCCGATATAGAGAAAATGTTTCGTGGAATTCTGGTGTCACCCAAGCACACCAATTACCAACGCATTGTTTGGCGCAAAGATGAAAGCGCACCTCTTCAACACTACCGATTGCTAACGGTGACATATGGATTGGCTCCATCGCCCTTTTTGGCTGTGAGAGTATTAAAACAACTAGCAGACGATTATCGCAGCAATTACCCTATGGCTGCCATTGCTCTATCGCGAGATACTTATGTCGATGACATACCCACTGGTTGCGACTCCACTGATGAACTCATCGCCCTCAAGGATGAACTTATTCAGCTGTTGGGAGAGGCAAAATGCATTCTTCGCAAATGGAGCTCAAATTGCTGGTCGCGCTTGTGAAAATCCTTGGATTGACTTGGAATCCTGGTGGAGACTATCTGTATGTCAACTTAAATGTTTGTGAGTCCAAGGAGGTACCAACCAAACGAATCCTTTTGTCTGAACTCGCAAAAATATATGACCCCCTTGGAATCTTCGCTCCTGCTACAGTAATGCTAAAAATCATATTTCAGGAAAGTTGGCTCAGCGCGTTGAATTGGGACGAGCCACTCACGGTTGCTTTAAGTGTGCGCTGGCAACTATTTCGAAATGAGCTCCCAAGGCTCATAAACTGTCGCGTACCTCGTTACATCGCGGCGCCACACCAAGAAATCGAGTTGCATGGATTCGCTGACGCGTCATCTCACGCCTATGGCGCCGTCGTCTATAGTAGAGTCGAAATCGGAAATGACTACCGGATCACACTGATCGCGTCGAAAACGCGCGTCGCGCCGTTAAAACCCATTTCAATTCCGCGATTAGAATTGAACGCCGCGAACTTGCTTACGAAATTGCTTCTACTCGTCAAACAAGCACTAACGATTTCTATTTCCAGATCCTTTTGTTGGACTGACTCGGAAATAGTTCTTCATTGGCTATCCGCACCACCTCGCACCTGGAATACGTTCGTCTGCAACCGCGTAGCCGAAATTCTTGAGGAGTGCCCACGTAGCTGCTGCCAACATGTCAGATCGGAAGACAACCCTGCCGACTGCGCATCTAGAGGATTGGTACCGTCTAAGCTTGAGACGCACCAACTCTGGTGGAATGGACCATCATGGCTGTCACAGTCACTATCGACTTGGCCACCCGTGAAAGTCAAATTTATGCAGTCGACTGATTTGTTTTCTGCCATCGAAGAGAAAGCAAAACCCCAAATCGTTCTACACACTTCTGAGGAAGAAGAGTTCTTTGAGCGCATCATGAACCGCTTTTCTTCCTGGACTCGTCTGCTGAGAGTGCTCAGCTACTGTTGTCGATTCGTCAATTGTTTGCGTATGCGCATCAGTTCACCTACAGCTGATCGACCAAGTCTCAATTTCCTGACCGCCTCCGAGATCCAAGATGCTCGAAACAAATTGCTACAGTACGTCCAACGGAGAGCATTCCCCAAAGATCATGAAGCGCTTAGCAAAGGATTTCAACTTCGAGTCAAATCACGGTTGATTCGTTACACACCATTTATAGATGCCAACGGATTAATGCGAATCGAAGGACGCATAGACAAATCGAACCTCAACTACAACGCCAAACATCCTATACTCCTCCCGAAGAATTCGCCGGTCGCGGTCCTGTTGATTCGACATCAACACATTGCTACCCTCCATGCTGGCGTGGACGGCACATTCAATAGTGTGCGTCAACAGTATTGGATTCTGGGATTGCGCAATCTCGTGCGCAAAGTTGTTTTCAGATGTAAACCTTGTTTCATGCAGAGACGCGCAACCAGTGCGCAAATCATGGCCAATTTGCCTCTACCCCGAGTACAGCCCCTTAGATGTTTTCTTCACACTGGACTGGACTACGCAGGCCCAGTGTCGATCAAATTGACAATGGGTCGAACCCTCAAATTCGGAAAGGCTTGGTTCGCAATTTTTACATGCCTCTCAACCAAGGCCATACATATCGAAGTTGTGAGCGATCTGACGACTTCCGCCTTCATCGCAGCCTTGGAACGTTTCTGGTCGCGCCGAGGTCCGATCTCGGATTTGTATTCTGACAACGGGACAACATTCCAAGGGGCTCATCGAGAGCTCGACGAGATGAGACGTCTGGCCGCAGCCCAATGCCGAGACGAAAACTTGGCAAACTTTATAGCTGGAAGAGGCATAACCTGGCACTTTATTCCCCCATTTGCTCCGCATTTTGGCGGCATTTGGGAATCTTGCGTCAGATCAATCAAGCTGCACCTACGCCGAGTCGTTGGTGGCAGCGTTCTAACTTTTGAAGAATATTCCACAGTTCTTGCACAAGTAGGGGGGATACTTAATTCTCGGCCGCTTTGCTCGTCAGGTGACACAAGCTTGGACCCCCTTACTCCATCGCATTTTTTGAAATGTGAACCTCACACTGCCATACCTCAACCCTCTGTTTTGGATACAGACATCAACAGACTGCAGCGTTGGAGACAGCTACAAGCTATGGTGCAAGGCTTTTGGAAGCGGTGGCACACCGAGTACTTGACCACGCTTCAACCCCGTAACAAGTGGCAAGTGGAACACACCAATCTCCAGGTTGGCTCACTTGTTGTTCTCAAGGAACCGCATTTACCCCCAACCAAGTGGCTGATGGGCCGTATCGCAGAAGTATATGCTGGCGAGGACAACAAGGTCCGAGTCGTCAGCATCCGGACTGCCAAGGGAATCTACAAGCGCCCAATCACCAAGGTGGCCGTTCTCCCCTTGTTCTGAACATGCGTTCAGGGGGGGCGGTATGTTTAGGAATTAGATGACCCGTATTATTTACTATGCCTATTTTTGTGACCACCATTGTAACTTTTAAGATCTACGCTTCATCGCGTGTTTGTTTACTGCTTACGCATCACAAAGGTGTGGGAGGCAAAGGGCCCGACATCTCGCCAGCTAGCACGCTGTTTTCTGATGTTAGTTTAGTTGCATTTCTACAGTCCCGCCTGCAGCACGTCTCAAGTCCCATATTACATATGTACATTGTGTGGCAAATAAATTTAGAACTTCAACCGGAAAAACATTAATACAGTCCATTTATTTTGAACCAGTCACATAATATTAAAAGCTGTGAAAATTCAGTAATGTATTGCCTTATCTTAGTCAGGGTCCCTTGCCAAAGTTCTTTTTGATTATAAAGACGGACGGCTTACGAACCTACTCGCTAAACAAAAATTCCGAAAAGAATGTATTTTGGGCCAATGAATTACAAGCATTATGTGTCTCAAATGGCGTAGAGTGGCATAACATCGAAATCTCTAGGTCGCAATGGAATGGATTATGCTTGCAACGGCTGGCTACTCTCCACCGCACACAGAGTGATGTTTATGTGCAACGAAAAAATAACAGTGATGTAGGAGAAAAATACCTTCATATACGACCGAGAGACATTTCGTGGGTGATGAAGGCCATAGATATTCAGCACTTTCTGGGAAGATGTCCTGTATTACGGGAGTTCAGAGTCCTGCACTTTGGTCAAGCCGTTGTAGAGACAAGCGATTAAGACAACAAAGATTAATGCGCATTAGGAACCATCAAAAATACCATAACATACCAACCATTAATACCTACATAAATAGTACTAGGGAATGTGCATCTAACAATCAGGTAGTAGGCCAACTGCCTCAGGGTACGTTTAGTACGAACGCTAGTTATATAATTATAGTTATACATAATATTGGGTTACGCATCGGATCGTGGAACGCCAATGGGACAGTCTCCAAAGTTCTAGAGATAGAGCGGTTTATTCAGAGACATTAGCTGGACATCCTTTTGATCTGCGAAACTCATTTCTGCTCACGATCGTTCTTCCAAGTCCCAGGATTTGATCTTCATTTGCATGCGCATGCGCAATGGAGCAGCAGTACTTATTAAATCTGGTCTACATAGCTCCATTATGAAGGCTTCCGTCATGTGCGTCGCTGTAAAGGTGGCCAGCGGTCTTGGCGGAGTAGTCACTGCGGCTATCTACTGCCCACCGACTCTACCGTGGTCAGCTGATGACTTCTCTGGTCTCTTCGATGAGCTTGGTCCTAAGTTGTTGCTTGCTAGGGATTGGAATGCTCCCCACCCACTCTGTTATGGAAGATACGTATCTGCTAGAGGTGCAGCGTTCCATCATTTCCTAACCTGTTCCCACATTCAAGTTCTTTCAACTCGAAGTCCAACGTTTTTCCCCTCCAATCAGCCTTAGAGTTTGCGTTATTCTTAAGAATTCGGTTAAATAACCTGGCTATAAACGGAATACAGGAACTTCCCTCTGATCAATTTGCTATATAGGATGAATTCTCTTGCTTGGGTCTTTCCACCTAGGACGCCGCCTTATAGTTGAGCATAGTGGCGAGCATCCGACCGGGGGATGGAAATTAGACCGCGTGAATTAAGGCCGCGATCGGCGGTCTAATTTCGTTCTGAAAAATTAATTTAGGCGCGACCTCAAAATGAAATTACACCGCGAGGCCTTATTTCATTTTTCAAAATGAACTCAGTCCGCGATCACGAAATGAAACTTGACTGCGCGGTCTACATTCATTCTGCTAAATGAATTAAGGCCGCTGTATCTGAATGAAATTAGACCTCGCGGCCTTAATTCATTTCACGAGTGAAATAAGACCGCCCCGGTCTCTTGTGATCGCTGCCTAAGGTCTTTGTAATTTAAATTTTAATTGTGTGATCCGTTGTCAAAAATACATTGAACAATACAAAACAAGTAAGCGCGCTGCAGTCGAGTTTCCCGACCACAAAATACCGTTTATTTGTTTTTGTAACAAAATTGTCATCCTAAATGTAGGCAGTCCTGACCAACAACTGGGGGGGTGCTCTTATCAGCTCAACTGTTTCGCTTATAACTCCGGTGTTTTTTGTCCGATCTGGTTGCACTTTTCAGAATTTGAATTGGATCTGCGTACGGCATAAGTCTACCTTCATACAAAAATTTGTGGCTCTATCTCTTATAGACTCTGAGATCGACGCGTTCTTACAGACAGACAGACAGACAGACAGACAGACAGACGGACGGACGCGCGGACGGACGGACGGACAGACAGACGGACATGGCTATATCGACTTGGCTGTTCATGCTGATCAAGAATATATATATTTTATGGGGTCGGAGATGTTTTCCCATTTTCAATGGGAACAGGGTATAAAAATCAATAAAACTTCATTTTGTGTTCTAATTTCATTTTAAGATCGCAACCTAAATTCATTTTTTAGGATGAATGAGTCTTAGGAGGTACGTTGGTAAATACGATAACAAAACTACTTCTGACGAAATATAAAAAACGTAGCCATGTAAAAAATATAAATGAAAAACAGCCATGCTTCGGCTTTCACGTATTTTTGCGAATTACGATTTCAGCAAATTCGTACGATTTCAATTTAGAGCGCTCCGAAATTCGCCAGTTTTTTTCATCGATAATGTTCCATTCCCAACTTGTTTTGTGTCATTTCACATAACAAAAACAGCTGATGAGCGCCACTACTCATGCTATCGATAGTCATATATCGATATATACCATGGCCAAATCGCAAATTGTTGTTTTTGTGAGCAGTTTTCCATCTCGCTCAATTTTGTGTGTCTCTAATAAATAATTGATTAAAATATTGCCTTAGTGCGAATTGAGTGGGAGAGTCCGTAAAACAAATCTAAAAAGCTTAGAGAACTGAATAAAAATAGTTCCGCGGGCTGTCTGTTTGTGTATCAACCTATATTTTGCATTTACTTTTCATTTCACGGACTCAGATTTTGCCGGTTTAAAAACGGCAAAACTTTGCGATTTCCTAATGTCGGAGCACCAACTTTTACGATTTGGTGATCAAATCGCAAAGTTTTTGCGAAAGCGAAAATGAGAGCATGGCTGAACTTCTTTTTTCTAACTTAAGTTGGTAAATATTATTATTAATATATTATTAAATCAAAACTACTTCTGACGAAATATGTTTTTCTGGCTATTCCAATGACTATACTAGAAAAGTAGCTCGAACAGCTGGGTCTAAGTATAAGATACAATGTTTAACAGTAAAATAAATTAATAGAAGCCAATATAAGAGTAATGAAATAATATATAATGTTTTCTAAATATTAAATTAATATGATTTGTTTTTGGCGACCTTTCTAATTTTAGATGAGTGTAAGCCGGCTCGAGGTCAGGTTTGTAGGAAAACAATTGATTATGTTTTTTCCGATATATTTCGGTTGCTCATCGGCAACCGTCTTCAGGGCAAACTACAAAAAATTTTACACCAATATTAACATTAAATTATTTAACAAAGTTTTTTCACAAAACAGTTTACGTACAATTTTTTACACGTCTGCTCTCTGTGGCGTGGAGTCTTAAACTAATTGTCAATTCGCGAGGAGGTGTCTGTATAGGTGGGCGCAGTTCTCTGTGTCAGTTTTGTAGTTGAGTCTCCTGTCTGTTGGTGTATTGGTAATGTGCAGCATTTCTAATGTGTAGCGTTTGCTGTAATTCTGTTCTTGTTGTAATATTGTCGCAGCATCAAAATCTGGTGAGTGACCGCTCTCTACGCAATGTGTCGCAAGCGCAGTTTTTTGTATGTGTGTTTGATGTCGTAGCTTGAAGTCCGATTTATGTTGGGCTATGCGAGTCTTCAATTTGGATTTCGTCGTTCCTACGTAGATTTTGTTGCAAGTCTCGTCTTTATATCCCTCGCATGGTATCTTATATATGACATTGTTGACATCCGCTTTGTCTATTTTTGATTTTGTCCTGTTGTAGAAACTTCTCATCGTATTTGTAGGTTTGTGCGCTATTTGTATGTTTAGTTTGTCGTAGCAATTAGATCGTGCGAATCTTTCTGAGAGTTTAGGTACATATGTGAGTGATTTGTATCTCTTCGGCTCCTGAACTGTTCTTCTGTTTCCTTTTTTGTATCTTTTTAATAATGATTTGATTACCCACATGGGGAAATCATTATTTGTTAGAATTGATTTTATTTCCGTTTCTATTGCTGCGTGATATGACGTGTCGCTGATATTGTTCATTCTTTGAATACACCCAAGTGCAGTATTCATTATCATGTTTTTTGGGTGCTTGGAATTAAAGTTGATAATCCGTCCTGATGCTGTTGGTTTCATGTACCATTTGGTTTTTAAAGTGTTTCCGTGTCTATTAATTGTGGTATCCAAATATGGTAGTTTCCCGTCTGATTCTAGTTCCAGTGTGAATTTGATATTCCTGTGATAGGTATTGAACGCCTCCAGAGTAGTATTGACTTCGTCCTCCTTTACAATGGCAAACAAGTCATCCACGTATTTTGTCAGTACTCTTGGTTGATGTTTTAGCTTTCTAAGTGTGCTCTCTAAAAGTTCCTCCATGATTATATCGGCTATGATGGGTGAGGCTGGGGATCCCATGGGCAATCCTTTTAGCTGGGTGTATATTCTGTCTTCAAATTTAAAATATTTACTCTCTACGATGCAAAACTTGACTATATCCATAAAAAGTTGTCTGGGAATTTGGGTTTGCTCTTTGATTTTTGGCCATTTTTGTCGAATGGTGTCTATTGCTAAATCTATCGGTATACTAGGGAACAGGGACACAACATCAAAAGATACAAGAACTTCGTCGTCACATATATGTGTATTGTTGACTCTCTCTTTAAACTCCGTTGCATTTTTTACATTAAATGTTGATGCCGCTGTTAGGTTGTTCAGTATCTTCGCTAAATATCTACATAGTTCATGTGATGGTGAACCTACCGAGGAGCAAATGGGTCTAAGTGGGGTTCCTTCTTTATGGATTTTGGGTAGTAGGAATATCAAATTCACACTGGAACTAGAATCAGACGGGAAACTACCATATTTGGATACCACAATTAATAGACACGGAAACACTTTAAAAACCAAATGGTACATGAAACCAACAGCATCAGGACGGATTATCAACTTTAATTCCAAGCACCCAAAAAACATGATAATGAATACTGCACTTGGGTGTATTCAAAGAATGAACAATATCAGCGACACGTCATATCACGCAGCAATAGAAACGGAAATAAAATCAATTCTAACAAATAATGATTTCCCCATGTGGGTAATCAAATCATTATTAAAAAGATACAAAAAAGGAAACAGAAGAACAGTTCAGGAGCCGAAGAGATACAAATCACTCACATATGTACCTAAACTCTCAGAAAGATTCGCACGATCTAATTGCTACGACAAACTAAACATACAAATAGCGCACAAACCTACAAATACGATGAGAAGTTTCTACAACAGGACAAAATCAAAAATAGACAAAGCGGATGTCAACAATGTCATATATAAGATACCATGCGAGGGATATAAAGACGAGACTTGCAACAAAATCTACGTAGGAACGACGAAATCCAAATTGAAGACTCGCATAGCCCAACATAAATCGGACTTCAAGCTACGACATCAAACACACATACAAAAAACTGCGCTTGCGACACATTGCGTAGAGAGCGGTCACTCACCAGATTTTGATGCTGCGACAATATTACAACAAGAACAGAATTACAGCAAACGCTACACATTAGAAATGCTGCACATTACCAATACACCAACAGACAGGAGACTCAACTACAAAACTGACACAGAGAACTGCGCCCACCTATACAGACACCTCCTCGCGAATTGACAATTAGTTTAAGACTCCACGCCACAGAGAGCAGACGTGTAAAAAATTGTACGTAAACTGTTTTGTGAAAAAACTTTGTTAAATAATTTAATGTTAATATTGGTGTAAAATTTTTTGTAGTTTGCCCTGAAGACGGTTGCCGATGAGCAACCGAAATATATCGGAAAAAACATAATCAATTGTTTTCCTACAAACCTGACCTCGAGCCGGCTTACACTCATCTATTAAATTAATAGTTAAAAGGTTTGTAGTAAAATCTTTTTTATTTGTTTTCAATGCAAACGTCTTCAAACTCCGTATTTATTTGTTTTTTAATGAATCTCCATGATTCTGCCAAATTTGGTTGAAATCGGACATCTATATAGTATAGCTGCCATAAAAAAGTAATGTTAGAAAAATAGTCTTTGTCAGAAAATCTTTTTTGTTTTCAATGTAAGCCTCCTTGTTTTGTTTTGTCAAAATCGAATGACTATAGGTTATAGTTGGCATAGGAATGATCGGTCGAGAACCTAGTTTTAGTGAGAAAACTTTTTTGATTTCAAAGAAATCGCCTCCAAACTTTGTATTTCTTAGTTTGCTATACTTTCCCTTGATTCCACTAAGTTTTGTCGAAGTCGGACATCTATAGTAGCCACAGAAAAGTAGTCTTTGTGAGAAAAACTTGTTTGTTTTCAGTGGATATGTCCGTCAAATAAGTTAGAAAAACGTTCTGCAAGGGTATACAAACTTCGGCCTAGTGGGATTGATTTGGTCTTATATTCCACTTTATTTTTCGTAAATGGACTTTTATGGTGCTCTAATCAAAAATCTCTACAAAAAAATATTCAAGTGCACACAAGCCTAAAAGTCGAATTCCATTATTTGTAACGTCCGCAACGGAATATAATAGGGTTAAGAGCTGGGTCCGTAAAACCGATTATTTATATTTTTTTAATTAGAAAAAAATGGTTCACAGCAAAATCTTTATTTTTGTACAATCTCTGCATTTCAGCCATGATTTTTAAATTTCAGATTTTTTAAGTTTTTCTCAATGATAATAATTAGTTTTGAGTAATTTTATAAATCTTAGACCTTAATCAATATTCCTGATCGAAAAATATAAAACTCAAATATAATGATTGATGACTTTTGCTCAAAATAAAACTCAACAGTAATTTTCGGCTTCAGTGTTGGACTTTTCACCAAAATTATTGCATATCCTTTAAAACGGACCACAAAGCTACCGCCGCGCAAAATGTTTCAACTTGTACTCTGTATCAAACTAGACTAGACTCTGTTCTCTGTATCCCTCCCGACGCCGCAATTTGGAAAAAACGTATTATCTTACACAGTTTTAAAGATAGATGGTTCGTATCTTCTGGGAGTATTTTGTAATCGGGATTATTCATCGATCCGCCGAGGGAAGAAGATCGGGTGAGCGGTTGTCGAGTTATGATCAAAAGACTGTTCGCTGCTGCAGCGCAGTAGCAGCGCTACTGCTAGACTTTTCACCAATATTATGTCATATCCTTGAAAAGTGACCACAAAGCTATCCCCGGATACAAATTATTTTGTTTTTGTAAATTTGTTTAAAAATTACTAATTCCTCAACTTTATTTATTTATTTATTTTAGATGGCTAGCTTAAATTTACAAACTTAGTAGCTAGCATGGCATGGTAGCATGACTGCTGTGGCCTTCAGCTAACTGTTTAGTAATATTTACATTTTTTATAGGTATTTGAGTTATATTTATGTACAAAGTACGAGTGAGATTGAGTTTGAGGTTTGTTGTGGAATATACGTGAATTTGGATGAGATTTAATAATTTTTTTTATATATTTTGTGGTAAAGGTTTGAATTTTTGAGGAATTTTAGTATAAGCTTAAGGTTATCAATTGATGGGTTCGTTAGGAGGTCTATTGGGTTTTTTTTTCGAGGTTTAGTATTCGGGCAGGCGTTAAGGATGGACATTCTATTAAGATGTGTTTGATGTCTATATTAGTATTGTTTTGGCAAAGTGGACAATGTTTGGAAAGGACTTTCTCTATGTGGTGCAGGTTTGTGATTTTTCTATGCCCAAGTCGTAATCTTATTATTATACCCTTGCAAAGGGTATTATAATTTGCCCAGAAGTTTGCAACGCATTGAAATATTAATTTCCGACCCAATAAACCATATATATTCTTGATCAGGGCGATGAGCTGATTCAATTGAGCTTTGTCCGTCCATCTGTCTGTCTGTTTCTACGCGAACTAGTCTCTCTACTACTACTAATATGTCGGAGCCGACCGGATCGGATGACTATATCGTATAGCTCCCGTACGAACGATCGGTCGGAAAATGGGAAATGGGTGTTTTTTGAAACTATTTAAGCGAGCACTTGCAAGGGTATAAAAACTTCGGCACTGCCGAAGTTAGCTTAGCTTTCTCGTTTTTATTTGGTCTAGTCTAGTAATTTCTTCTTGGTTCGTAAATTTCATGAAGTGTGAAGTGTTTATCTTATTTGGATGTATGTTTTTGTACCAGTTTGAGTATGATTGGTAGTGTTGTTCCATTATGTATATTTGTTGGTTTTTAAAGTATCTATTGATGTCTGTTGTGTTAGTATTGATAGTGATGGTGAGTGGGAATTGGTTTGCAGATTTAGCGTTCAAATCGGCAAATTCGTTCTCTTTTATGTTGATGTGGCTTGGAATCCACATAAGTTAAATTTTATTTTGATGTCTAGTTAGTAGTGTGCGGATGGTACTTGGGTAATAGCTGTGGTTTTCTATGTTTTTTATGGATGCAAACCGGTGTGAAACCACCTTGTGAACTGAACCGCAAGCCGAACCGGATTCCTTTCAAAATTGCTGAACCGAACCGAAAACCACAAAGAAAAACGGTTCGGTTCAGTTCATTTCTCTGACTAATTTAAACGGGAATCGCTTTCGTCTAGAAAAAATTTTTATTAATTTGGAAATTTGAATCGTTTCCCTTAGATAATTTTTAAACATTTCGTTCGACCCTCTACATATTTAGCGTTGTCGTATCGATATGACTTTAAAGGATAACCTGACGAAAATTTGACAACATGTCTTCTGCAATTGCCCGCCGATCTCCTAATTTACTTGTCATCAATCTAAATTTTTTCTCCATTAGACAATATTTTCAATTTTCTGTGTTACTTCTTAACCTTAATCTAATCTTCGTTTGCCAATAAGTAAAGGCATTCCTCTAGGAACTGATAGACGAGTCCTGGGAATCCGACATAATTAACATTGGACATCGCTCTATTTATTTAAAAAATATTTAAATGGATAAAAGGAATTAAATTTCAAAAATGGTCGAAAAGTCACATTACCACAGAAATCATACTATTTTATAATGTGCCTTTGTGAAAACCGAAACCGCGGTTTTTTTAACTCCAAAAACCATGTAATGAACCGAACCGGCGGTTTAGAAAGGCTCTGTGAAATAATGCAGCGGTGGATTTTTAATGGCGGCCCTTTTTCATTCTGCAAAATGATTTTTGGCCGCGACCACAAATTAAACTAGGCCGCGCGGCCTTTCTTCATTTTACAAAATGAATTTAGGCCGCGATCGGCGGTCTAATTTCATTTTGAGGTCGCGGCCTAAATTCATTTTTTAAAATGAAACTAGACCGCCGATCGCGGCCTTAATTCACGCGGCCTAATTTCCATCCCCCTTGTTGAAGCCTGAACAGCAAACAAAGTCCGCTGATGAGATGACGTAGTTTCAAATAATACAACTATATATGTATTTACATAAGGGATGCAAACCACTCGAAAATAAGTACTGGTTCGATTCAGTGGTTCGCATAGTTTCTAAAGGGGGGATGGAAATTAGGCAGCGTGAATTAGGGCCGCGATCGGCGGTCTAGTTTCATTTTGAAAAATGAATTTAGGCCGCGATCACAATATGAAACTAGAACGCGCGGCCTTAGTTCATTTCACGAGTGAAATAAGTCCGCCCCCGGTCGCTTGTGATCGCAGCCTAAAATATTCGTAAAATAAATTTTAATTTTCTGATTCGTTATCAAAAATACATTCAACAATAAAAAAATTCAGTAATCTTTATTTTGCAGAATGAATTTAGACCACGCGGTCTAATTTCATTTGAAAAATTAATTAAGGCTTCGCGGCCTTATTTCATTTAGATGTCGCGACCTTAATTCAGTTCTCAAAATGAAATTAGACCGCCGATCGGGGCCTAAATTCATTTTGTAAAATGAAGATAGGCCGCGATCGGCCTAGTTTCATTTTGCGGTGGCGCGGCCTTTTTTCACAGAGCCCCCTTCAACAACCTGCCTAGTCGGTATTTATGCAACTTGCATAAAGGAATATGCTGAAATTAACGGCTATAGCCCAAAGCCAATTTCTTCGACCTCCAATATTATAGAGTATTGGGAAGAAAAACGATTCGTATACCCCAATTCCTGCTGTACACTTAAAATGATGCTTATCGACGACGAGTCATTGGCGAAATGGCTTATTGTCAAATTTAATAATAGTTAATCGTTACCCAAATTCAGACAACAATATCGAATAAAATCCAGAAATAAACTCGGTCAAGCCCGACTATAACATACTCAGTACCAACGAAATTATAAGCTCAGCATAAATTGTGATGCTGCAGTACCAGCTGAAAGCAGCGAACAGTCTTTTGATCATAACCCGACAACCGTTCATCCGATCTTCACCATTGCTTTTGCTGATCGAAATGCTATCCTGATTACTAAATATGTCTTAAAGATATGAACCATCTAGCACCCGAAAATACATTAGGAACGTTTGCTATCTTCTCTTTAAAAGAGACCTTTTTTGTAAACTTGTGTAATCAATCATGCGCATAAAAAGTGGCGAAAAAATTAAGCTCTGAAGCCTTGAAAACATTTATTACGTTAAAGCCTGTATCCAGCACTGCGAGAAATTCCAAGCAAGAATTTGTTAAGAGTGTGTGGAACCCAACTAAAACAAACTGTCGCGTAGAGACGTCATGCGTTCTTGCAGTCATTCGCTAACAAGCGTATGTATCACTAATGAATTAAATAACTTTGACACAATAACATGTATTTAACTACCGAAAAACTTTGCTTTATAGAATTTCGTCAATTGGTTTGGATTTTACAGTGCTTCAAAGTTGAAAAATTTTTCCGTTTAGTTTAGTTTATTTAGTTTTTATCCCAGTGCATCAAGAATATTTCTTTTAAATTATTGCACTAATATGTTTCAACTTTCAGTTGTTTTACTTATACTAACTTAAGACTATCAATGTTTTGATTAACAAATAAATATCGTCTCCGTAAAAATGTTCAACATTCCCGTCTTAGGTGAACACTATTTTTGGTTGGGTTTTAGAGCTTTAATGGACCCAAAAACATCAATTTCCACCAATTTTCATTTTTTCAAAGCAAACATTTTCTATAAAAGTCTATTTATTAATGTATTGTAAAAGTTGCAGCTGCTGAAACTTGCCGGATTAAATGTTATATGCGATTTAATCTGCAGGAAAATAATATTTAAGGAATATTAATTAAAAAGTTATAGAATCGAATTTAAGGAAAATTGATAGAAATCAAATGTCAAGAATCCTTAGGGAATGAAATTAAATGGAAATTGGAATTTATAGAAAATTGCATAAACTTCAAAGGCTGGGAAGTTTCGAGAATGCACGTACACGGAAAATTTTAGATATTAAATTAAATTTAAAATTACACAACATCGTTTTAAAAACGAAATTAAAAGAAAGTTCAACAATATTATTATTTTTGCAAGCTTTAGTTTTTTTCTCTAACTAAAATGTGGATGATTACAATTATTAATAAATGAAGAAGAAATTTAAAATGAATTGTTAAAGCTTTTGTGGGGTTCCTGTTGACAGGGTGAATTGAGCATGTAGGAGGGCTTTTTTGGGATTCGTAGAAACTGCTTCAATTGGTTGGGAGGGTAAAGAAAGCGACAGTCCAATAACACCTTAGACCTCGCCCCTATCGAGAAGTCTTCGTGAAGCTGAAAAGTCAGCTGTTAGTTTTTATACTCTGTACCAAAGGTACATAGAGTATAATAAGTTTGTGCAAAAGTATGTAACATCCAGAAGAAAGCATCTCCGACCCCATAAAGTATATATATTCTTGATCAGCATCAACAGCTGAGTCGATATAGCCATTTCCGTCTGTCCGTCCGTCCGTCTGTCTGTCCGTATGAACGCACAGATCTCAGAGATGGTAAGAGATAGAGGTTTGACATGTATGGGACATATGCTTTTATGTCTGCAGGCAGATCAAGTTTATTTTCAATTTTGGCCACGCCCCCTGCCGCCCCCGCAATTTAGAAAAACCGTCATATCTCCTACAGTTTTAAAGATAGGTGGGTGATAGGTTGTTCCTTCTAGATATATTTAGTAATAAGGATAACTTATCGATCAGCCAAAGGAATGGTGAAGGTTATGATCAAAAGACTGTTCGCTGCTGCAGCGCAGAAGCAGTGCTGCTTTCAGCTGCTACTGCAGCATCAAAATTTATGCTGAGTGTAAAATTTCGTTGGTACAGAGTATGCTATAGTCGGGCTTGACCGACTTTCTTTCTTGTTTTAAATGTGGAACTGCTAATACGGCTGTGGCCATGATTAGTCTGTGTGTGTTTGACAAGTTTAGCACCCCGTTCATTATTTCAGAAGGGAATTTTTAAATTTAAAAGTTATGTACGTACACTCAGAAAATTTAATTTCTAATTTTTAGAAATTCGCCCTAAAATAAGATTCCTTTCTTGTTTTTAGAAAAAATTTTCTTAAACTTAGAAAAAACAACCCTTAAAAAGACACCGCTTGTAATTCTCAAGTACGAATTCCGTGCATTCGGAATATAAAAGCGGCAACTAATATTCGGCATGCTGAGAAAATTGCCCTAAAACATAGAAAAATAATCTAGAAAACCCTCCTAAAATTTAGAAAAATACAAAAAGACACCGCATGTAATTCTCAAGTTCGAATTCACTGCTTTCGGAATATAAAAGAGGCAACTGAGTGCTTAGCATTTATTTGACTGCGTTATTTACTGTGACTCACGCGAGTGCTTGGTAGTCGAGTGCGATAAGATGCCTTTCGTGTTGAAGTTTCCCGGAGTTCCCGAGTTCAAGTCCCAGGCAAGGTAAAGTTACAAATTAAAATATTGATTACTAATTACAATCCTATAAAAATAATACATAAGGGGTTAAACGCTTCTTAGTGTAGTAGTCTTCTTCCTGTTTTGTCTCTAGTCCCCCCACTCTCTTTTCTGTCCATAAAAGTTGAATTTTTTTTTCTCTAATCTAGAAAGGTTTTTTTGAAATCTAGAAAATGCTTTTCTACAATTAAGAAAATATTTTCTAGCTTATAGTAAATATTTTCTTAATTTCAAAAAGTCTTTGTCTTATTTTTAGAAATAATTTTTCTAAAATACAATATATGGCGAATCGCCTTTGATTCCTTTTTAAGGGCGAATTTCTAAATTTTAGGGCGATTTTGACTGTTTTTTTTTTTGAGTGTAGAGGCATAGCAAAACCCACCCCACTACCGAGCTATGGTTCAAAAGGTCCGGCTTCGCTGTGTCCAAGTCTGCTGCTCGTTCAAGGGACGCACAGGATGCCACAAAACTACAATCTGAATGGAAATCAGCTAATCGGAATGAGAATGGATTTATACTCAAAAACTAAACTTGGCTAGATGGATTTACTCGTTTCAAATATAATGACGACATAGTCAGCACTTCTTCTGAGTAACAACGAGGCAGACCAACAAAATCCATCGATAAATTCTCAATGTTCACCAGGAATAGAAAGCTTCAAGGTGCCAGAATGGAAATTAGCACGGAGCATCTATCGGAGGCACTATCCGTTAAATTATTAAAAAGCCTGGAGAGAAACAGATCTTCCATAACAAAAGCTGTTGCAATTGCTAGTCCTGTCCGTCTTCAGCGCATTAAGGACAACATCAACAAACCGCCAAATGTGCAGCCCACCCATTACACTCGAGAAGAAGCCTTGGCCCTGATTTTAGTTGGCTTGATGAAAAAGTATTGAACAACATTACATAAACCAAATCAACTCTGACATGTGCCATCTGCAAGAGGAAGCAAAAAGACATTCAGGACTTCGAGATATCGGAAGCGGACGAGCATAATTACGAATACGGAATTTCTCAATTGCATACGAGGATCAGATGTATGGAATTCATGCTCAAATTGGCAAATATAAAGAAGACGATTTTGATGACACCAAATGGAAAAGAGAAGAAAAGAAGATTTACAATTAAAGATCCTGGCAAAGCTCGGGCTACGAGTCGAGTACGACCCGAAGCAGGGCTATGGAAACACGAATAATCGAACTACATCACAAAGATTCTTCTACAACGATGAGACAACTGCACAGATAACAGGAATTCATATGGATGTTATCAAACGGTTTATGATAATTATAATAATCCAGAGAAAAAACTTACTCCTACTGTCTATAAAAATTGGATCATGGCGAGCAAATGTTGATACTTGCAGATATGGAAAATATGCCAAGGAGACAAGAGATCTTTTATGTGCAAAGAATCCAGAGAAAAAACTTACTCCTACTGTCCATAAAAAATTGGATCATGGCGAGCAGCTAAGACAACGACATCTTTTATCGATGAGAGATTTGTCACAGGAAGCTCACGAATCTAAAAACAAGGACTACAAACGGTATAGATATGCGAACACATGCAAAATATCTCGACATCAAGAAAACGCTGACCTTTTCAACATGTCGGCCTCCTCCGATTCTCGTATTTCATCTCTCACATACACCAGGACACTCGAGGAATTAACCAACGAATATTCACCATAAATATTGAGTCTATTGAGCACTAATGATATGAAAACCTAAATGGAAAATCTTTCAGAACAAAATTAACCATTCCCAAGATAGAACTAGTTTTGTATGAAAATAAATTTTTTTAGGGCCGTTTTCTAATCTACTGCATAGAGCTATGTGTCACATAAGCCTACAGATAACAGAGCAAAATCTGAGTTTATCTAACACATAGCTGCTATATAGAAGATGAGAAATCGGCCCTTAGTAAGTTTAGCAAGTTTAAATTAGTTTACCAACTTCATTTTTAATAAATCGATTTTAAAAATAAAAGTACTTGACCTTTTTCATTTAACTTTTTGAGTGAATTAAACAATCGGCTTTAGCAGCCGATCCTGAGTCACCCTGTTGACCTACGAAGATGAACGTACGCTGATTTTAAAGCCACAGGAATTCTCTATCATCTCCTTTATCCTCTATCATCGTCCCCTTATATTTTTAAAATATCTCTTTCCGTTCTAAAGTTACGATATTTGCAACGCCAAATTCGCGAGTCCGGCGACTCACAGTGGACATACACTGACGAGCAAATCTATAACACGAGTTCAATATTCTCACTTTAACGATCTGTATTTTCGCTACTACTTTATGCATTCTTGACATGTTTGTCTAGTTTTGTTAGTGCAATATTTTTCTCTCTTATCTGAAAATTTGAAGTCGTATACAAAAAAAAAAAAAATTTTAAATGTCAAGTGTTAATGTTTTGCACTGTGGTTATTTTTAAACAAATATTTTTATCAAAAAAAGTTGAATAATGAGTCCACAGCCCTTTTGATTTTTATTAGTTCCTCTATACGATTTGACAAACTTCGGGTGTAGCGTCGAACAATTTCAGGTGGAGTAGCGTACCAGACGTCCTTGGTCCTCCACTTGGAGGGACCGCATAATTCAGAAGCTGCGATTTGACATGGCTCCATCAAACACCAATGGCTCCATGAATTGGGTTCTTGTCTGGAGATTGCTGTGGCCACTTCATGGAATGGAATTTTTGCTTAAACATCCAATTTTTCACCAAAATGTGACGTGTGCTTCGGGTCATTGTCTTGCTGAATTACGCATTCTTTAGCAGCAAGACCCATTTTTTCCATGACTCCTTCTAGATTCTGTTGCAGAATGCTCAGATATTGTTCCTTACGCATTATTCCTTCGATCAATACCAAGGGTCCCACTCCTTTTCACGAAAATTGGAGTGTAGCTGATTGGGATGCTGTAAGTCACTAGTAAAGGTAAACTTAAAATTCCTGGCACAGTTTTTAAGCGTTACTCGAAGAGTAAAAACAGTATACTAAAGTCGTGCAAAAGTACACTCAAAAAATTAAATTTCCAATTTTTAGAAATTCGCCCTAAAATAATTTTCCTTTCTTGTTTTTGACAATTTTTTCTTAAACTTAGAAAAAAAAACCTTAAAAAAGAATTTTTAGAAAATAATTTCTTAAATTTAGAAATTCGCGCTAAAAAATAGAAAAATATTAAAAAGACACCCCTTTTAATTCTCAAGTACGAATTTCGTGCATTCGGAATATAAAAGGGGCAACTAATATTCGGCATGCTGAGAAAATCGCCCTAAAATGTAGAAAAATAGTCTAGAAAATAGTCTAGAAACCCGCTCTAAAATTAAGAAAATATAAAAAGAAACCGCATGTAATTCTCAAGTTCGAATTCACTGCTTTCGTAATATGAAAGAGGCAGCTGAGTGCTTAGCATTTGACTGCATTATTTACAGTCCCCACTCGCGAGCTTGGTAGTCGAGTGCGATAAGATGCCTTTCGTGTTGAAGTTTCCCCGAGGTCCCGAGTTCGAGTCCCAGGCAAGGTAAAGTTAATAACTAAAATAATGATTTCTAGTAGTGATGAACCAACAGAAAGAAAATATCCAATAAAAATAATATATAAAAAGGGGCTTATACGCTTCTCAGTATGGCAGTCTCCTTCCTCTTCTGTCAATCGATCAGGAAGAAACGCCATTTGCACTTATGCGTCGACCCAAATATTCAATTTCATCCTGCACTCAGGGAAAAATACACTGATATTTTAATATTTACACTTTGTCTTGAATATTTTCACCATTGTTTAAGCGTTAAATATGGAATTCGTATATATAAGAAGTGCACACTTCAAAATAAATATTGGCAATAGTTAAATTTAACATAAAAATAGTTAAAAACTTTTTTTTATTTCAAAATTTTGCCAGCCAACACCACATCTCTTTTCTATATACTCAACTAACTTTGTTTGTAATGGAGTCCCAGGAGTTAGAATCCTTTTAGAATTGGTTCTGAAAAACTTCGAATTATGTTAATTTTATAAAAGTTTTAAACATTCTCTGTGGTGGGACTCGAACTCGGAACCTCTGGACTTGAACTCGAAAATGGAATGCCGTCTCAACCAGTTGTGCCATCGCGTAAGCTGGCTGACGGACGGCTAAAATACTATTTATATTGAATAGCCTTCAGTTTTTCATAAACATCTTTCTGGCATTTTGGAAAAATAAAACTGCTTGAAATTCTCAAGTTGGAATTCCCTGCATAGGGAATATAAAAGGGGCAACTGAAATTCTCCAATTGAATACGTTTTTAGTCAATTCAAAGTGGTGTTTAGTTAATTTGAGTGCAAAAGGGGCATAGTTAAAGCAAATATGTTTGTTTTAGTTGTTACCATGCAATTTTTCCCTGAGTGTGAAGGAAGAAACATTTTTCTCTTTTGCATCTTATGCCGTTGTCGCGAAGTATTGATAAGGCTTGTTCAATACGTCTGAGGTGCAACTCCATTGTTAGTGCTGTGATGATGATGTCATCTAGATAGTTTCCACAACCTTCCACATCGCTTAGAAGTTGTTTAAGGAAACGTTGAAAAATTGCTGGAGCGCTTGCTATACCGAATGGTAGCCGTTGATAGTGGTGCATTGACTACCATGAGTTGCTTTGACTATTCATCCAATTCCATTTGTAAATATGCGTCTCTTAAATCAATTTTTGAAAAATGCTTACCATGACGTATTTTGTGCAATAATGAGTCACGTGTTGGCAATGGATATTGTTCAATGTAAATTTGCCAGTTGACAGCTTGCTTAAAATCACCACATAAACGTAGCGCACCGTCTGGCTTAGGAGCTAGTACTATAGGAGATAACCAATTGCTGATTTTAATAGGCTTCCAAATGCCTGCTTGAGTAAGTCTTTCGGTTTCCGCTTTGAACTTTGATAAATGAGCAAATGGCATTTGTCTTGGCTTAGAAAACTTTGGAGTGGCATTTTCTTTTAATACAACACTTGCTTTAAAATCTTTTGTAGCCCCGAGAGCTGGTTCAAATACTTCATTGTATTTCGCGCACAATTTTGATATTTCAGGAGCGTAGTCTTCAACCAAGTTCGATACTTGTTGAATTCCGAAACCGAACACATTAAATAGATCCAAACCAAATAGATTGTTTGATTGATCTATGCTAGTGACAATCAATTATTTGCTTCCCTTTATTTCCACATTTTGCGACAGTGTGGAACTCGCCCATAATTGGAATTGTCTGTTGACCGAATGCATATAAGACACAAGAGCATTTCTGTAGCTTTGGACAATTTGACTTTTTGTACGTATTGTAATTAATAACTGAAACTGTGGCACCAGAGTCCATTTGAAACGAAATTATTTCATGTAAAATCTCGACACTAAAAAAAAACCCGGGATCTTATATTCTGATAGAAGGGACTTCTGCAAGCATCACCTCCTACTCAGTTTCTTAACTGTACCCTAGGTTCGCGTTCTATGGGTACTTTTGTACTAGCAACACAAAGCAACAACAAATTTAACTTAGTACTACTAAGTTTTAACTACTAAGTTAGTAGTTAATGGTTCAAGATAAAAATCTACAAAATTCAGCAAACACAGACAGGGTCATTGGGAACGTAAAATCTAAAAATCGGGTTATTCGTACAATTGGTTAAGGTACCTTCAGAAGGGGTCAAACCTAAATTCTTTCATATCTTTAAAAGCGCACGGTAGAGTTTTTATAGTCTGTACCGAAGGTATTATAAGTTTGTGCAAAAGCATGTAACATCCAGAAGGAAGCATCTCCGACCCCATAAAGTATATATAATATATTCTTGATCAGCATCAACAGCCGAGTCGATATGTCTGTCTGTCCGTCTGTCCGTCTGTCTCTCCGTATGAACGCACAGATCTCAGAGATGGTAAGAGATAGAGGTTTGACATGTATGGGACATATGCTTCTTATGTCTGCAGGCAGATCAAGTTTATTTTCAATTTTGGCCACGCCCCCTCCCGCCCCCGCAATTTAGGAAAAACCATATAAATCGTCAGATAACTCGATCAGCCAAAGGAATGGTGAAGATTGGATCAACGGTTTTCGAGTTATGATCAAAAGACTGTTCGCTGCTGCAGCGCAGAAGCAGCGCTGCTTTCAGCTACTACTGCAGCATCAAAATTTAAGCTGAGCGTATAATTTCGTTGGTACAGAGTATAGACTATAGTCGGGCTTGACCGACTTTCTTTCCTGTTATTCGATTCGAATTCCACCAACCCGGTCACACTATGCACTTCGATTGAATTTGCTTTGCTTTTTTTTTTTTTCTTTGCTTTTCCTAATTTTTGCTGTTTCGATCATCTTTTCCGATATCTTTATTATTACCACTAAGCACTTATATATACTTATATATAAGTGCTTGGTGTTATTACGTTCGCTTTGCATACAAACGGCTGATTTGTGCCCTTTTTTATTACAGTTGTGGCAATTGGCGCCACGGAACTTGCACTTCTCTAGCGAATGAGAATGTCCGCACCCATAACATGATTTTGCACTGTATTTGTTTTCCTTTTTCTGAAATTGTTCTTTGTATGTTTGCACAAAATTTACGGGTTTTTCACAGTTTTCTTTGATTGTCGCGACCGTTTTTGTTGTTGCTTCGTAAGCTTCGGCGATTACATCTTCAAGAGTTGGTTGCACCTTTTGAAGAGCAGCAGCACGCACTGGATCAAAAGGCGTGTGCACGATTATCTGGTCACGAATCATCTCGTCAAGGAAATTTGAGGAACACCCTGTGGCAGAACAAACGAACTGGCATTCGCGCGCAATTCCACGAAGCTCAGCTACCCATTCTCTATGTGTGTGTGAGTTTTTCATGTCTCTTTTGAAAAAATTGTAGCGAGCGGCGACGACGAAATGTTCCGTTAATTTGTCGATCAATTGCATGTACGAATATGCAAGCAAATTTTCACTGCCAAACAGATTTTTAAGCAGCTCAAAAATATCTGCACCTATCCACGAGAGGAAATTGTTTTTTGTTTTTCAGCACAGGTCACAGAGTATGCACTAAAATGTTGGGATAATTGCTGTTTGTAAGACTCCCAATTTGGCTGGTCTTTGTTAAAATTATGAAACTGTGGACATTGTGTAGTCGATTCGCCCGGGATGCGGTGTGAACCACTAGCATTGGTCTGCTCAATAATTTGCTGCAGCCACGCTTGTTGTTGTAACATGTTTCTGGCGAAAAGTTGCTGATGTTCAAGCAACGCTTTGAAGTTTTCTTCATTCGGCATCTTCACGGAAATTAAGACACGACAGAAAAGTTTACACAAATCACTTTTGCGGCTATTTGATTAACGATTTTAATCCTCGTCGCCAATTGTTATGCTTGGTGCCAATAATAAACGCGTATTGTTTGCTGGTAGATGCGTGCTCGTAGAGCGTACGAGTCCGACTGTTTTATTTATCGATAAGCATTTAGAATTAGAGATGTGCATACAAAATATATAGTTAGTGATATCGATAGGTGTGGTTAGTCTTTTGATTTAATTTAAATTTACATATATAACAACTGCAAAACTTACACGATGTGTGCAGAGTAATAAACATCACAGAATACTCTAAATATCAATATCAAAAATATAAAGGGATATATAAAATATCAATAGGGTTGAAACTATTTTGTGTGAACAAAGTCGACTACGACAAAGCCTGCTATCAACTTAATAAAAGATTTCAATTTTTCTCATACGCTACCAAAGATGAAAAGCCTTATAAAGCCCTACTCACTAGACTTGATAAAATGGACCCTTCTATTGTCCAAATGGGCCCCAAATGCAGAGACGTCAACTTGGTCGAACATAATCGGCAGAACAATGCCACCTTCATCCTTTACGTGGTTTATTTTGAAAATAAATCCATCACGCTAAGCAGCCTTAAGCACAATCACTCGGTTATCGATTTTGTTAAAGTAAAGTGGGACTACCAAAAACAAAAGTCTAACAAAATTACTCAATGCTACAACTGCCAAATGTTTGGCCATGTTTGGTCCAGTCGCTGCGCAGTGAAAACCTACTGTGCCTAGTGTGCGGGGAGCCATAAACCCGAAACTGCTCCGAGACTCTAGTCAAATGTGCCAACTGCAATGGGGCATCCATATGGCATCCTCACCAGCCTGCCCAAGTCGTCTCAGCTACGTAAGCATCAGAGATAAAGCCAACCAAAGACGGTCAGCTCCATCTGGCAGGATGCAACATCTCCAAACGGATGCTTGCCTGGGGCTTCCAAATATAATAAAAAAGTCTTGCGGTATTTTTATTGAATTTTCAATTGTTCATAAAATTGGTTATAATAATGCGATTTAAGTCAAATATGCGCCGTTTTGTTCGATGACGAGTTCCCAACGAGATGCCAACTTCATAATGCCCCTCTTATAGAAGCTCGCTTCCCTATTGTCAAAAAACTCGGAGAGCCAATTTTCACAGGACTCTCTTGTGGCCAACTTCCGACTACCAAGCTCGTTCGCCATGGACAGAAATAGGTGGTAATCACTTGGTGCGAGATCCGGACTATACGGTGGATGCAAAAGAACCTCCCATCCGAGTTCCCGGAGCTTCTGGCGCGTGACCAAAGATGTGTGTGGCCTGGCGTTGTCCTGATGGAAGACAATTCGGCCTCTGTTGATCAAAGATGGCCTCTTCTGCATTCAAGCGGTCCAGTTGTTGGCAGTACAGGTCCGAATTGAGCGTTTGGCCATAGGGGAGCGGCTCATAGTGGATAATTCCCTGCCAATCCCACCAAACACACAGAAGAACCTTCCTGGCCGTCAATCCTGGCTTGGCCACCGTCTGGGCAGCTTCACCGCTTTTCGACCACGACCGTTTGCGCTTCACGTTGTCGTAAGTGACCCACTTTTCATCGCCAGTCACCATCCGCTTCAAAAACGGGTCGATTTTGTTGCGATTCAGAAGCGATTCGCATGCATCCATACGGGCCAAAATGTTTTTTTGCGTCAAGTCGTGTGGCACCCATACATCGAGCTTCTTTTTGAATCCAAGCTTCTTCAAATGGTTTATAACGGATTGATGACTCATGCCCAGCTCTTGGCCGATGCTACGGCTGCTACTATGCCGGTCTCTTTCGATCAATTCAGCGATTTTATCGCAATTTTCGACGACAGGCCTTCCGGACCGTGGCGCATCTTCGATCACCTCTGCACCAGAACGAAAACGTTGAAACCATCGTTGTGCGGTGGAAATGGAAACTGTATCGGGTCCATAAACTGCACAAATTTTATTGGCAGCATGAGATGCATTTTTGCCTTTATCGTAGTAGTAGTGTAAAATATGCCGTATTTTCTCTTTATTTTGCTCCATGTTTGCGACGCTATAACTCACGAACGACTAAAAACAAACAACAATAAATCAAACACGTGTTAGCGCGTGAAAAGAGCTTTCCAAAAAGCTCTAGCGTGAACCGATGCGACGAATACAACTAGAACTACGCGCTTGCAAAGACAAGCTTGCGGAAATACCGCAAGACTTTTTTAGACAGAGCGAGGAAATCAAAAGTTTAATGTTTGATTTAATTAAGAATCTTAAAAATTGCAAAACCAAAGCAGATCAGTTTGAGGTCATTACCTCACTAGCATGCAAATTTCTATATTAATGTCTTATTTTATGAAAATAATTACTTGGAATGCCAGAGGCATTCGAAACAAAAAAGAAGAATTATTTGACCTATTGTCCAAATATAGCATCGACATTTGTCTACTTACAGAAACCTTGCTAAACAATTCTTTATCAATAAAACACCCTAATTATATATGTTGTCGGTTCGACCGTTCAAATTGCAGTGGGGGAGGAATAGCGATCTTTATAAAGAAAAGCATTCGCCATTCATTGCTACCCCTCCCACAAACAAATATCATTGAAGTTATTGGCTTTCGAATCTTAAACTTCTGTGAATCGACAGACATTTACCAGGAGGTCGAACGAACGCTAATAAAAAACAGCTATTTGCTGATGATTCCGAATATCAGCTTACGACTATCAATGGTAACTACATCCTAGGAGGCGACTTTAATTGCAGACACCGTGATTGGGGTTGCAGTCACGCAAACTATTGGGGAATCATTTTGCACGCAAAATTGACATCCCTTCGTATTAATATGTCCTACCCCGCCAGCCATACTTTAGTCCCTGCCAGCTCTAGGTGTCAAGGCTCCACTCTGGATATTTTTCTCTCAAACTGCTCATAACTACTAACTCAGGCCACAGTATTAAACCAGTAAAGTTCGGACCACCTGCCTGTTAAGATTGAATTTCACAAACAGCCCTTAATAGAAGAAACCTTTAGATTCGACTATAAAAGAGTTAACTGGACGATAAACGCCGCTCATCTTAGCCAAAATTTGCAACCAGACCCCCAAGAGACCATTACTCAATCAGCGCAGATCGATTCCTTGAGAGAAATTTACGAGAATAATCCAAGAGGCTAGTGATCGTTGTATCCCTAAAGTAAGGAACCAGTTCAACACGAAGCGTCTACCTGCTCATATAAAACTTTTAATAATGCGCAGAATCAGCTACAGTCGTAATTGGCAAAGGTCCAGGAATATAGCTCACCTTGTGGCGGTTAAAGGGCTAAACCGCAGCATAAGTACAGCAATAGAAACTCACCGTAACAAGTCATGGAACGCCATCCTGTCCACTCTGGACAAAGGTTCCTCCTCTTTTTGAAAGATGGCCTAAATAATAAGGAAAAAGCCTACAAGCATCCCTACTCTGACTGTTGGAACATTTCTCTGTTCCACTCCAGAACAAAAATGTGAGGCACTCGCAGAATCATCTTGGCAAATCATTCGAGTACGACGAATTTAAGCTTCCATGAAACTGAATTTAATGTTCAAAACTATGTAGATCTCAATACCATAGATATAAATCACAACGAAAGCTACCTTACGAATAGTAGAGCAGTCTCGGATATTATCGAATCGATGTTGTTGTTGTTGTTTATTGGTGTTTTATAAAAAGTTTTCAAATCAAAAAAGCCCCAGGCCTGGTTAATATTAATAATCCATGCCTAAAAACTCTACCTCGTAGCGGTATCCGCTTCCTGACAGCGATTAAAAACGCAAGTCTCCGACTTGGTTATTTTCCACAAGTTTGGAAAACTTTCAAAGTAGTCGTAATTAGAAAGCCAAATAAGCCTCCCGAGTCCACTTCCTCGTACCGGCCTATTAGCCTTTTGTCTGCAGTCAGCAAAATATTAGATATAATTTTAAAAAAAAGATTTCATCTTTTGTCGAAAATGCCGAGATACTCCCTAACGAGCAGCTCGGATTTCGGAAGGAATACAGCACAATTCACCCGCTAGTTCGAATCAAAAAGATTGTCGAACAAAATTTGAATAAAAAGAACTCAACTGGAATGGTACTGATGGACATAAAATCGGCTTTCGACTCCATATGGCACAACGGACTCATCTTTAAGATGTCAGCCCTTAATTTTCCTACGAAACTAATTAAAATAATCCAAAGCTATCTAATAAATCGTTTTTTCTCTGTTTACATTGGAAGTGCTCATTCTGTCGCTTTAGAGATCCCAGCAGGATGCCCCCAGGGGTCCTGCCTCTCCCCCATGCTGTATAACATCTATACCTTTGACTTTCCAAACCTAATTGGCTGCACTGCTTCCATATTTCCTGACGATACAGCAATAATCACCTCAGGGCTGTGGCATTTGATACCATTCAACGCTTTTTCACAAGGTGGAAAATTCAAGTCAACCCTGACATAACCCAAGCAATATACTTCTCTAGAAAAAGATTGCCCAGATATCTCCCAGATAGTCCCATAGAGCTGGATGGCACCGCCATTCCCTGGGATAAAAAGCTTCGCTATCTAGGAGTCATGTTAAACTCAAATCTCAACGTTAAGGACCATGTAGGGTATACCATTGATAGAATAAATTCCCTCATTAGAATTCTATATCCGTTCATCAATAGGAACTCTCGGTTATCTATTGAAAACCAGTTATACTTATTCCGGTCGATATTCCAGGCAGTATTGTTTTATGGAGCCCCAGTGTAGTCGGATGTTGCCAATTGTCATATTAAAAGGCTACAAATAGCCCGAAACAAGATTTTATAAATGATATTCAAGCTTCCTTGGCATCATCCCACCTCCGACCTTCACCACAAAGCCAGAGTCGAAATGATGTCAGACAGTTTGAGCCGACTAAAGGATAACTTCAATGATAGATGTAGAGACTCAACATATAACCACATAAACGATATAATTATGTAAATATATCTATAAGTAGTATTAAGTTGTATCTTGGCGTTATTTTTCTCTTAATTTTTCATCTAAAGTATTATAATAAAGGGTGATTTTTTAAGAGCTATGGGAAAGTTTTCCAAAAAAAAAAAAAAAAATTCAGAAAAATGCATGAAATCTGTATTTGAATCGATTGTACGGTCTATTTAATTTAACGTTTGAAGATTATTTCATGCAAATGTTGACCGTGACTGCAAATAGCCTCAAATGGTCCATCCGCTTAGTCCAATTTTTACTCTTTACAATTTACTCTTTCCAACATTTCGGCCGGTATCTCACGAATAAATGCTTCAATGTTATCTTCCAATGCGTCAATTGAAGCGGGCTTGTCTGTATAGACATGAGCTTTAACATAGCCCCACAAAAAATAGTCTAAAGGCGTTAAATCGCACGATCTAGGCGGCCAATTGACCGGTCCCGAACGTGAAATAAAATGTTTACCGAACTCACCTCTCAATAAGTCCATTGTTGCGCGTGCTGTGTGGCATGTGGCACCGTCTTGTTGAAACCACATGTCATGCAAGTCAAGCTCTTGCATTTTGGGCAAAAAAAAAAGTTGGATATCATCTCACGGTAGCGCTCACCATTAACAGTTACGTTACGATTCGCATCATTTTTTAAGTACGGTCCAATGACGCCACCAGCCCATAAACCGCACCAAACTGTGACTTTTTCTGGATGCATTGATTGCTCTTGCAATGCTTCTGGCTGATATTCACTCCAAAATCGACAATTCTGCTTATTTACTTACCCATTGAGCCAAAAATGAGCTTCGCTGAACACAATAAAATGGAAGCGCGCGATGAACTTTATTAGCAGAGCACGCGTTTTGATAATTAAATTCAATAATATGCAAGCGTTTTTCGATTGTAAGACGATTCATGGTTAAATTATAGACCAAACTGAAGATGTTTGACAGTGAAACAAAACACGAAACGTGCGTGAGCTGTTTAACCCGTGTTGCGAAAAAGATAATAGCTATAAAATCACCCTTTAGTTATTAAACGTTAGACAATAATAGTCTCCGCACGTGAAACATAGCTGAAAAGGTCCAAAGACCTGAACTCCAAAGAATTTTGTATATTATAAGCATACTCTTAACATAATAATCCAATGCAATAAATTGAATTGAATTGAATATTGCCCGAGCTTTTATTAATATCTTGGCTTGTGCGCTTCTATTTTTCTCGTAAAAGTTTATTGCAGATAAGCGGCTGCTACTTACCTCGCAAAAATGTTTTTGCGCCATTACCTAGTTTTAAAATGCCAATTTCATAATAAAAACAAATAAAATATTTTATTTATTTGATGCACCCCATCCATCATTGTGTTTACATTTCCAAAATTACGTTAGCTTATTATAATTCAAAGTTTGGTGTATTAAGCGAAATCTCCAACCAAAAAATAATTCAGACAGCGAGAATTGGTTGACACCACTGTAAGTGTAGTTATGTAATGGGTTTATATCAAAGTTGAAATCTGCCATTTTAGACTTACGGTTGAGCTTTCTTGAAAGTATTTTCGATTCACAACTTTTTCCCAGAATTTCATTATAAACAGAGACGGCTGCGCAGTTTTGTGTTTCGATTTTAGTGCAAAGACTGGTGTCTTTTTATAGCTTTAGTATTCCGAGTTTGTTCACAGAAGAGTTTGAATTATTTCGCTTCATGTAACTAAGACTTAAGTAAACCGAAACTAATATATATATGTGGGTGAATCAAGATTTTTGTTCATTAATACACTTATAGTCGGTTAAGGTTATTCCGTGGAGACTAAATCAGCATGAAAACCATTAAAATACGGATGGACCAAAATATCCTTAGCTGAAATACGGTGAACAGGATCATAAATGAGCATTTTTTGAATAAGGTCAACACCATCGGCATCGAGATTTTTCAGCTGATTGGTTAATTGGTTTGTCGACCAACATGGAAATGTATTTTTATAATCGGGAAGTGAAGTAACGCCGGGCCAAATCTCTTCAGTTGGTGTTTTCAATATTCTGAAAGACATAAAAAAATGAGTTAGTTTCTAGGGCACGTTAATTAAGTCCATGATTAATACTACAAAGTAATCAGGGGATTAAAACCACAGTTTAAATAATTTCCGTGCTGACGGAGTTCTCAGCTAAGTTTTTGGAATTTTCCAAATCTGACAACTTGATTAGCTTATGTTATGCACATACCTTCATGCTAGAATTTGTGGCTCTATCTCTTATAGTCTCTGAGACTGACGCCTTCGTTTAGACAGATGAACATGGCTATATCAACTCGGTTGTTGATGTTGAGCTTTGTCCGTCCTTCTTTCCGTCTATGTATTTCTTCGCAACCGCAATCGCAACCGTGTTGATAAAGAGACTTGGTCCACTGCGAATAGGTTACCTAACCACCACCTTTAAACTCTGCCTGTCCTCTCTTGTTATCCCAGACATGTGGATAACAGGTAAAATCATCCCAGCACCAAAACCTGTAATGCCACCTGAGCTAGGTACTTTCTACAGACCGATTCACTGGCACCTGCAGTGAAGATCCTCGAGGCACTGATCCTGCCCATACTCCAAGAAGCCCTCCTGATAGCAGACCACCAAAACGGCTTCGTGAGATCACCTCCACTATAGCTGATGGACTAAATTTCCCAAGTCCACCCAACCGTACAGTGCTAGCTGCCCTGCAAATAACTTTTGATATAGTAAGTCATGTGAAGCTGCTACGTGGAGACAGAAGGGGAGAACACAACGCTACCTAAGCCCCGAAAGCGCTGGCTGGCAAACTATATCTTAGGCCGGCAATCATGCGAAGAATTTCGTGGCCGAAACTCAACCTTCAGAAAGTTGAAACAAGGAGTGTCACAAGGGGGCGTCCCATCGCCACTCCTTTTCAACTTATACGTCTCCGGGGGGACGTATAACCCAAATGACCCAAATCACGCTTCGCTCAAAGTTCCCCTCCCCCCACGCACCAGCAGACAAGATGTCCGCATCTTCATGCCGGCTTTGTGACAACTGACAAACTACGCTACCAACCTGTCAGTCACAGCTCTAGTCGCGAGAGATCAAGCAGTAGAAAATACAATCCGAGGACTAAAGACAAACATCGAGCTTGGAGGACGCTCACTGCCCATCAATGAAACCGAAAAAATTCTGTCCCGAAATGTACGCACGACCCTCGCCCAACTCAGGTGAGATTATAATTTGTAAACAGTTGCTTTTGTTCTTTATAAAAATTTCTCAACACATACAGAGTGGTTCTTGAGAACCATTGAACGCATCCACCCCAGCTTGACAAGGAATGGGACTTTCCTTCGGATGTTGCTTCCACTGGAAAACATCAGAAGCTTTGTTAATCGTACCATGAAGTTATTTGAGGGTACTAATGGAATAAAAGACCGAGCGAAATCTGGACGTCTAAGCACTGTGCGAACGCCACAAGCCTTCAAAGCCGTGAATGATTGAGTTCGTTGAAATCCACTGCGTATGCAGAAAATCATGTCTCGTGAAATGAGGACAGCATGGCACGTATCATAAAACGGGACAAGGAACAGTTTACCGACTAGAAAATGTTCACCATAGAGGAACCGTTCAATAAATAGAGCGATAAAGTGAATGCTGTGTCAAGAAAACAAGCGTCCGTTGGACTACAAACAGTGCTCCGTTTTCGAGGCCATGACTTGCTCAACTCGATACCCAAATATATCTTTAAAACGCGCCGTTGCATTAGGTGCGCACTGCTGTCGATGAATGGCCAGAGAGACTTCGGCGTTGCTGGAAGGACGCCTTGTTTAAATTCGATTAGGCTATTCTACGATTTATTACTATAAATCGTAGAATTACTATAAATTACTATAAATCGTAGAATAGCCTTATCGAATTTAAACAAGGTAATCAGTCGTTGGGTTCAAAAGATATTTGAGCTTAATTTTTAAAATAAAAATGTTTCATAATTTTATTAGGTTTTTTTTTTCATTTTTTATTTTGAAATATTTAAAATCATTTAAATATAAATAAAAATTTATCCCGATTTTAAACGGCCAAGTCAAATACTTTTGAGTAATTTTGGCACCGCCCTCTTTAATATAGGAAATATTACTACAAAAAAATCGTTAAAAGATTTAAATCAATGCACTGTGGGCAAAAAGTACGAAATTTGTGCATAAAGTCCAACTTTAAAGCCAAATGTTGCACAAAAATATGAAATATTAATACAGTTTCGGTTTATTTTCGTTTTGCAATAAAGCTGCCCACACCCAAGTAAAAAAAAAATTGTTTGGCTATTCATTTATAATTTTATTTACAGATTGGTTTTTTCTTAGTTATTATCTAACTCAATTTTTAGAATCATTAGCGGAGTCCAAATCTTCATTTTCTATTTCTGAATTGATTTTTTCATACTTAGGGGGAGGTGGGCATTTTAAAAGTCTAATTACTTTCTTTCTTTTGATTTCATTTAAATAAATACTGGATATTAATGGATCAGAAGAATCCATAGCTCTATAAAAAAACATCAGTCATATTGTTTAAGCAGCAATTTTATTGGGCATGTGACTTCCTATCGTTTTTAAAGTACTCGTTCCTTGCTTTTGTAGCATTTTCTCCTAAACATCCAAACGTAGCCAAAGAGGTGTTTATTATTTGCCATCCGTGTATTAATATTTTATGTACCGTCGGTGATATTGGATACCAAGGATAAGTATTAACATATAATCAAAATAGAGGAAAGTTAACTTCGGCTCGACCTAGTTTGTATACTCTTGCAGCACGTTTTTATACTCTGTACCGTAGGTACATAGAGCATTATAAATTTGTGCCGGGCAAAGAATATTCTTAACACCGTTTTCTAAATACTTTTACGGAAAATATACCAGTTTGAGTTGCTCGCAAGCGCGCGCGCAAATAAGTTACACACCACACAAAAACATTTGTTAAATTTTAGCAGTAAAAATTCTCCAACTGAACATACAGAACATAAAAAACTACGAATCAACGCCATATTCACCTGTAGCTTGAAATAAACTCATTAAATTGTTATTTTTTTACATTTCCCAGTATTTTTTATTATTCACATGTTATATGGTAGTACTGACGAATTTGCTGACCATTCAAAACTACCAGTAAAAATCCTAGTATAAATACTCAAGCCAATACATTTTCTTAATACCAGTTAGCTCATTGGGTACATAACTAACAGAATCAATCCGTTTTTTAGTTGTTATAAATTAAACCGTTTAATGTTTAGGTTCATGCAACGACGCCGTGCCTTGCGTTTTTATAACCTTGCAGAGGGTATATTGAAATTGTCCAGATGTTTGTAACGCACAGAAGGAAGCATTTCCAACCACATAAAGTATACATATTCTTGTTCAGCATGACGAGCTGAGTCGATATAGCCATGTCCAGTGTTTAAAAAGTTATATTTTTCACTGCTTTGATTTTGATTTTGCTTATGATTCTGAAAAAGGCAGCAGCAGCAGTCGTTAGCAATTCTCATAAGTTGAAAGCAAAATGTTGCTTTTGATTTTGCTTTTGAAAATTTCAGAAGCAACAGTCGGTAACAGTTCTCATAAGTCGAAAGCGAAATGTTGCTTTTGATTTTGATTTTGGAAAAATCAGAAGCAGCAGGCGGTAGCAGTTCTCATAAGTCGAAAACGAAATGTTGATTTTGATTATGAAAATTTCATAAGCAGCAGTAGAAGCAAAATCAAAAAACGACAGTCAAAAGCAAAGTCAAATGACTGATGTGCGCTCCGGCAGTTCTGCTCGGACTAAAACTGAAACTTTTAACAAACGCAAAATCAAAAGAAAAACAACAAATTGTGGAGACCATGGCGGAGACTGTTAAGTGCTAATCGCTGTTTCATGGCTGAACAGAAGGACCTTGTTGATCCTGACTCCAAGAATTACATTGTCTTTATAGGATTCTAAGGCCTTGTTTATCATGTGTCTTGGGCCAGCGAATAAATTAATTAACTTTTTGACTGAAGGATTTCTCAACAACAGACAACTGTGTTCTTTAAAGTTTTATTTGCGACTGACTTCAATTTCTTTTGTCTTAAGCGAATGAACATCATAAGTACCACTTCAGTGTGGATTTTAAGAGAGCAAGATGTATACATATGAAAGTGAATAATGAGATAGTAATAGACGTCGATAGCAGTGACAGTGGGATTGATAGTGTAAATATTGAAATTAAATATAATGCAAATTCAAAAGATTTTAAATGATAGATAACTAGGGTTCAGCCCGAACAATGTGTATGTGTGCAGCTGCAAGTGTAGCTCCTAGAAACGGTGTAATGTTGTCAAGCTCCGTGCGTAGGTTTAATCGAACCGGAACCGATCTTTGGGACATATTGATAGTTGTGCAAGCATTGTTGGGGTGGGTTACATTTAGGCATCCTATGAGATATTGCTGTGTGAGCAGTTGGTTGTGGCTCTTAACTGGTAGTATCTCGGTTTCTTGATGTAAGTGATCAGGGTGTCTCATAACATGACAACCTGTGACCATTCTTAGTGCTGCGATTTGCGCCAGTTGGAGATTACACCATTGTGTCGCACTTATTGCTGGGGCCGCCAATAGTAAAAAGGGGGTCGAAGGTAACGCCAAGAATTTTTGGGTATTTTATGGTGGGAATGTATTGTTCGAGTATACGGATATCGAGGGCCAAGTTCACTTCCTTTGTCCACGTTTCTACCAGTGTAGCAGTGGATTTAGCAACGGATGTTCCTACTAGCAAAGAAGACTTGGAAGGTAGGAGCTCAGTCTTGTTTCTAGAGTTTTGATATCCCTCCCGGTGGTATGGACTGTGCAATCATCCGCGTATGTGACGAGATTGAAGTCATTTCGTGGGTTTGGCACGGGCAGCAGCCTTTTTAATTTAATTAATAATACGGCGTTACAAACTTTTAAGCGAAGAATCAACACCATTCACTTCCAAGAAGCGAATGTATGACTATTCACGACTATGTTCTACAGGAAATTATTATACTTTCCTCCTCAATTTAAGACTCAGTCGCAAAAAGCAACCAGATAACAGAGCGATTAGCACTTAACAGTCTCCACCATGGTTTCCGCCCACGGCAGTTATAGGAACGTAAGCGAATTCGATGTTTTTCTTTTGATTTTGCGTTTGTTTAAAATTTTAGTTTTAGTCCGAGCAGAACTGCAGAAGCGCACATCAGTCATATGACTTTGCTTTTGACTAATATCGTTTTTTGATTTTGCTTCTACTGCTGCTTATGAAATTTTTAAAATCAAAATCAAAAGCAACATTTCGCTTTCGACTAAGAGAACTGCTACCGCCTGCTGCTTCTGATTTTTCCAAAATCAAAATCAAAAGCAACATTTCGCTTTCGACTTATGAGAATTGCTACCGCCTGCTGCTTCTGAAATTTTCAAAATCAAAAGCAACATTTCGTTTTCGACTTATGAGAATTGATACTACTCAGTTTGGGGAAACTTATACGACTTATGCTATTTTGACTGCTGCTTTTCAAACACTGGCCATGTCCGTCTGTTTCTATGATTTCTCCTCTGTCAGTTTTAAAGCTATCGCCACCAATTTAGCACGAAGTCTTCTGGTCCAAATACGCTGCACATTTGTCGGAACCGGCCGGAGGAACGATCCATAGCCATAGGAACGATCGGTCAAAAAACTAGATCTAGTGAGAAAAACTTTTTTTTATGCTATCGTCTCCAAACGTATTTACTAGTTTTTAAGTTTGGTCGAAATCGGACATCTATATAGTATAGCTGTCATACAAAAGTAGAGTCAGAAAAGTAGTCTTATTGGGAAAAACTTGTCCTTCAAATTAGTTAGAAAACGTGCTGCAAGGGTATACAAACTTCGGCCGAGCCGAAGTTAACTTTCCTCTATTTTTAGTACATGTGACGGTTTTTTTTTTTAAACCTTAACATTAATTGGTTTCATTTATAACAACTATTTATTATTTACTATTTCAGGGCCGATTCAGGCCTGAGCAGTAGGAATAACTGAATTTAATGCCTGAATTCAAGCATGTTTTAGGATTTCCCATGAAAATCCCCATTGAGTTCAGTACTGAAATCATGCTTAAAACAAGAAAGAAAGTCGGTCAAGCCCGACTATAGCATACTCTGTGCCAACGAAATTCTACGCTCAGCTTAAATTTTGATGCTGCAGTAGTAGCTGAAAGCAGCTCTGCTTCTGCGCTGCTGCAGCGAACAGTCTTTTGATCATAACTCGAAAACCGTTAAGGCTGATCGATAAGTTATCCCTATTACTAAATATATCTAGAAGGAACAACCCACCTATCTTTAAAACTGTAGGAGATATGACGTTTTTTCTAAATTGCGGGGGCGGCAGGGGGCGTGGCCAAAATTGAAAATAAACTTGATCTGCCTGCAGACATAAGAAGCATATGTCCCATACATGTCAAGCCTCTATATCTTACCATCTCTGAGATCTGTGCGTTCATACGGACAGACAGACGGACAGACGGACATGGCTATATCGACTCGGCTGTTGATGCTGATCAAGAATATATATACTTTATGGGGTCGGCGATGCTTTCTTCTGGATGTTACATACTTTTGCACAAACTTATAATACTCTATGTACCTACGGTACAGAGTATAATCAACTAAGGTTGAATGGCTGAAACTCATTAAAATTATGTCATGAATTCAGGACCAGCCCTTCCATTTCAGGGCTGATTCAGCTATGATTCAGGTCTGAGCCTAACTTAAGGGATATGATAAATAGAGTAATTATTATACATGGGACGTATTCTCTTCTAGCCGACATGCTTACTTTTCTAAGGGCGTTCCTCTAGTAACTTATAGGCGAGTCCTGGAAATCCGACATAACATTGGACATTCTTCTAAGGATTTTAAAGATATTTGAATAGATTATAAGAATTAAATTTCAAAAGTGATCGAAAAGTCACATTACTAGTGTTTCATGTGCCTTTGAGCACTGAACCGAACCAGTATTTATTTTCGAGTTGTTTGCATCACAGGTGAAAACACTAAGGATTTCCAACGAATCAGCAATCAAAATATTTCGTTGCCTCATCGGGCTGACTGAACGAACACTTCGGCCACTGCATCCTATCATGGTTGTCAACTAGATTGACATCAAACTTTAATAATATTAATGTTTTGTATTCTCTTTGGTATTTTTTCGCGATTTAATAATTAATTTATTTAATGGTAAATAGGCTTCTCCGACTTCGTTGGACAGGTTAACATTAATTATCTATGTGCCCCTTAAGGTTTAATATTGTTGCTTTTTAATTAATTTTACTGTCAAATTAAGTTTTCAATTTGATTAGTATTTGAAAAGATTAATAGGCTGGATTAAAGTCCTTTTCTGATTAAACCCATTACAGATTTAAATCACTTGGTGATTCATTAATTCATTTAATTCATTAGATTTAATTTAAATTGGATTTAATTCAATGATTGAAATCTTTAAGAAATTTTTATTTTTTTTTTTTTTTTTATGCTTGGTTGGCATTTATTGGATCTTCTCTTAAAGAGACTAACAATAATTTTTCAAATCTTAATCTAGAGACTATTTTAAAAAACTATCCCCTATTGGAGGTAGTTTGTGTTCTACGGCCCTTCAAGTCAGTCGCTGGGTTGGTAGGTCGTTTCTTCGCAGGCGAGAATGCGTTGCCAGCATGGTGAGAGATTTCGCAAGTTGGTTTGGGTGGGCAAGAAGCTTCTCAGAATATTTGCGCTTAAGTTCCTCTATTTCAGTTTCAACCAGTGGGATGCTGAGGTCGTTGTGGATACAATCATTGCGAATGTACCATGGCGCTCCAGTGATGGTTCTTAGGATTCTCGACTGTGATCTTTGGAGGATATCCACGCTGCTCGCACAAGCATTTCCCCATAGCTGCGAGCCATAGGTCCAGACAGGCTTTATGATGCTCTTGTACAGTAAGACTTTATATTCCAGCTTTAGTGGGGAACGGGAGTTAATTAGCCAGTGAAGGCTGTTGGCCTTAAGCTTTATCTGAAGTTTTTTCGAGTCTATGTGTTTGCGCCATGTGAGCCTTCTATCGAGGTGTACACCTAGGTATACAACATCGTTTGATTGCGGGATCAAAGTCGCGTTTAGTGATAGCTGGGGACAGGTGCTTCTGTTGAGTGTGAACGTCACGTGCTTACACTTTTGCTCGTTGATTTTAATACGCCAGTTGGCCAGCCACTCTTCCACGTCGGTAAGATGGCTTGCCAAAAGTCTTGTTGCGGTAATTGGACATCGTGATCTGCTTAATATTGCCGTATCATCCGCAAAAGTACTTATTGTAAGTCGAGAGTCTGTTGGTATGTCGGCAGTGTATAGTACGTATAGGAAAGGACCAAGAACACTTCCCTGCGGTACTCCGGCTCCTATGGTGAACTCTTCTGTTGTGTACTCATTTTGACGAACTGTAAATACTCTGTTACTGACGTAACTTTCTAGGACTTTGTGTGTATTTGGTGGAAGCATTGTCTTTATCTTGAATGTAAGACCGTCCAACCATACGCGGTCAAATGCTTGGGCAACATCTAGGAAAATGGCAGAGCAGTATTCGTGGTTTTCAAACGCAGTCCGAATATCTGAAGTTATGCGATTGACTTGCTCAATAGTCCCGTGTTTAGCTCGAAACCCAAATTGGTGTGATGGAATGATATTTTGCGCATGGGAATCAATTTTACGGAGTAAGATCTTGTCAAAAAATTTGATAAGCAAGGTAGCAGACTAATGGGTCTATATGATGACGCTTGGGTTTTATTCTTTCCTGGTTTATGGATCATTATGATTGTGGACTTTTTCCATTGGGTTGGGAAGTATCCACATCGCAGTACTGCCTTGGAAAGTCTTGAGATATATGTTATGGCAGGACTTGGAAGTTCCATAATCATTTTTGGCGTAATAAGATCATGTCCAGGCGCTTTTCTGGGTTGTAGATCTCCGATAGCATTTTTTATTTCAAGTGAATGAACTTTAATTGGGTGATGTTAAGGCATTTCACCTTGTTAAGTAGTTAATACAAATTGCCACAGCTGGTTGCATCCAGCATACATATTGTGAATTCACTTGAAGATTGTACTCTTAAGTCTAAGTCTTATCTGAAGTTTCTCTTAAGCCCTTAGTTGCTCTCTCGTTGATCTTTGAATTTATCTATTTATTTATCTCTGAATCATCTGCGCACACATACATGCATGCATGCATGCATCCAGATGAGCGAGTTAGCCTGTAAGCATTGAATTTGCCAAATTAAAGGGCACTCCAAATTGGTGTATTGAGAATGAAAGACGTGTCTTATTTGCGCTCCTGTGTCCGGTCAACCCCATTGGAATCTAAAGAAACCTAAGTTGCTTGTGCCTCTTTGAGTGCACATTAGAAGTTGAGGCTATCAGTTACCCCAACATTTTTGGCGCCCCCGGGTGGACTTTGGATTTGGACTGGACTTTGGATTTGGATTTGCTTGTTTGATTTGATCGCCTGGAAGTGCCTGCGTAATCTTCAAATGGATTGTCAATCCCATCAGGGAAGTACAGAACAGGTAACGAAGGCTAAATAAATGTGCAACCACTCTGTGCAAAGTGCAGTGAAAATATTCAAATAAATAAAATACATACATATGAATGTGAGAGCATAGTTATGTACGCTTGTTGATGCACACATACACATACTCATATACAAATGCACGTAATAACCTCACATAAGCACGCACCAAAGAAATATTAGAGTGGCTCAACAATTGATTAGCATTCGGCACATAAAAAACGTTACACATACATATTTGAAAAATTGAACAGCTTAAATGAGTAAAGTATGATCTCAAATCTGCAATAAAAGTTGAATAAATGTTGAGCTGTAATACTTGTCCATTTGCATATGTACATCATTTCGTACATCACATACAATGCGCAATTTGAGCGCTTAACCTAAAAAAAATTAGTGGTCCAGCCTAATTGGTAATTGCTGTTCATCGCCGTTAGATTTTCGGCGTTATCCCTTGCCGTCATTCTTCGATCATCGAACTTGGTGACAGCTGCATCCAAGCTGCTTGATGTTGGTGTTGTAGTATTGTTCTTGCACTGTGCATACAGTTTGATTTGGCACTTTTCGTTTTGTGCATACGCGCCTGTTGCTAGCGCCCTTTGGATCTCTCTGCCTGGTCTCGATCGAAGTAACGGATTTCTCGCTACCTGCACAGTGTATTGGAACACTTGTGTGGTTTTTGTTTTTTTTTTTTGGCCTTGCGTTTGGTTTTGCATTGGCATTTCTTCTTGTTTTGTCGCTTCACATGTACACATAAATTGGTTTGTGTGTGTGTGTGTCAACTAGGAGGAGCTGCACAGTGGGCCAGAACAAGCATTATTTGTTCGAATATACTGAACTCGGTTTTTTTGATTTTAATTGACTAGTGCTGAACGAGTCAATATAAAGATTTATTGACATACAATTTAAATCGTTTGCTCAGATCGCGCAGTAATATGGTTGGAAAAAAGGGAAAGAATAAATCTCTGTTAGACGAGTCAGATTCTGGAAAGTTGGATAGCCTGTTGCAAGCTCATGCAAATATTTCGAAGGATATTCAGCGTATCAAAAAATCAGTTCAAGATAAATCAATTCAGTTAGATCCAATCGAAGCGGAATGTAGGCTAGAAATATTAAATCGCTATATTGATAACGCATTCGAAATACAAAAGGAATTGGATAACATTGATACTGCTCTTGTCTCTAGAGCTGACCTGGAAAGCTTGTGCGTCTCAACCAAAGCCTTGCTCATTAGTAAGAGCAAACGAGTGCAACCTGTACGGGAAAACATTGCTAATTCCACTCTTATTGGGTCAATGTCGCATAACAAGCAACTTCCCAGTATAAAATTGCCTCGATTTAGTGGAGAGTACAGCGAGTACAAAAATTTTATCGGCTTGTTTGAAAATCTAATAGATAATGACCTGTCACTTTCGAATATTGAAAAATTCAATCACTTGCTCTCATGTTTGGATCGGGAAGCATTAGGTACAGTAAAGGCCTATCAGGTGACTGATAATAATTACCCAAAGGCTTTAGCAGCTTTGAAACAGGTTTACGACAATGATTGTCTTATCGTATTCAATAGCATCTCAAAATTATTCGATCTTCCAAAAATGCAAGGACCATCCTCATCATCTTTGCGCATTATGATTGATTCTGTTAGAGCGATATACGAATCATTGCTATCGTTAAGTTCTGACAAACATATCTCGAATGCCATGCTCATTCATTTGGTTATGAGCAAGGTAGATACTACAACTCGATCTAAGTGGGAAGAAAATCTTGACTATAGCAAACTTCCATTATGGAATGACTGTGAACTTGCTTTAAACAAGCGATATCAGCATCTTTCGGCTGAAGAGTCATCGTCTGTTCATTCAGGTTATCGAAAGTCGAATTCCGAAATGTCTAGAAAACCTGGCAAAACATCATTGGCTGTATCGCACCCCAGTCAACCTCGTGATCCAAAATGTTCATTCTGTAAATCAGATGATCATTTCATACAATCTTGTTCCTCGTTTGCAGCGATTTCATGCGATAAGCGGTTTAAATTTGTTAAAGCCTGTCCTTTGTGCATAAATTGCCTGCGTAAAGGCCATTCAGTCTCAGCGTGTAAATCAAGCACCTGTAGAGTCTGTTCGAAGCCTCACCATACTTTGTTGCATCGATATGCTGCGGAATCTATACAATCAACCGCATCTAATCAACCTCCAGTACCTCACTCTGCTGCACCCGTCCAAAGATCTTCTGTCAATTTGGCTAGCAATATATCTGACCAGGTGATTTTGGCAACTGCAGTCGTTAAAATAAAAAATCAACATGGTTCATATCAGATGGCCAGAGCGCTTTTAGATTCGGGTTCGCAAGTTAATTTCATAACGGAAGATCTGGCAAATCAGCTTAAATTGGAGAAGACGAGAAAAGATATAAGCTTGTTAGGTATCGGAAAATCTCGTTCAGCCGTTCGTCACTCTGTGCAGACATCAATAGCCTCGCGTGTCAATGAATTTGAAATGACAAGCGATTTCGGCATTTTAAGGTCCATTTCGTCGTACCAGCCAGAAAATTTAGTTGTCAGTGTTGATATTCCGAAAGAGATAGAGCTAGCTGATCCGCTGTTTTACAAACCACAGCGTATAGACCTGCTATTAGGAGCAGACACATTTTTCGACTTGCTCAGGGAAGGGCAAATTAAAGAAAGTAAAGATTCGCCGACATTAAAGGCCACCGCCTTTGGATGGATAGTTTCTGGTCGATGTCGAGCCGATAGTTCAACTGAGCCCCTTTCTGCTTCGCTTATTAGCACAATAGAAGATCCCTGTTCTGTGGATCAACTTGTTCGAAAGTTCTGGGAGTTGGAGGAAAGTCCAAATGCACTGAAATCGCACTTACATACCCCAGAACAGCTGCTTTGTGAGAAGTCCTTTCTAGACACAATCAGTCAATTGCCCTCGGGTCGCCTTAGCGTAACGTTGCCATTTAAGTCAAGTCCACAGTGCCTAGGAACGTCCTACGACACAGCAAAGCGTCGGTTTTTAGCGTTGGAAAGAAAAATTTCCAAACAACCAGACGTATATCGCATGTATATTAACTTTATGAAAGAGTACATTGCGCTAGGACACATGAATGCAACCGATAACGTTATCCCGAGAGAGCCGCATTATTTTATCCCACATCAATGCGTGCTAAGACCACAAAGCACATCCACACAACTGCGTGTCGTTTTTGATGCGTCCAGCAAAACCTCCTCTCAAATTGCACTCAACGACGTTCTCATGGTTGGTCCAACCATTCAACCACCATTATATTCGACATTACTGCGGTTCCGCCTTCGCCCATGCGCGGTAACTGCCGATATCGCTAAAATGTACCGTCAAGTCGAAGTTGACGAGACCCAGCGTAATTTCCAATTAATCGTCTGGAGAGAGCACACCACTGACCCACTTCAAATTTTTCGTTTGAACACAGTAACGTATGGGACAGCTTCCGCGCCGTTTTTGGCTATTCGGTGTCTGAAGTATATAAGCGATATGTGTGAAAAAACTCATCCGTTGGCCTCCAAGTCATTAGCTGTTGACTTCTATGTTGACGATCTGCTATCTGGTGCAGATAACGTGGAAGAACTTCGTTTATTACGGCAGGAGCTCATCGCTGTCTTACAATCCTTTGGATTTACTCTTACAAAGTGGTCGTCAAATTGTGAGCAACTTGGAAACCAAACAGAAGATGACGCGATAGCGATTGGTCACCAGGAAGAAACCAAAACGCTGGGGTTAATCTGGAATCCAAGAGAGGATGTTTTTAAATACTCCATGAGGGAGATGAAGTTGGGTGTAGAGCCAACGAAGCGGTCAATCTTGGCATTTGTATCCAGGCTCTATGATCCGTTGGGCTTATTAAGCCCTATAATCACTCGTGCAAAAATTCTGCTCCAAGAAATGTGGCTTTATGGCTTGGGCTGGGATGATCCAATTCCAGATCAGTTAAAGCACAATTTGGAAACTGTAGCCCAATGCTTTTCTAAGTTGGATACGCTTTTAATTCCCAGACATGTTGGTGTGTCGAAAGATTGTGCTTTGCAAATCCATGGTTTTGCAGATGCTTCTTCGAGAGCATTCGGTTGCTGTTTATACACGCGCATCGAAACCAGCCATGGCGTTTTTGTTAGATTGCTCACGGCCAAATCTAAAGTAGCCCCCATTAAAACAAAGTCAATTCCTCGATTGGAGTTGTGTGCGGCACAACTGCTAGCAAATTTGTGGAAGAATGTGAAACCATTGCTAGATGTTCCAGTGGATCAGATCGTGTTCTGGTCAGATTCGGAGGTGGTGCTCCATTGGTTACGAATGCACGCCTCAAACTTGGATACCTTTGTAGCCAACAGAGTTGCAGATATTCAAGAAATAACTGCGGATGCAACTTGGTTTCATGTTCCAACAAAGGAGAATCCGGCTGACATAGTGTCCCGTGGCTGCTCAACTGTAGAGCTCAGAGACTCGATCTGGTTTAATGGGCCGAAGTTTTTACAACACTCCCAAGAAAGCTGGCCAATAAACACACATCTTTCTCTAACAAAGGAGCAGTTATTGTTGGAAAGACGCAAGACGGCGGTAGTTATGATCGCGGCCGATGAGGAAGTCAATAGTATTCTCAAGTTGATCGCTAAGGTTTCCTCATATCTCAAAATTCTTCGCATCGTCTCCTATATGTTCCGATTCATAAATGGATCAAGCTCTCAATGGTCTTCAGTAGTACTGTCGGCGTCTGAATTGAACTTCGCTTTTCTTTCAATTGTCTCTGTGATTCAGCATGTTGAATTTGCAGAGGAAATTTCAAGGTTGAACAAGTCATTAAACTTGCAACCATCGTACCAAAAGTTGACACCATTCCTTTATCCACATCAGGAGGGAAACCGAAAATTAGAGTTGTTGCGAGTGGGAGGTCGATTGTTAAAGGCACCTTTGCCACACAATGCCAAATTCCCTTTGTTGATGCCAAAGAAATGTCGTTTTGTCACACTGTACATCGAGTATTTGCACCGTACAAATTGCCACGCAAACCCACTAGTTCTGGTTGGTCTTCTTCGCCAGCAAATCTGGGTAATTAATGCACGTGAGGCGTGTAATGCAGTAGTTCGGCAGTGTGTATTGTGTTTTCGCTATAAACCAATGTTGTTGTCTCAAATAATGGGAAACCTACCCGCTGATCGACTTCATGGATGTCGACCATTTGAAGTCAGCGGAGTGGACTTTTTAGGTCCAATATCGGTCACATTAGGAATTCGTGGCAAGGCACCTGTAAAAATGTACATAGCCGTATTTGTTTGCTTTGCTTCTAAAGCTGTTCATATTGAGGTAGTTACCGATCTCACGTCTAATTCTTTTATTATGTGCTTGTCTAGGTTCATTGGCCGTCGTGGACTTGTGAAACGCCTGTACTGCGACAATGCCACAAATTTTGTGGGTGCTGCGCGAACCCTGGAAAACCTCAAGGACCGGTTTCAGGATCACAAGGATGCCATTTCAGCGTTTGCTGCAACCAAAGGGATAACCTTTGCTTTCATTCCTCCACGGGCACCCCATTTCGGCGGTCTTTGGGAGGCGGCAGTCAAATCCGCAAAGAACCTGCTACTCAAGGCCATCGGCACTATTATTCTGCGCCAGGACGAGCTGGAAACGGTGCTGGTGGAGGTAGAAGCCATTCTCAACTCGCGACCGCTAGTCGCACTCAGCAGCAACCCAAACGATGGCGAAATACTGACGCCAGCTCATTTACTCGTCGGGACAACGCTCGTAGCGCTGCCATTCGCATCAACGCAGCCCATACCAGACGCCAAGATGAGTTGCTTGAAGCGATGGCAGTTGACATCAGGCATCAAGCAACGGTTTTGGGACGACTGGTCAAGAGACTACCTGCTCAGTCTCCAACAACGGCAAAAGTGGACCAAGGAGTCCAAAAATTTGGAAATCGGGGCCGTAGTCGTCATCCAGGAGGACAATACTCCACCGCAGCAGTGGATAATGGGTGTCGTCGAGGAAACGGTCAAAGGCGCGGATGGCAAGGTTCGAGTTGCCGTCGTAAGAACTAAATCTGGATTGTTCAAACGTGCCATTCATCGTTTAGCGCCTCTTCCTACAAATCAGTAGTTATATTTTATCTTGTATTTAAAATTTGAAGTCCTGCGGCCATTCAACGCGGCCGATGTTAAGGCATTTCACCTTGTTAAGTAGTTAATACAAATTGCCACAGCTGGTTGCATCCAGCATACATATTGTGAATTCACTTGAAGATTGTACTCTTAAGTCTAAGTCTTATCTGAAGTTTCTCTTAAGCCCTTAGTTGCTCTCTCGTTGATCTTTGAATTTATCTATTTATTTATCTCTGAATCATCTGCGCACACATACATGCATGCATGCATGCATCCAGATGAGCGAGTTAGCCTGTAAGCATTGAATTTGCCAAATTAAAGGGCACTCCAAATTGGTGTATTGAGAATGAAAGACGTGTCTTATTTGCGCTCCTGTGTCCGGTCAACCCCATTGGAATCTAAAGAAACCTAAGTTGCTTGTGCCTCTTTGAGTGCACATTAGAAGTTGAGGCTATCAGTTACCCCAACAGGTGAGTTTGTGCGGCGATGGGAACCAATGGAAGTGCATAGCCATTAGTTGGTGGATTTGGCTGGAAGACATTTCTAAGGTGAAGTGCAAAGACATTTGCCTTGTCTTCGTCGCTGCGGGCCCAACTTCCACTCTGGTCCCTTAAAGGCGTGTCTACCTTTGCAGGGGGCTTTATGCTTGCATGTGCTCTCCATAGGGGAAATTTGGTGCTTGTAGGCGATAGTTTTTCTATGTAACGGCTATGGGCTAGCTGCTCTTCCGCTTCGAGTGCTTTGCGAAGTATGCGTTCCGCAAGTCTCAGACAATTTTTTGACGCAGGCGACCTATGGTGCTGCCATTCTCTTCTTGCACGCCGCTTTTCAGAAACCAGTCGGTCTATGTGGCTGTTCGTTAATCTACGATCTTGCTTAGGCGTTATTGTTGTTGTTTGAGGGTTTGAATGATGAGCAGCAGCAGTAATGATAGAGTTGAGGGCTTGTACTGAGTTTTCAATGTCTACTTCGCTGTTTATGGTCGGGCTCAGCTCGATGTGACTGCTGATATATTTTTTGTATTTGAGCCAGTTTGTCTTGTGTGAAGTCAGTCTCCGAGGATATTGTCTGATCTGAGGGCACTCAAGAAGGGTGAATATTATTGGAGAATGGTCTGACGACAAGTCTGCAAGGGCTTCTGCAGTTACCAGGTTTTGTGGAACTTTTCTTGTTATAGCAAAGTCTATAAGATCGGGTATTTTCTTTGGATCTGCTGGCCAGTATGTAGGCCCTCCCGGAGATACATAGTCAAGTTTGTTTGATGCGCGCGTGAGAACGTTGTAGAGTTGCTTCCCCTTGGGATTAGTCAGTCTGGAGCCCCAGTGGGGATGTTTCGAGTTATAGTCACCCGCAGCGAAAAAGCGTTGACCAAGTGTATTAAAGAAATCTAGGAATTGTTTTTCTGATATCGCAAATCGTGGGGGACAGTAAACCGCAGACAGAGTGATATTGCCTCGTTTAGATTCTACGCATATCGATGTGGCTTGTAGGTAGGTTTCCGAATATCCCGTTAGTGGATAATGTTTGATGCGGCTTCTGACTAAGATACCAGTTCCGCCATGGGCTTTACCATCTGGGTGATTTGTGCCGTAAAATGCATATCCCGATAATTGGAAATTATATCGGTCCGTCAGATGAGTTTCCGCAAGAAGCATTATGTCGATTTCATTGTCTTGGATAAATTTGGATAACTCCACTTTGTGGCGAGGAATGCCATTTGCATTCCAGAGTGATACTCTTAGGAGAGCCATTATTTGGGTTGTTGCGAAGCGAGCAGTTGAATGAGAAGGCCTTGCATTCTCATCTGTTCTTGCATTGCGTTTTGCATATACACCATAAAATCTTTCAGGGTTTGTTGTAACGATAGAAACATGGCTTCTAAGCTACTTTGGTTACTTTAAGAAATAAATCCAATGATTTCAATCAATATATAATTAAATATGATTCTCCAAAAGAATTATCAATTACCATAGAGCAATCATAATTGATTTCAAGAAGATTTAAGTCTTAATACTTTAAGGCAAATTGAATTCAACCACAATGTAACGAAATCACGAAGATTTAAAATAATAATGATTGCAATATTTTACAGCTCTGGGTGGAGATAGCTTAAAATCAATTAATATTTGTGTACACTTAAAGTTCAATGATTTGTATATCTTATCGAGACGGATTTGACGGACTTTTTTTCATGTCGATTTTCGATCTCAGCGGACCAAAATGCTTTAGAAAAAGTTGTTTGAGGGAAAATTGACTTCCATTTTGCAGATCAGTTTCTGCGTACCTTTGGTACAGAGATTAAAAGAGGTAAATGCCTTTTATTAGCTATAAAACGAATAATATTAGTTGTACAAAAATGATCTACCTTATTTTGGAAAGGTAAGATAGCATAGAATACGATCATTTTATTTTGTCTTGCTAATTTGAACAAGTTTTTCTCATTAAGACTACTTTTCTGACTCTACTTTTCTATGATAGCTATACCAGCTATTTTCTAATTTCGACCAAACTTAGTGGAATCATGGGAAAGCATAGCAAACTATGAAATACAAAGTGTGGAGACGTATTCTTTGAAATCAAAAAGTTTTTCTCACTAATATGCCTTCCTCACTGAAGCACATTTTCAAAAAAGTTATCGTAATCACTGAAAATGTAGTTTGCTGTCCTCATTGTGTTGCTTCTGCATTTGCATTTTCAGAACATCTGTTCTTTGTTGACAATTAACAAACTGACTGGCAGTGAAAAATACAAATTAAAAATTTACAGAATATTTAACGTTAGCGAGAGTCTAGAGTGCTTCCATGTCCATATATTCCAGCATGCTCATGGAAAACAGGCGCCGCAATCCATGCAATTTGGAACCTTTTGAGAAAGGGATGTACCCCAAAATTAAAAGCGAGTTCTTCAAGGAGAGCTATCGGTGTAAGAGAAGCATATTGAATATTTTGGTGGCGCGATTGTCTAGGCTGGCAAAGAAAGCCACACCATTTCGACTGGCTATACCACTGGACAAAAGGATTGCCAATGCGTTTTATACGTTGGCCACATCCGCAACAGTTGGAAGACTGTTTGGTATTTCACCAAATTACATGACACCGGAGGTTGTTGAGTGTGTGCAGGGATTTCAAAAGTAAGGATTCCCTCAGCGCTTTGATGTCTGCTGACATCTTGTCCGCATCAAATTCAGTCGGTTTTTTTATTTTATTAATGGCGATAGACACCATGTTTATCGACTAAAAATAGTTGACTATCGAATAAAAACTATCGAGCAATCGAATAGACAACACAATGTACATTTTGCCCAAAATGCGTAAATGCTAAATGCAGTTGTAGTGAGGATAGCACATAAAACTTCCAATGGCAGCTATAACGTATAGTCATCCGATTTTAACAAAACTTTGAAGAATTGTGCGATAGCTTACAAAATAAATATTTTCCAATTCTAAGGCGATACGCATTGAAAACAAAAACGTTTTCTGACTAAGACTATTTATCTAACATTTGTTTTCTATAACAGAAATACCATATAGATGTCCGATTTCGACCAAACTTATTTGGCAGAAACATGGAGAAGCATAGAAAACAAGTAAATATGGAGTTTGAAGATGTTTGACAGCAATATGTTACAGTCATCCGATCCGGCCGGTTCCGACATATGTGCAGCATTTTTGTACCAGAAGACTTCGTGAATAGTTTGGTGGCGATAGCTTTAAAACTGGAGGAGATAGCATAGAAACAGACGGACGGACAAAGCTAAATCAACTCAGCTCGTCATTCTGTTCAAGAATACATATTCTTTATGTGGTCGGAAATGCTTCCTTCTGTGCGTTACAAACATCTGGACAATTTCAATAAATCCTTTTCAAGGGTATAATAATACGCGCTATCCCCAACGCTCCGCGGTATAAATCTGATGACCATATTCACACACAACTTAATATACCAACAGTCGAAGCCGAAATAAAAAAAGCTGAAAAAAGACACCAAACCAAAATAAATGCGCACGGAATCAAGGAAATTTGCGTAGTCCCAGCTCTAGAGCTGCTACGATTAAATAAATAGTACTGTAGCCAAGAGCAGCAATGAAAGAGCGCGATCAACAATGAAGAGAGCAGCCGTTGCCAGCGGGCAAGCTTAAGAAGCAGTTAGAATTAAACTTCTGAATTCTAAGATCTTAAGGAATTACATGAAGATTGGGGTCAGAACTCAAATTTTTTGTGTTTTCTGTAGTCTACTTTTTGTTTGTTTCGTCTAGTCGACTGTCCTGTTTTGATCCCACTGTATGTTATATTTCTTTAGAGTGATTTATAAATAATACTTAAATGTTTTCAGTTTAAAAGGAGCTTATACTGTACTATAAACACATTCTTAATTAAAAATTTATCATCTGTAACTTATAAGTCTGTTCACCTTTTTTTCACTTGGAAATTCTGAATTTGACATATCTGTTTTACTTATTATTATAATGTTTATTATGTTTGCTTCCTTTAATCAGTATTTATATTTATTTTATTTCCAAAAATTTTATTTTATAATATTTTTCTCCCAAATGCGATATTAATTTCAACAAAAGTGTCACAAATAAAAATAGTCCACTACATTTTTTCACAAATAAAAATAGTCCACTACATTTTGTCTAGTTATTTCGTCAATAATGTCACAACTCAAAATTTCTAGTTTTCTGCCATATTTTCAAAGCAATCTTTTTCAAGTGAGCACGAACCATGTTCTATAATCACCTTCTTCTAAATATTCTAAACTTTTCTTATGATATATGTTGTAGGCGCCCAGAAATCGTTTTTCGCGCTGAAAATTCTTAAATTTTGAGTTGTGCCACTTTAGTTAAACGTGTGCGAAATGTTTAGAGTGTTCTTTCCTTTTCACGATCGCTATACTTTTAAATGCTTTTGTTAGCGCTAATATCATCTCTGACTACAAAAGGCTGTGAATCGGGGCATAGCTGGCCGGACAGGCACATACAATTCCCCCACCGGGTTGGAGTCGTAATTAGCTTATTTTGATAATATTGATGATAGTCTCTTTAAAATAGTTTGGATTTTACCACAAAATTATTTATACTTTTTTCAAAATTTCATTTTAAGGACGACAGGTAGCACAGGACATTTTTTCCCGTCATGATATATATGTGGTAAAATCTTACAGCTAATTGCAATTACATAGTTTGTTATGGTTTCTTAAGCAATGTTCATTTGCTCTTTATACCCATAGATTGATTTTAGATAGAAAAATTTAACGAATTCTATAGGCACCTTTTTAGAAAAACAAGAAAGTCGGTCAAGCCCGACTATAGCATACTCTATACCAAGGAAATGATACGCTCAGCATAAATTTTGATGCTGCAGTAGCAGCTAAAAGCAGCGCTGTTCATCCGATCTTCTCCATTTCTTTGGCGGATCAAGAATAAATATTCTTTATAGGGTCGAAGATGATTTCTTCTGGATGTTACATACTTTTGCACAAACCTATAATGCTCTATGTACCTACGGCGAAGAGTATAAAAACGTGAAAAACAACGATGAAAATGAGAAAAGCTGAGTTTGTGCGACTTTCCATTCGGTTATTAATAATTGTAAGCTTAGAGTAATTCAATGAAATTGTTTTTCCTTGAAAATATGATAAAAACATGCCGTTTTTGAGAACTTTAACTTTTTTCGTCTAGGTGTGATCGAAACGGCTTTAGGCTGACGGCGGATTGCCAAGCCTACTACTAAAGGGTGATTTTATAGCTATTATCTTTTTGGCAACACGGGTTAAACATTCACGCACGTTTCGTGTTTTGTTTCACTGTCAAACATCTTCAGTTTGGTCTATAATTTAACCATGAATCGTCTTACAAACGAACAACGCTTGCATATTATTGAATTTAATTATCAAAACGCGTGCTCTGCTAATAAAGTTCATCGCGCGCTTCCATTTTATTGTGTTCAGCAAAGCTCATTTTTGGCTCAATGGGTACGTAAATAAGCAGAATTGTCGATTTTAGAGTGAATATCAGCCAGAAGCATTGCAAGAGTTATCAATGCATCCAGAAAAAGTCACAGTTTGGTGCGGTTTATGGGCTAGTGGCGTCATTGGACCGTACTTCTTAAATAATGATGCGAATCGTAACGTAACTGTGAATGGTGAGCGCTACCGTCAGATGATATCCAACTTTTTTTTGCCCAAAATGCAAGAGCTTGACTTGCATGACATGTGGTTTCAACAAGACGGTGCCACATGCCACACAGCACGCGCAACAATGGACTTATTGAGAGGTGAGTTCGGTGAACATTTTATTTCACGTTCGGGACCGGTCAATTGGCCGCCTAGATCGTGCGATTTAACGCCTTTAGACTATTTTTTGTGGGGCTATGTTAAAGCTCATGTCTATACAGACAAGCCCGCTTCAATTGACGCATTGGAAGATAACATTGAAGCATTTATTCGTGAGATACCGGCCGAAATGTTGGAAAGAGTACGCCAAAATTGGACTAATCGGATGGACCATTTGCGGCGCAGTCACGGTCGACATTTGCATGAAATAATCTTAAAACATTAAATTATAAGGTGCGTTTATCGATTCAAAAATAGATTTCATACATTTTTCTAAATTTTATGTGTTTTTTTTTTTAAACTTTACTAGAGATCTTAAAAAATCACCCCTTACTACTGTTATTTTCAAAATATGCGGCAACCCTTATTTGTAGCCGCTGAGTGACCGAATAAAAAGAAGAAAGAGGGTTGGAAAAATATTAATTCGCTTATGACCATTGGCCATGACCAAACAAACCGTGTACCATTACAATTGCGAGTACTAGGTATATTAAGGGGGTAGATGCACTCAGAAGCATAAAAAAGGTCTTTTAAAAAATTTATTTTTTACAGTAATTAAGTTTATTTTACAAAATAAATTATACAGAGTTTTTAAGCAATACTTTAACTTAACATTTATGAAAAAAAAAACAAAAAAATATATATTATTTATTAAAATATCGCCATATTGGTTGGATACTCTCCCGCGAGTAGTGCTCCGCGGTGACTATCACAGCAGCCTTCTGGATCATTTGAATTTGAAAAATCAAGGTGAAACCTTTAGTTTAATAATAAATCCAGTCTTTAATCGAACCTTTTTTTTTTTTTAAATTCACAAAATGGTGGCATGTGAAACTTTGGAATCTGATTTTCGATAAAAAGTTAAAAGTTAATTATTTAAAAAATATAGTAATTGTCAACAAAAATCAATATCCTTTAAATTAACGACTGGATTTATTATTAACTAAAGGTTTCACCTTGGTTTTTCGAATTCAGATGATCCAGAAGGCTGCTGTGATGGTCACCGCGAAGCACTACTCGCGGGAGAGGATCCAACCAATATGGCTATATTTTAATAAATAATATATATATATTTTTTTTCGTAAATGTTAAGTTAAAGCATTGCATAAAAACTCTGTATAATTTATTTTGTAAATAAACTTAATTACTGTAAAAAAAAATAATTTTTAAATAGACCTTTTTTTATTCTTCTGATTGCATCTACCCCCTTAAATGTATGGAATTAAGACTTACATCTAGCAAATATATTTAAGCGATGCATAATTACCTGAACATTCGAAATAATTGATCAATTTCGGAGTCGCCTTGGAAAAGAGGTTTTCGTGTAGCCATTTCAGCAAAAATGCAAGCAATTGACCAAATATCGACAGGACATGAATAGCGGGGGGAACCCAATAGCACTTCAGGAGCCCTATACCACAGGGTAACAATCTCATGGGTGTAAATGCGCACCGGAATGCCAAAGGATCTGCCTAAGCCAAAGTCAGCTACTTTAATGATGCCATTTTTGTCAATTAACAGATTCTGGGGCTTTAAGTCGCGATGCAGGACACGACGACGATGACAAAATAAAATGGCGTTTGTTATTTGATACAAGTAGCTGCGCACCAGTTTGCTGTCCATGTGCTTTTCCGGAGGTAAAGAGTCCATGTACTTCTTTAAATCCATTGAGAGAAATTCAAAAATCAAGTATATACGATTTTCCTCCATGAGCACATCTTCCAAGGCAACAATATTTGGATGTTTTAATTCCTTTAATAATGAAATTTCTCTATAAAAATAAACCAAAAAATTAATGTATTTTTTTGATAGAGTGCGTATAAAATTATAAATTCAAATAATAAATTACTTTACAACCCCATGGGGTCAAACTGATCTTCTCTGAATCTCTTGGCTTGCGTGCAAACTGCAAAAATTTGATAAGATTACATGGCTAGTAACTTCGCAGCTGGCGGCAACAGCTGGTAATAGTGTCTGGGTGAGTAAATTTTTTTTTAAACAGAACACTTTCATTAGATGATGTGCATTGGAATGCTGATTAGTTACTTTAATCAGTCGTTGATTTGATAAAAAATTACTTCTGATTACTTCTTGTAGCTCCCATAGGAATAATTTGCTTGAAGTGTGTTGGGACGAGACGAAAAAAGCATTGCTTTCTCGTTTTAGCGCCTAGCGGACTAATTTATTATATAATTTAAATCATTTTAGAGTTCGGTGCTATTTTCTTAGAAGAAAAAGTCAGCAAAGCATGCAATATTTAAATCTGTTTGAATCCAGATTTATACATTTTTCTAGATGCACTGGAAAACAACTTTGATTTGGTCGCGAGGTAAACGTCTTAATTTTTTTGGGAATATATTTTAAGCATCAAATCGACTGAACTTTTTCTGATGAATTTCTCTACCGCAAAACTTTCAACCTGAATTTGCAATAGATCAGATCAAGCTAATCTTCAACATTGAAATTAAATTAAAGGCAGTTGCATTGCAACTCCATCGACACTGACCATATATGCATGTTCCAGGACAGCAAAGCACTTTTGCATGGGATAGCCTGTGCAATACGGTCTCAATGACCTCCCGAACCTATCATCTAAATGAGTCATCCATTGCATCCGACTCAACTTAATAGGAAGCGGTTGAAATGTAGGTTTTCCAATAGATTTAGGGTTTGAGTTTGAGAGCAGTTCAACAACTACAACAGAAAAAGAGGAGAAAACAAAAGAAAGTCGGTCAAGCCCGACTATAATTTACTCTGTACCAACGAATGTGAATGCTCAGCATGTAGTTTGCTGCTAAAAAACAATTCAAAGCCTTCAACTAGCCATCGTTTAAGTCATTGCTGCTTGAAAGCTGTGGTAAATCGGCCAAGTTGTGGACCTTAAAATTTTAATTTTGTGTGTTTATCAACGCATGGTTGATCAATTGATTGGTTGCAACTTAAATATTAATAGTACATTAACCATAAACAAATTCTTTAGTTTGTTGGACAGAGAACAGAGATAAATTTCCAGCCTCGGAGCAACTCACTTGACCAGTGTGCAGTGCCCGAGCTCTTTAAAGTCTGAGGTTACAACTTTAAAACTCGCCCAGTGCCCCAGTCACACTCTCGACAATTCACACCGAATGATTGCCGAAGTAATACATCAGTGAGTGTCAGAGGGAGACAGAGACTCTCATCTTGGGGAACCCTGCTTTAAGTCCTTTGCTGATCGGCATTGCTGAGAAAACTTCACAAAACGAACTTTCGTAAAAACAGGAGTGAATGATTGGGTCTTCACCTCAGTATGTGCATTGTACAAATCAAAATTTAATTATAATACTGTATCCCTTTTGAGAAGCAGACTGAAATAGCTATTTAATGCAGACAAAACATAAGCTAGCTACACTTATTACCTTATTGCAGTGGATGGTACTCCCTCATCGTCCGCTTCCAAGCGAATTTTCTTCATGGCAACTATTTGCCCGGTTATTCGATTTCTTCCTTTGTAAACAACACCGTAGGTGCCCTCTCCGATTTTCTCAATTTTCTCGAAATCTTCCATGGCAATCAAAAACAGTAGCAGTCCTCTAATTAAAATGCCGCGTTTTTTTTGATATTAGGTTGAAAATGCACGAAGTTGCCACACTGCTTAAATTTAGAGTTACTCTGTATTCTATTATTCTGTTGACCGTCAATTGACGATTTGGAACATGGAAAGAGAACACTAAAGCAAAGATTTTGTTTTTAGATTAATTTCCTCTATTGTCAAATATTGTTAACATTTCATAAATTGCATTCACTGAGAATTTTAGAAGAAGTCATGGAATTTAATGAAGATTTAAAAAAAATGCACACTGGTGACGTCCTTAATCTGACCTACATCTCACATCTGTCAGTCAAAGCTATATAAAAAGTGTTGAATTTTAATTTAGATATAAAACGTATTAAGCAACTGCTGTCGAAGCTCGAGTCCTTCGAATTTTGTGGATGTTTCTTATGAAAGCGAATATATTCAAATGCGGTCACCCGCACTATGGCGTCATTGGTTCTGCACTGGATATGTTCGAGCTTTTTGACTACGGCGATCTGCAAAGCCAACAATACTGTTTTTAACTTATGAATATTCTGTAGTAGGCAAGCAACGGGGCATTTTTTTGGCTTTGAAAATATGATTTAGTGGCGGCCTGATCTTTGCGGCCCAGGCTCAACTCAGCCCATCCAACTGCTGCAGAAACCCAAACGCAAATTGTCAGAAAGAAAATTTTGTTAAATTTATTAATTTGGCGGTGACCGACAGAAAGACCGCCATGCCTACTAAGAGGCAACCTTCGTTTGTTTCTTTGAATTTTAAATTTGTATTTATATTTTTTGTCCATATTCTACTTATTCAATTAATTATTACAATTATTTGTTTTTATGTTTAATTTTTTCCTTATTCTTATTTTTTTAAAGTTTTTTATATAAATTAATTCAATGTAATTTATTGTATTTATATATATTTTTATCCTTTGATGTATTTTTTGTTCTTGATTTCACATGCTGTATATTGTTCTTTTCCTGCATTTAGGTTTTTTCTCAGGATTGTCCAATTTGGAATCTTAGACAGCCTGCTGGTTTGTACCAACAACTCCGCAAATCAATTCAATAAAAATACTGAAATTATAAAATGGTAAAAACCGACTAAAAATAATGGTAGTTAGTAGGAAATGAAGTGAGTGAAACGAAAGATAATATGTGTTAGATGGCTTTTAAACGGGAAGAAATCGGTAGAATAAGCATTGCTGAGAGGTTCTTGCTATTCGTCGAGTTTGGGGACGGCAGAATAATAAAAAAGTGACGGATCCGACCTTCTAGAGTCTGCCGAAGAATGTTTGTGAAGTGTTCTTTTGCTCGTAGTCTATTTGTTTTTTTTTTTGTTACAAAAGTCAGTTTTGTATGGTCAGATATTTGAATTTGAAAATTTAAATTGTGCAGCAGTCAGTGTTCTGTATCATCTAGTACTTCTTGTAAATGCTGTGTTAGTCGGTTTATTGTTACGTGTGGTGGGTAGTGCCAAGTAAGCTTCACCCTGAGGGCTGGAGCTAGCCCACGAGGAAAACACACGCAGGGGCCAGCTGGGTCATAACAAACCTGAATCATTGATCTTATTTAGCGTCATCCAGTTCAGTTCAGTAAAGTAATTAAGCTTCTGCTCTAATCCTGCATTATATATTCGTTACGCTGCTTAATTGAAAAATTTCGTTTATTTGTGAAGATTTTATTCCAGCAATTAATAAAATAAACAAAGAACTCCTCAGTTTGTCTATCGATTAAAAATATAGATAATTCCAAAAGGTCTTAACTAGCGGTTAGCTCAGACCTAAACTTGAGCTGCGATATTCTTTGTTGCTCCGGCCAAGCTTTAAGTAAGTTTTAATACCAAGCTGCAGCCGGTTCGGCTTGAAAACTGTTTATTACCCTTTTGTAACATAGCAATAATTTCAACTAACAAAACTTAAGCTCGCGTTCACTGCTAAATACTGGGCTAAATCTTTAAGGTTGTGTGCGGCAGTGTTCCGATTCCAAGTTTCTAACATTGTCGATATGTCAGCGATGCAATCTTGTCCTCGTCAGAATTTATTGAAATCAAATAAAAATCGGAATTAATGTGACTGGAAGAACACATATTAAATGTAATTAAAAAAATAACATAAACAAGTCGCAATATGGCATTCGTCGGCAACATCGCGATAAAATCATCGAGGTAGGGTAACATACCATAAGTACCACCTGCATAGATACACGATTCCAAAAATAATTATTCCAGATGCACTCGCTTAATGTCAATGTACCCACTGCATTATGTGGACCCCGTTTTTAAGAAGGATGCTCAGAGTTCGAAGAGAAATGAGCTGGCTAAACTAAATCACATCCCAATTAAAGCGGCTCTGAATAATTCATCTGACACCATCTTCCATGGTGATATAAAACAGAAAATGTTGAATTATATAACTAAAAACGGAAATAGTTCTCTGGCCAGAGAGCTTCTAACCAAAACATTTGAACTCATAAAGAGGACACAAACTGAACGTCTTCATCTGGGAGCGGGTGAAAAAAGCAATGTAACGACTGATGCCGAGAGTCTGTTAATACAAGCTGTAGAAAACAGTCGTCCACTTCTTCAGCTGTCGGCCATTAAACGTGGTGGAGTTAAATATCAAGTCCCCATACCCCTAACCAACAAAAAATCATATTTTTTGGCCATGAAGTGGCTTTTAGAAGCTGCCCGGGAAAAGGAGCGAAAAGTTTCACTGCCTGAAAAACTCGCTTGGGAGATCATTGATGCTGCACATGGGCAAGGCAGAGTCATTAAGAAGAAAGATGACTTGCACAGGCAGTGTGAAAGTAATCGCGCCTACGCCCATTACAGATGGAGCTAAACTAGAGGACCACATTCTGCACCAATAAAAAAACCATCGATTGTACCAATTCGTTCATGTTTGATTTGTTAAATACTTCACTGATGTTTCTGAACATGGAATTTTCTGAGCACCACGTTAAATTTGTGTTAATGTTAGTTCTCTACAGTGGCCAGATTTGGGATGTTCCGCTACAATACAAATTTATGGAGGTTGGCATCACAGCGGCACCAATATCTAGTGGTTAAATATCCATCGAATCCAGGACTGCCTGGATTCGAATTGCGCTGTCGTTCAGTGCGACGCAAGGATTTTAGAATCTCTTTAGCAAATAGCATTCCAATTGTTTTGAGAGCTAAGTAGGATGTCCATAAAGTCAGTCACTATGGCCTCCCAACAAATAGGGGTAGCTCCTTCCGTTCGGCAGCAAATCTCAGACACAAGAATAAGTGTTCTGTGTCTTCTATGTACCGCGCACAGTGCGTACAAAATGGATCTGCCTTATGCTTAAACGTGTAGAGATAGGATTTGAAGCATCCATGTCCGGTCAGAAACTGCGTTAGATAGAAGTCAGTTTGTCTACCCACCCACGGACTTATCAGTCATTTTGACCAAATGTTGTTGGTGGTAGTACTTCACCTCGCCTACCCTTGCATCATCGTTCTCTCTCGTTGACGTTCATCTGCATCCCTGCTTTCCATAGCTAACAGGTCAAGCGGTACAGGGGCAGCGTCCTCTGACTTTGTCCGGAAGATACAGATAACTCGGAGAGCACACCTACTGTAGGCACTTTTGCATTCTCGGCTGTATAATGGCATGGTCATTGCAGAGGCCCATATTGATTCTGCGTACATTATGAACGACCTGACCACGTTTCAGATCAGCCATCTACTACGTTGTCGAGGTCCACTTATATTCTCCGTCATTTCCCTCATACTTAATAGGCTCCTTAGACAATATGCGTCTCATGTTGGCAATTTCCACACGTTTCCTGCTGTTTATAAGGACTGCTTCGGTTTTATGGGGGGCCAGGCTCAGCGCGTTAACTTCTAGCCATTCGGTCACTCGCACTATCGCGTTATTGGTTCTGCACTGATCATGCTCGAGCTTTTAGGCTACGGCGATTTAAGTTTGTTGTTAACTTATGTATATTCTGTAGTAGGCCGCAGACGTAAGCCCACAGACATGCATACATAACTGGCGGTGAGAGAACTCTTCTCTTCCACTCTCTCGAGAGTACCGCGATCCTTCAAGTGCGACTAGGAGAGCAACGGGGACACAGTCCAGCTTGAAACGTCCGCAGAGACAACCGAAGAAGCTCCATTAAACTGGACAATCCTAAACGAGAATGAGGAGGTGTCCAAAAACGCCGTCGTGCTAAAATCACTGCATGATGAAATTGATGCCAAAAAGATTTTTCTAGGTTCAATGCAATTATGAAGCGAGAGCAGAAAGGCGGCATTTCAGCGTATGCCAGAAAGAGACGACAACAGAAGCGGCATCGAAAAAACGACGGTGCAGTAAACGAAGGCCACGAAAAAGAGTGTAGGGCAGCGTTAATTACGTCACCAACAGTGAAGCTGCGCAACGAAATGTAGCGACGGCAAGTGCTTTAAAATTTGTCGATGAACCATGAGAACTTAAACGTTGCGGATTAGCATCACCGGCATTCCAACTGGCGATTTCAGTGAATTTCAGCGTGTGGATTGGATTGCTCAACTGGGCCATGTTGCTAAACAATACGACTTGGATGAAACTCAGCGTCACTTGCTATGCATTAGCGAGTTGAAGGGCGGCGCCTTGCGATGGCTTCCCGCAGATCCGGCATGTATTGTAGATCCGATGGATCAGCTGGTGGAGCACCGACAACTGGTATACGGAACCAAGATATAGTAGTTATATTCTTAGCATTTAAGCCCACGGTGCAATACCATGATACAAAAATTTATAAGGTAGCGCCCTGTGCAGCTTCGTTATTTTCAGTCGGCCTTGGTTCGATGACTTAGGGTTGCTTTCAATATATCGAAACTACAGGGTTGCTTTTGGATTTCCTTTACAATTTGGATTTTATCGAGTTTGAATACATATAAATCAAAAACAAATCGGTTGCAAAAATATATTGATTCATAGAAAGGACCGCTGATGAGATAAGCGCGTGGAGTTCGCAAGACTTGTGCACGAGCTCTTGGGAGTTGAATTCCATCAAGGGTAACGGGCTTGTTGGAGGTTGCAGAACCAGCGTCTTAGGATAAGCACTTGTGGCTGTGATGCTTGGAATCAAGCTCGGCACAGCTCCTTTTAAGCGCATTTTGCTAGATACTCCTATATAATAAGACTGGTTAGTTTGTATATTTTTAATGGCCATTGATGTCTTACCCTGCACTCGCACTTTTCCTATAAAGTCCTTGTCATTAAAATGGTCAGCACAAACATGCCAGCTCGACTGGAAGGGATGTTTATTTCCCATAAACTTGAGCAAATGTATTATTTTGGGAAGGCGAAACAAAGCATTGTTAATTTCTTTTTTAACTGAACTATAAATAGTTCTGCAATTTTTTACGCAGCACTTCATCTTTCAATTATTTTATTTTATTTAATTTGTTTATAGATACTTATAATGACAGACGCGCGCAGTTTTGATCGATAACAATAAACAATGAATGTGAGGCCCTAGATTTTGTGTGTGTCGTAGCCCTCAGGTTCGATCAATTCTCGCGCATGCGAAAAGGCACTTTCGGTTGCGCTACCTTGCTAATTATTGTAGCATGGTGCATCACTACTCAGTAGTGTTACGAAACAATCGATAGTGAGTGTAATGCCCCGGGTATTCTGGATGATTTATTTGTTGTTTACTGCTCGGCAGTCACAAATGAACTGAATATTGTTGACCCCTAAATATGATATCCCAAATCCCAAATCTGACGTAGGGTTCCAGGCTCCTACATCTCTTTCCTATTTGTCCCTTTTGTTCTTAATCCGCGACCGCGGCATTTGATCCAGAGGGTTCCAGATCCAGGGTAGTCACCAGCTCTTTTGGCACCTTCTTAAGGTGACATTCCTCGTTAACTGCCGTTCGCCGTCCGACAGCTGGACAATGTTTCCATCCCTCGACACCACTCTGTATTCGGTTGTGTCATAGTTCGGTGTCAGCTTATCGGGTAACACCCCGGTTTTAAGATACACGCTATCTCCGGCCGCTATGTCACTGTCCCTCGCCCCTCTCTTTTTGCCAGCAGTTATTTTACCTCTCTGATTGCAAGTCATGTCGCGGTCCCTTTCAACCGAATCCGGGTACTCCCCCATCAAGTCTTGGATGCCTGGGATTTTATCCCTTACCAATCGGTTGAACACCAGCTCTGTCGGTGCACTGCCTGTGGTGCTGTGCGGAGTGACGTTATACATCAGTATGAAATTTTGAATCGCTTCCTTGAAGCTCCTTTTGTTAGCGTATGCTATTTTAAGACGTTTGACCAAAGTCCTATTCATCCTTTCGACCTCCCCGTTTGCCTGGGGCCAATAAGGGGGAGTCGTTAATAGCTCGATGCCACTCACCCTGCAGTATTTTCCCAACTCTGCACTCACAAATTGCCTTCCGTTGTTCGTCTTTATCTGTTTTGGATATCCCAACCTGCAAAAAATTCCCTTCATCACCTCAATTATGGTCTCTGATGAGATGGACCTTATCAGCTTATCGCTGTTTGGTAATGGACCTAGCTGATCGGTTGCTACACATATCCAGGGGCCCGTATGAAAACACGTCCTATCCATTGGTGCAGGGTTTGCCACCATAATGCAATCTCTGCAGATTTTTATAGCCTTCTCTGCATCTCGATCCATGAGTGGCCCCACAGCTTTGACCTTAAGCGTCGCTTCATGGCTGTTTCTCCCGGATGGGCTTCATGTGCCAATTCTAGTACTCTTTGACGTAGGAGTTTAGGGACAACGATCCGGGTTGTTACCAACCGCTGATAGCTCGAAACGAAAAGGATAAAAGCTATTCGAGGTCGCTGGGTCCCACGAATCTTCGCTCAGATAGGTCATAGCGTCAACTATTTCTTCATCCAGGGCGCTCTTTTCAGCAACTTCAGATATAATAAGCGAGGCTGGTACCGAGTTTTCGATCACTCGCAGAATGTCATGTTCGCCATCTTCATCAGAGCATTTTGTTGCCGACACCTGGCAAAGCCTTGATAAGGAATCCGAGATATTTTCCTTTCCTGGTCTATACATCACTTTGAATTTGTACGTTTGTAGGCGCAGCAGCCATCTCTCTATTCGAGCTGCCGGCTTGGAAGTTGGCTTAAAGATGGCTTCTAATGGTTTGTGGTCAGTCACCAACTCAAATGCGAGACCTACCAAATAAAAGTAAAATTTCTCAACAGTCCAGACTAGCGCCAGACTCTCTTTTTCTCCACATCCGTTAAGCCCTTGCTCGCGAAGGAAATAACGTTTAGCTCGTCCCCTCCGGAGAATTGGACCAACACCGCTCCAAGCGCCGCCGGACTAGTGTCTGCAATTAACCTTCGGGTTAAAGTATGAGAGTCTCGTAGTTCTTGCTAGATGTGTCTTAAGTTCCTCATATGCATTTTTTTCTACTTATCCCCAGGAGAATTTGACGTCCTTCTTAACCAATTTTCGTAATGGTTCAGTTCGGTCGGCCAGATCCGGAATAAATTTCCCAACATATATGACAAGACCAAGGAAACTCCTAATTTCCTCCATAGTCTTAGGATCCCGAAATGCTGTGATCGTCTTAATTTTCTCAGGGTCTACCTGGATTCCTAGATCCGACAAGATTTGACCGAGAAACTTCAGCTCCTTTGCTTTGTATACGCATTTACTCCCATTAAGTTCGACATCGAATTCTTTTAGCCTGTCGCACACTCTCTTGACAGCATCGTCGTGTTCTTGTTCCAGCTTCCCGAAAACGATTACGTCGTCGAGGTAATTCATAGTGTTCGTACACGGGGCTAACATCTCTTCAATTATACGTTGAAATATTTCTGGAGCCGAACAGACTCCAAACATTATCCGCTTATATCTGTACAGTCCCCTGTCAGTGATGAATGTTGTAATAGCTCTACTTGATTCATGTAATTCCAATTGATAGTAGGCACTCGCAATTTCGGCATGAACGTGTGAAACGTGGGAAATGGATAGTTTTCACGTAATATGGCTTTGTTTGCGAGACGTATATCGATGCACAACCGGATGTCACCACTCTCTTTGAATGCTACCCCCATTGGTGAAATCCATGGGCTATGTCCAGACACGGGCTCAATGATGTCTGGGCTCAGCAGCAACCGATATGCCTTTCCACTTTGACAATGCCTTGATGATATCCACCACGTTTATACCCAGCCCTATCATCAAGACTCCAAGTTTTATTGCCGACTCCCGCCCAGTAATGATTGCTCGCCGTTTTGTATCACAAAAAATGTTCCTACCTGCTCCGGTCCACGTTCTATAGATATTGGCGCTTCAAATACGTTGCTTACTTGTAGCGGTTGGCTACAACCGTACGCTTTAAATTGGCTTCGTGTTTCCATACATACATTGAAAACGACTGCCTTATTCCGTTTCAGATATTCTCAGTCTGACTCGCCAATCAGATTGAATCGAGAGCCTGAATCTATTATAAAAGAAACCTTGTAGCCTAAAATCTGGCACCCTATCTCCACATCAGATTTCTCCTCATTTAAAATCTTGAGGCAGCTGTTGGGGTGTTCTTGGGCTTCCGATTCCAAACTCTCATCGCTAACCAGCCGCACATTTCCCCTGTGGCGCTTATCTCTTTTTTGGTCTTGTGCTAACGATCGTTTTGGGTACTTCCCACACATGTGTGTGGCATGGCCCGAGCGCTGGCTTTTTTTACATATCCATTTAAGAGCACTACAAAATGTGCTGTTCCCCCGATGTTCGTTACTGCCACACCTGTAAAATTCCGGTTTCGCTTCGTGATGGTATGCTTCCTGGGAGCCTATTTTATTTACCGTATCTTCCTCCGGCTTGGGTATCATCGCTTGTGAATGCTTGGCGACCTGCTCTTCCACTTGACACTAGTTAATTATGTTGTCCAGTGTGTGCTCTCTCTCTAACAACTTCTTTTTAATTTCGTCCTGCACCCACGAATCAATTATCTTGTCTTTAAGACAAAACTCTTCGATTTCCTCCTTTGTCGAACCAAAATCGCATTTTTTCACTTGCTGACGCAACCGCAATAAATAATGACCGAACGTCTCCTCGCTAACCGGGTTGATGTTTCTAAAGAGGTGCCTCTCAAAAGTGGAGTTTTGCTTCGGGGAGAAATACTCATTGAGTTTGTCCACCAAGACCTTGAAAACATCGTTCTCCAGCACCTTGTCGTAATCCTGTAGTGCACCCGGCAATGAATAAGCCACAGTCTGTAACTGGGCTCCGCCTAAATGAAGTAGCTTGCTTCTTTTCTTGGTCACCGTCTCAATGTCTTCCGCTTCCAGATAGATTTTAAAAGAGCGGAGCCACTCTTCCCATTCTCTCCGCAGCAAAGTCTTCTCCATCGTTTCACACAGAAATGGCTTTATCGTCGCTCCCAAGATGTTTGTTTACCTTGTGATTTAGAAAAATATCATACCTAATATCATATCATATCATACATAATATACCGCAATATCATTGCTATCGGCCTCTGGAGAATTATTTTGCATTTCTTATTCTTATTTTTTTTTTGGTTATAGTTGCACCGCTCTCGAGCTTATGCCCAGCCGTAATGTTATTGCTCTTGGCCTCAGGACAATCCCGGCCTTTGAGCTAATGCTTCAACGCTCTTCGAGCTTATGTCCAGCAGCAGTGTTATTGCTTATGGCCTAAGGACAATCTCGGCAATAGAGCTAATGTTTTCCCTTTTTTTTTTTTTTTGAGCTTATGTCCACCCGCAATGTTATTGCTTATGGCACGCGTGGGTTCGGATCCCATCCTCGTCGCCAGTGTAATGCCCCGGGTTTTCTGGATGATTTATTTGTTGTTTACTGCTCGGTAGTCACAAATGAACTGAATATTGTTGACCCCTAAATATGATATCCCAAATCTGACGTAGGGTTCCAGGCTCCTACAGTGAGCACCATCGATAGATTCACCATCGATAGTGGAAACTATCGATAGTATCGATAGTGCTTTCGAAAAATTCCATTTTCAATAAGTCGACAAATAAATAATACAAACCAAAACAAATATGCTTACTTTCAATATTTTTCAAGGAATTGTAAATAAAAATATTTAACTCTTTCATAAGGAACTCATAGGAATTTAAGAAAATTAAATAATATCATTAGTATTTTAGCAAACTTAATAGATCAATTTGTATCATTGGCAATACAATTTTTTTTTTGTGAGTGAAAAAGAGTCATTTATTAACAAGACTACCATTATTGGCCGCTCATACTAGTGTGTAGTATTAGGTATTAACAGTACTTGGCAGTGTCCATTTGGGCTTACCGATAATGTATAGGTGCATTAATGTAAGTTATTAGTAAGATAGTGTAAGAATTTGGTGTGAATAGTGTTCTGTTTTAGGCACTTTTCTGCTGCGATAGTATCGATAGTGGGCCACAACCATCGCTGGTTATCTAAATTCCCTGTCGGGTCCAGCTGCTGAAACTACCTAAAAACAACATTTTAGTTAATCCCGTGGCGCAACTTAAAGTAGCTTCGGTCTTGCTTAGAAACAAATACACATATATATATAGTAAATTCTTATGTGCCCGCGTCTGTGCTGTTCGCCTCTTCGTTTTTTGTATTTGCCTTAGCCGCATTCTAACTGTAACTCGCTCTCTTCTATTGTCCGAAGTTGAATTTTCGGCAGCAGCATTCAACGTCTGCAGTGGCTTGCCTGCCCTCACGCATTCACTTTTTCGATGTCTCGATCTCGCACGCTCGTTTACAATTCTCGGTTATTTTGGAATAAGTCACCCCCCAAAAAAACTAGTTTAAAAGTTCTTATTAATTTAAATTTTTTTGCTAAAGCAAAAAGCGACAAGCAAAGCGACCCAGGAACCATGTCCTATATGCAACCTCGCCCTCTGCTAAGCAGACACCTAAGAAGGCGATGCACAGAGCGCCACCCGGCAAGACTATTGCGGTATGTAACGACCAGATTCCGGCAACAATCCCCCCAGTAGCAACGAAAGACGGCTCGCAGCCTGCGCAAAAGGCTACCAAGCCGAAATCCCAGAGCGTACAAGGGGTGAGCCGCACAGCAAAAGGTGAATAATTGCTTGTGCTAGATAAAGTATCGGACCCAAAAACGGCGGAGCTGCAAAGCGCGGTTCAAAAAGTTCTTGGTGCTGAGGCGGAGGTGGAAACCATCACAGAATCCACACTAGTAGAGATACGGGACATCGATGAAATCTCTGATGCGAATGAGGTCGCGGCTGCCATATACGACCAGATGGATGTGAGCATCCCGGCCACCACAATCAGGCTAAGGACTGCCTATAGGCGAACACAGACGGCAACGCTAAAGCTAATCCCTGAGGATAAGAATAGGATGGATCTGGTGCAGATTACGAGGGCAATGATAAGTGGCTTTTACATTTATAGTTGCTATTTTCCACCAAGCCTACAATTACAGGAAACGACACGGATCATGACCCAACTAGCTGATGACATCCGAGGGAAGAACCCCGTAGTAGTCGCAGGGGACTTTAATGCTTGGTCAACAGAGTGGGGATGTCCAACAACAAATGCAAGAGAACGATCTTACCAAGAGAGAACACGTAACGCCTCCGCCCCCAGAAGCAAGTGAGGTAACAGTAGAAGAAGTGCTAGCTGCAGCCAGAAGGGTAAAGGAGGGAAAGGCTCCCTGACCGGATGGAGTACCCAACAAATTGCTAAAAACAGTAGCCCAAAGGAACCCAGATGCCTTTGTCAGGCTATATAATACATGCCTTAAGGAAGGAATTTTTCCGAGTAGGTGAAAGACGCAGCGATTAGTGCTTATCCCGTAGGGAGACAAGCCTACAGGCCGCTCTGTATGTTGGACACCACTGCGAAGCTTCTAGAGCGCATTATTCACACGCGGATAGAAGTTGCAGTGGAGAGCTACCTATCTCCGATGCAATTTGGCTTCCGAAAGAAAAGATCTACAATAGATGCGGTAAGCATGCTATGCGACACACACAGCAATGCAATTGAAGGGGACCGCTGGCTGTATGGCAACAAAGAATATTGCCTAGTTGCGACACTCGACATAAGGAATACCTTTAACACAGCCAAATGGAGCTGCATACTGAATGCCCTTGAGAATGCTCCCAACATATCTGAACAATATCGTGGCTGACTACTTCAGAGACAGAGTGCTGCTCTATAATACCGACCTAGGCACTGCAAGATACGCAATATCTGGAGGAGTTCCACAAGGATCCGTACTAGGGCCATCATTATGGAACGTAATGTACGATGGCGTACTGAAACTGCATCTGCCACAAGGGGCGAATCTTATTGGATTTGCGGACGATATTGCCCTAATCGTCGTGGGGAAACATCTGGCGAATACCGAGCGTACCTGCAACCTAGCGGTGGCGATAATCAATGGCTCAACACAGCAGGACTAGCATTGGCAGCCCATAAAACCGAGGCGGTGCTAATTAGCAGCTGGATGGTGGTAGAGGCTGCAACCATCAGGATTGGGGACGCTACCATAAGAAGCGAGCAACAGGGCAAGCAGCATCGCTGGCAAGGATCATGGCCAACACCAGAGGGCCAAAGCAACCGAGTCGGAAACTGCTGGCAAGCGTAGTGAGCTCCACGCTACTATATGCAGCACCAGTATGGGCAGAGGCAACCGCACATAGCTCCTACATCCGCACTGCCAATACGGTAAGGCGACTTTGTGCCCTACGAGTGAGCTGCGCATTCCGCGCCGTCTCTCACGATGCAGCATTGGTCGTAGCTGGCATCATCCCGCTAGATCTGATTTCAAAGGAAGCAGCTGAGATCAGGGCTCGAAAAATTGCTGGCCCACTAGCGGAATGCAGAAACGCGATGCGCAGGCAAAATATGATCAAAATGTATATAGTTAATAGAACAACAATTAACAAAGTAAATATAATAAGAAAGCAATAATACAAAATAATTTGCTTTGCTAAAAGTCAATGGAAGCAATCTCGGTAGCAGCCATTTGAGTTTGCGTCATGTGCTAAGAAATAGGAGTGAAGTTTGGCAACACTGCCCATTTTTACGACAACAATGTGTGCATTGGCGTGAGATACACACAGAAGCGAAATGACAGCACTCGACGCACGTTGTGCGTCTCGCTTTGGGGTTGAACGGGCACTAAATAGCCTCTGCTCTCTGCTAGTTGCCGCTCACTCGCGGTTGCGTTCGTGTGTCTACGATCGCGCGCTGGGGTCGCGATCTCAACGTGAGAAGTGAAACCAAAAAAATCCCACTTTGGAGGCTATATATATAAGTGCTTAGTGCTATGATGCACTGACAGAACCGGTGGGAAACGGACGCTGGACCTTTAGCCTGATTCCAGACGTACGAAGATGGCTAAACAGAAGACATGTAGTCATATAGACTATTACGTGTCGCAACTCTTGACGGGACATGGGTGCTTCAGATTCTATTTGCACAGATTTAAGCACGGAGACAGCCCTTTCTGTACTCACTGTGTGCGGGAGGGGGCAATTGAAGACGCAGAACACGTATTTTTTGTCTGTCCGTTGTACAATACTGAAAGAAGAGACCTAAGCATGAGGGTGGGGAGGACATCAGCCGTTTGTATCCTGGTAGACATCATGCTCAAGTCGGCGGTGCTGATAAGCAGTCGAAAAAAGGTGGAAACAGCCCATATCACAATATTGATTAAGTATTTGGGAGTGATGCTGGACACTAGGCTGAGCTTCCGCGAGCACCTGTAGTATGCAAACACTAGGGTAGCTACAACCATCAGGGCATTGTCAAGGATAATGCTCAACACCCGAGGCCCGAGACAAGGAAGACGAATGCTGCTCTCTAGGTCACCAGGTCGATAATGCTTTACGCAGCGCCAGTTTGGAAGGATGCCCTGCTCACAAAAAGCTATAGGCGTGGATTAGAAGCAACTCACCGCTTGAGCGCATTCCGAGTTTGTTGTGCGTTTCGAGCAATGTCTGATGACGCCGCACTCGTCATCGCTGGCCTGGCGCCTCTGGAAGAGCTGCCTGCCGAAATCTCCACAGGGTACACGAAAACCCACGGCAAAGGCCATCAGGGTTCGGAATTGCTCTGTGCTCGCAGTTCTCGAGAGCCAGCTCTTGCTCTCAGCTCATAGCCCTCGGCTCTGAGCTGAGAGCCATACGTCGAGAGCCATCCACCAGCTCTCGGCTCGTGAGCCATAGCCACTAAAAGAGGAAAGATCGTCATATTTGGGATAAAAACTTCGTTTATGGGCAATTCCATGGTGTCGTATGCATTAAAATTAAAAAAAAAATCAAAATACATCGTGCTAAGGTTGATTTTGTGGCTCACGAGTGGAGAGTATTGGCTCACGGGTGGAGAGCATTGGCTCACGAGCCGTTGGCTGTGGCGCACGAGCCGAGAGCCCGTTGATGGCTCACGGCTCCCGAGCTGTGGCTCTCAGCTCAGAGCCGAGTGCTATGACTCACGAGTGAGCCATCCACCGGCTCTCGGCTCCCGAGTTGCTACTCTCAGCTCTGAGCTAAAAGCTGTGGCTCACGAGCTGTGAAACGTTTAGCACCTTCGTTCGCTGCCGCAAGGATCCGAGCCGGACAAACCAGGCAGCGCAACTACATATATGCGCAAGAGGCAGAGCGCGCCGCTCGCTCGTGAGCAATTCCGAACCCTGAAGTCTATACTGCGGCGATGAAGACGGCGATTCGTTATTCAGCAAAGGTGCAGAGCTTAGGGAGATAGAAAGATCGCTTGGATGTGTCCTCCAATGGTCGCTGGACACATCGGCTAATACCAGACCTGAGCATGTGGATAGGCAGGGAGCACGGTCAGGTGAATTTTTACCTGACGCAGGTCCTCAGTGGCCACGGCTGCTTTCACAGCTAGCTACACCGTTTGGCCACGACCAAAGCGCAGAGTGTACCTGGTGCGGGAATACAGAGAAAGACACGGAGCATGTGCTGTTTTCCTGTGAGAAATTCACTCGCGAAAGGGAGCCACTGAAGCGTCCTTCGGAAGGCACATAACAGTGGAAAACATGGTACCAATAATGCTGCAAAGCGGCCGGAATTGGGAGCTCAAATCATGGTGGAACTGCTCAGAGTAGAGCGCCTAAGGAGAACCGGTGTTGAGTAGCGGAGCTGAGGTCTCTGCGAGCATTGCTTAGCGGCCGTACCGCAGTGATGCAGCCCCACTCCCAACTTTAATTTAAGTTTGTACATATAGGTAGAATTACATTATAGACAGACGGTTAAAAACCAAGTCGATGTAAACCTGTTAACTTTATTTCTAGTTGAATTGTATTAGATATTAAATATGTTATTATATAAGGGGAATACAAACTAAAAATAAAGACACTACTACTACTACTACTACTATAGGTAGAATTAAATAAACGAATTTAAAAAAAAAAAATACATACATACGTACATAACATAGCAATCTGCGCAGAGCACTACGAGTAGGATCTGTTAGCACGAGGGAAAAAACTTATATTTTTAGGTGCTTCCGATGCCAAGAGTTGGCCACCAAGGAAGGAACTGCAAGAATGAGTCGGATTGATCTAACCGGTGTCGGCGCTGTGGACAGAAATATCATCTAGCATGAGACTGCCAGGAGGAACCACTCTGCCTGTTCTGCAAGGACAAGAAGACTTATGCCAGACACAAAGCAGGAAGTAGTAGGTGTCCCCTCTTGAGGAGCGCACTTGCAAAACAAACATGAAAGTCACCCAACTAAACCTGAATCACTGCGAGGCCGCACATGCTCTACTCATGCAGTCAGTCAGAGAGAGGAGAATCGACGCTGTACTAATAAGTGAACTGCAAACTTACGAAACGAAATTTAATATTTAGCTGCGCTTGACAAAAAAATGAAAATCCGTCCGTTCAACTCGACATCCAAATGGAACTAATTTATTGCCGCCAAAGCAAGGCCGATTATGCTTCTAGCATAAGTGCGGAATAAGCCGTGAAAGAGGATCACACAGAGAGAGAGACTTAACATAATTATTGTAACATAAGTAGGTTACCGTGGTTCAATTCAATTTGTTTTTAATTTCATGTTTACATATTTACAATTTCAAATATCTTCACCAAATTGACCAAACATGCCGGCCACGCTGAAGGACCACACTTGGACCTTCAAAAAACTGGTAAAACCGCCAGTTTATGCATAGGGCATTTAATTATGCCTGTTGCCGTTTTGACGCCTGCGACTCGAGTTCTTCCATCTTTAACCGTTATGGCCTCAACGACCCTGCCAAGCATCCAGCGCTGAGGTGGCATGTTTCCAAATTGGCATGATTTCCAAATTGGCTTGGGGTTTTAGACATTTGGTTCGTATTTGAAAAGTGTGGACGTAATCCGTCGACCACGCTTGCTAGAACCGCTGTCTGAGCGTGGACAGCAGCTGCCACCTGCGCTTATATGTAGTTGCGCTGTCTGGTTTGTCCGGCTCGGATCCTTTTGGCAGCGAACGAAGGTGCTGTCCGATTAGGAGATGGCCCGGAGTTAGGACCTCGCCATCGTTGGGATCGGTGCTGAGTGGAGTTAGCGGTCGGGAGTTCAGAATTGCCTCGACCTCTGACCTCGCTTTCCACCAGCAAGGCGTTTGCGATTTGACGCACCAGCAAATGCTTGGCCGCCTCCCATAGACGTCCGAAATGAGGTGCTCGGGGAGGTATGAAGCTCCACTCCATCCCTTGTTCCGCTGCAAACAACTGCAGAGTGGCTTGCTGCTTGTTTAACTCCGCCTCAAGTTCTATGAGCTAGTTGTTGGTCCCCACGAAGTTGGTCGCGTTGTCTGAAGTCATCCGTTCTGAAACGCCACGTCTTGCGATGAAGCTTTTAAGGGGTAGAATGAAGTAGTTAGTGGATAAATCTGCCACTTGTTCTAAATAAACTGCTTTTGAAGCAAAACACAGCAATGTACGTTTTAATGGGTGGACGACCTCGAACTCGCAACGATACATTAATGGGTCCACAAAAATCTAATCCACAAACTAAAAATGGTCGCATGGCCGTCACTCGGTCTGCTGTTCCATAAGCTTGGGTCGGTATCGAAAACAGTGCACGCATCTTTGAACCACTTGTGTGCATTCTCGTCTCGCGATTTCTAACCAAATTCGCTGTCTAAGAAATGCTATCATGGTTTTGACACCTGCGTGACAATTTCTAACATGTAAGTCCTGTAAGTACATGCATAAAATGAGAACTCTTAGGCATCAAAATGGGAAACTTAGCGTCGTATTCCAATGGTGCATTTGAAAGTCGGCCTTCTACACGAATCAGTGAGACGTTTCTGCCACATTCCGAGAACTTTTGAATGAAAGGCGTAAGTGACTTAAGACTTTATTGGAGTAGCTGTCCCTTTTTAAGTCTTGCAAATTCGTCTCGAAACTCAGTACGCTGAACCATTTCCAAAAGTTTAAGAAATTCGAAATCAAGCTCTCGTGGACTTAGTTCAGCACTACATTTTCAAAGTTTCGAATAATTAAGAAATCTGTTAACATACTCGAAAATTCGAACAACTTTGCGGTATGATTAAAATCGAGAAATGAAGGTAGATATCCAATCTGGACTGGCAGCTAAGCAAACTTGAGCAGATTTTTTAGTCTCACTGTTGATCATGTCTGCTGACAGCTCAAAATGTGGGGTTTTAGGCCATTTCATATTGTCTTCTTTCAAAAATGATGGTCCCTCAAGCCAAATTGATTCAGCAAGCTCTTGAATGTAGCATCCTCGCGACGCAATATCTGCTGGGTTCATCAATGAAGGCACAAGCCGCCAAGTTACTTCTTGGGACATCACTTGGATCCCTGCGACGAACTTTTTTTTTTTCGAATGTTGTGAGCACTGAAGGTGAAGTGTTTATCCAATGTAGTGTGATTTCAGAATCTGTCCAGAAGTGCACACTCTCGATCGATATTTCTGAAGTACTTGTTTAACATGGGACCACAATTGAGTCAACAAGTGTGCTGCACATAATTCGAGCCTTGGAACCGACTTCGTCTTAAGAGGAGCATCCTTTGCAGTAAGCAAATGACAGTATATATTGTTTTCGTGCTCGCCTCGAATGTTAGGACAGCAGCCATATGCTTGACTGCCGCATCAGCAAACCCATTCACTTGTTTGTTTAAGCACCCGCTGGCATGTGCATATCTTGGAATTGAGATCATATCAAGCTCCAACAAATTTTGCTTGAATTTCTCCCACCTTAAATGCAGTTGCATTGGAATAGTTTCATCCCATGCCAGCTGTATGCGCCAAAGTTCCTGCAATAGGATTTTAGCTTTTATGCCAATGGGACTTTAAAGTCCAAATGGGTCAATCAAACGTGCGGTTACTGACCATATATTGCATTTCGTGGGGCTAGTCTCAGTGAAACAATTGTCCAATTGATATCGGAACATATCTGTAGTTGGAGTCCACCGCATTCCCAATGTCTCTGTCGAATAGGTATCATTGAAGTTTGGAACCTTTTCAGATTCACCTTCTTCAGCCAAATTTGGGTAGTTTGGAAACCATTTTGCCAATTTAAAGCCTGCTGAGCTAAGAATTTCAGACACTTGATCGATAATAAGCTTTAGTGTGGCAGTATCGTCAGCTCCAGTTAGCATGTCATCGACATAAAAGTCGTTGCAGACTACTTCAGCACCAATCACATGAGTTTCCTTATGGCGAACACCAACTTCATGCAGGCATCGTATGGCTAGAAAGGGCGCTGAAGCTGTGCCATATGTGACCGTATTCAGTCTAAAGAGCTGTAGCACATCTGATGGTTTTTCTCGTCAAACAATAAGTTGAACCCATATATTGGACCGATATTTTGTTTTATTTTATCATATTTCTTGCAATGCGTAAACAACATTTTTTTTGGATGCGTCATATTTCTAGGTGCTGTGTTTGGTCTTTCGCATTTGCTGGTAATTTGTTTTTGACGCGTTGTGGTGCTGATAATAATGATGATGATGATGTCATAATTTTATTTGCGCCAAAAATCACTACAAAAAGCGTTTAAATTTCCACGCTCTCGCTGTTCAATGTAATTTGCATACTTATTGGCGCATAATAAGGCGATTTCGTTGGCCGAGAGGCGATTTGTTGTTTATGTTTTGATTTTTGGCAAAAAAACAAAACCAAAAAAAAAAAAAATTTTAATTGTAATTTGCATAGCTGAGTGAGGAAATGTCAGGCGTAAAAAAATTAAATGTTAGAAATGTTGTGGACTTTTATTGTTATTTATTATGATATCCTAACACTGCAACACTTAAAGCCCTTGCCGATTCCCTACACTCCATCATCAACAACAACAACAACCGCATGACGAGATGGCGAAACGGTTCCGAGCTCCGTTTGTATTTTTTTTTTTTTTGCATGAATTATGCAAACGAGATTTGTATGTTCCAGTCCACAGTTTCGGCTGCTGCCCCCCCCCACTCACAAAGGGAATACTTAAATGGGATTTGGGAAATCACAGACACTGCGCGAAGGAGAGAGACAAAGAGGGAGAGGAAATTAAAAAGGAGATGGCGGGCCAAGATATCAATTTCCTTCTTTTTTTTTTTGCGCTTTGATGGCACATCAAATTGTGCAAGTAGGTTAAGTTATATGATAAAAATATACAAAATGGAAATTCATTTCCCCGGCATAAGCTTATTAAAAGCTGTGCATCAATAAATTTTCCACAGTGTTAACTGTATGAAATCCCATTGGCCACCTTCATCCCGCAGAACGCAACCAGCGACAGCCACCTGTAAAATTGCAACTTAACAATGCTTCAGAGAGTGGCTGCCTCCACGCCATGTCGATTGGCCGGATGCTGGATGGGTACCCCATGTGGCAAGTAACGCATGCGGCGTATAAATCAATATTGGAAATTTAAAATTGGCTGGCGGTGTATGAAGCCAATATCCGGCAAAAAAAAAAAATGATAAAAGTGAGGAAGAGCAACAGCAGCAGCGCCAGCACCAGTGGGTCCTGCTGGGGGCAAACGTGAATCTTCTGAATAGTCGGTCCTACCATGAGAATATCGTTTATAGATTGTGCCGAGGACGTTTTGCAGGAAGCGTCAAACACGGCTCGAAGCTTGGTGGAACTGCTCTCAGGTCTCAAGACGCACTGATGGGGTATAAAATAATGTGGTCCTTGTGAATTTTAGTGTCAATGGCAGACATGTGGCCGAGCTCTATATATTCCTTCATGAATTTAATGTATATCTCAGCCAGATTTTTATCTTTTGAGACTTTGCGTTCTAGAAACCGACGCCTAGGTGCATCAAAGAATGAACCTAATACCTGAGGGTCAGTCTTAAACGGTAAACTGACTTCGAATCTACCTGACGGTAATATGCGTACCCGATTGGCAAAATCTTTTTCACAAGCGAGTTGCTCCGCTGATAACTTCGACAAATCTCCTGCTTCAGGAACTTTTTCTAACTCCCAGAACCGCTCTACGAGGGCTTCCAGCTTATTGAATTTAGTTGAGTACATAACCGCTCAGCATGATTGGTTCTGGATGCGAAACCGTTTGCGTTTTCCAGATACTATGCAACCAGAGGTGCTGCACCAGAGGTGCCCCTTCAGCAAGTCTGAATTGACCAGTACATTAAAGGTCGAAGAATGAGTCTGCTTCTAGAAGCAAATCAATGCGCTGAGGTTTATGGAATTCTGGGTCGGCTAGTTCCAAATTTGCAGGAATTTTCCACTGGGTAATTGGAAGCGCACAATCTGGTTGCCTTTTCGAAATTGAACTGAGTACCCAGAACTCTACGCTAAACTGATGAGCATTTATTCGGGAGGAGATAGTGGCCGAAACTTCACTTTTAGCGACCAAACTTGATTAGCCTACAGAGGTAACCGTTATTCATTTTTTGGAACTCGAAAGCCTAAGGGTTTGAGCCAGTTCCTTAGTCGGAATCAAGTAAATCTCTTTTATTTGTACGACCGCTGTTGCGAGAATTACTTCAAGCAATGTGATGTACCTGAGCATGTGATGAGGCTTGGTCGTGCCTCCTCGACTCACAATTCTGATCATGACTTGGACTGGCGCGTTGGGAAGCTGCATATCTATGTAGCAAAACAGGCCAATGCACTAAAAGCCTGGCAATTACCAATATGATGATTTGTGTTGCAAAACTGACACTTAGGCTCATTTGGGCCTACAATCTTTGAACAAGTAAATGATGCCTTGCTACTTGCACCTCGTCTGGGTGCCGGATCAGACAACTGTGCAATTGTATCAAAATAGATCAGGCACTTGTTATCGAAAACGCGCTTCAAGCTTGCCAAAGCTTTCGAATAACTAGCATCGGAAACCTGAAAGGCCTTAATCGTTTTCAGTGCCTCATCCGACAGGCGCTATATTAAGTGGTTGAACTTTTCGATATTGGATAACGAACGATCCGAATCGACCAAACTTTCAAACAAACTGATGAACCGTCTATAATCCGCATGCTTTCCACTGAACTTAGGTAATTTAATTGCCGGCTAATGTGACCGAGAAGTAGACGCATGCGAGTTGTTAGACACCTGAGATTCTTTTAGCAAGGATAAATACAACGATTTTGTAACAACACAGATTTCTTAAACAGGCGCACGGTTTGAATTATCTGGATCAATAGAATCTATTTCAGATTGTAACTTCATGGCCTTCGTAATATAGTTGTTTAGAAATTCCAGCCGGCATTCAACTTCAATTTTGTTGCTCAAAGAAATTGTTTCGTTCAAAAACGCTGCCTTCATCCGCTCTATGTCCTCTTCAACTTTTCCTAATTTGGCAAACAAATTGTTCAACATTTCACTATGGCAGTCATCAGCCTCTATCACTGTATCGTTTGCGTTCTTTTTGACTTTCATGTTGAACCGACCCTATTTTTATAGACGTCTCTGTATGTAACGACTCACTGTTCCCACTAAACGAAAGTAACCAAAGAGACTGAGAAGCGAAGAGTAAACGGTGCGAATAGTACCAAATTAGGAAATGATCTGAGCAAATACTAAGCCAAGATTGAAATTCACCACAAACACAAGAGAATCCAAGTGCATCAGCCAAAGAGAAAACCAACAAGCGCCCACTGCACACAGCCAATGCTCCAGCAGAGGCAACGATAATCGAAAGCGAAAACGAAAAAGGGGTGGCTCAAGTACAGCAATGATTTGTATGTATGTACTGTGTATGTTATATAAACGATTAATAGGGCGTTTCTACTACAGCTGCGTTCACGTTCGCGTCCAATTATCGAAGAACGCGCGTTGAACTCCATATAAAAAACTCAGTTGATGGCCGCGGGCGAGGTGTGGGGGCAGGAAAAAATGTCGCGTTCACTTTAAACGCGGGTTCGGCCAACTCATTTTTCCATACTTAGCCGATTATCGAGTATGAGTATCGATAAGTATTTTTATCGATCAGCTGGCACAACACAAACCGGCAATGGAAGGTCAGGTCATTTAAATATTGTTGCATACGAAAAATTGACTAGACCCTAGATTGGACCTTCTATCTCCTTGACTTATGGGTGGAGAACTTGGACGGTGCATGCATACAGGTGGAGTAACAATTAAAGAACAACTTGACAATGTGTAATTAATTGATAATGTCATACATTTTTGCTGTAGAATGGAGCAAACCAAAATAGGGCCATTTGGCGGAACGCCCTCAACTTGGAAAACGAAGTCTGCCAACGAGGAGATGAAGACTTTCCATAAAAACCTGCTTAAAATATTTAGAAATAAGGGAAACAAGAGCTAATAGTCTAATAATCAGCACTTTATATTATTAATTATAATAAATTGGACAGAACAATGAATGAGATCCATTAAAAATGAATGCTAAATGAAGTTTAATTATGAATTTATATAAAACATAAGTAAAATAAAACATGAATGAATAATTTTTTCTGCATCAAATGCTATTGTTTATTTTCAATTGCATTTAGTAAAAAACTGTCACTTAAATTCATTTTAATTGCTGCGAAAAGGTAAACAAGCAAACCAGATCAGCTGTTGTGAACGCGGAAGTAAACGCTGATAGTAGTAGAAACACCTTTGGCAACTTATCGATCAAAAGTGCTGTCGATGACAGAACGCGTAGAGGTGAAAATCGGATACAACACTTGTGTTTGTGGGTATTTGATTTGCAAAGAATGACACCAAATTTTTATTTTACTTTGTTTTGTTTGTGTTGCTTCAATAGTTTAATAGTTTTCAACAATGCCAAACGGTATGCACATACATATGTGTACCCACCCGACACACAAGCGAAGGTTCGCTTCGAACGAAAGTTCCGCGAAGAATAATATTCGCTAATATTCGTTTTTCATCTAGTTTTGGCGAACCTTTTTGTGTGTTTTCTTTTATCTTGCTTCTCTCTGCAGCAGGTAGAGAGTGACCGAAAAATGAAGCTGCGTCGCCATTGTTTGTTGGACTTCGACTTTGCACTTTTAGTGTGTATTTGAAGCGCTTGGAATTAAGATGGCGACATTCAATTTTGTTTTATTAAACCGCTAATCGTCAATTACACCGGCATTATCTATGTGAAGCAAAGCATGTTGCTTTAAGAAAAAAATGCGTCCAAGCAGCTGCAACGGGAGCGAAGAGAACGTTGTTGTATTGGAGGATGACGCTGATAATTGTGGCGACGTTGTTGTTGGGAATGAGCTGGTTGATTTAAGCAATGTTTGTGTGAAAGAAAATAGGTTGGAAGGGATGAATTGAATGTTTCCATTGATTAAGTTAGATTTAAAAAGTATAATTAATTATTAATAACAAATATATAAGGAATACAAAATGAATCTTATAATAAAATGAAATACTTAAATATTTCAATAAAAATAAACTAAATAAAATTTCTGAGACTGAAAATATTATAACACCATTATTCTTTAATTTTATGAATTAAAACAATTTTATTAAATAAATACAAATTTTAATTTATCAATATAAGAATCAAGAATTAATTCGAGTTTTTATGTAAAAATATTTCAGGAACGAGTGAAAACGAAACTCGTAAAACCTTCGAGTCGACTCCACAAACTGAGCGACACAAGTATCATAAACGAAAGTTTCGCGAATTCGCGAAGCGAAGGGTTTGCTCGTTTTTTATTCGCTTTGAGGTTCGCGCGTGAATTCGCTCGCGAACTTTTGCTCGGGTGGGTATGTATGTTACAAAAATGCTGCATCTGTACATATGTATGTGTGTATGTGAATGTTCACTGTGTGCAGCTCTTTATGTGAGTTTATTTATTTATTTTTTGGCTGATTAGCACACAGTTATGCATACATTTGGCACTTTTACCTGATCATCGGATGAGTCGTCGGTGACTTCCCTTTTATCCATGTGTGTGTGTGTATCCAGATTATGTTCAGCAACAACAGCTTAAAGTTTACGGCTTTACGGGGTTGACGACATTAGCAACGCGAGCAGCCAGCCTATCTTGAAATGTCTTATTTAAGACCGAAACAAAACCTTAACGAGTCCCTGCTCGTGCGCCATGTAAAATTACGAAACGAAATTTTATATTTAGTTATGTTGGTCCGGCGAAAAGGCTAAAGAACTGGCGTGGCTGCTGCGCTTGACAAAAAAATGAAAGTCCGTCCGTTCAACTCGACATCCAAGTGGAACTAAGTTATTGCCGCCAAAGCAAGGCCGATTATGCTTCTTGCAATAGGCCTTGAGAGAGGATCACCCAGAGAGTGACTTAACATAATTATTGTAACATAAGTAGGTTACCGTGGTTCAATTCAATTTGTTTTTAACTGCATGTTTACATATTTACAATTTCATATATCTTAACCTAATTGACCAAACATGAACCGTACAAACCTATACGAGGCAACTAGGAGCAATTATCTCCCATGCGCGAGATAAACTCTGAGAGTGCTGGATTCGTCAGAGCAAAAATAGAAGGCATCCCCTTTTATATCTGCTATTCGCCACCCAGCTGGACACTGACGGAATTCCAGTCAATGTTGGCAGAAATAGCAGGAGACGCACGCAATAGATACCCGTATGTCATTGTAGGGGACTTCAACGCCTGGGCAATCCAGTGACCAACGCTTGGGGATACTGCCTTCTAAAGACCCTTCAGGTATTGGAACTAAGCCTGGCAAATAATGGCAAGAACCTCACTTACCGTAAGGCGGTTAAGGGATCAGTCACAGATCTTACCTTGCTTAGCAACTCCCTATACATGCAAATGAAATGGAGTGTTAGCGAAGAGTTTACTTTTAGTGATCTATTCACTTTGAATTTATGAAGCAGGAAAAACCACAGGCCAAAAACATCCGGACCCAAATGGAAGGATACCTGCCTTGATGAGGATACTTTTAGGGATTTCTTAGGCGACCTGGAACCAATCGATGGATCGGCGGAAGAACTTACAAAGCAGCTGTGTGAGAAACTTGTAAAAGCTGGCGATGCTTCCATGCCAAGACGAAAGCCCTGCAGACGCGGTGAACCCTGCTATTGGTGGAATGACGAACTTAAGCAGCTAAGAGTGAATTGTCTCAGTGCCAGAAGACGTTCACAGAGAGCGAGAATCCGCTCCGATTTCCAAGAGAAAATGCAGGATTATCGAATGGCCAAACGAAATCTAAAAGTCTGCATTCAGAGAAGCAAGGCTGACTGCTTTAAAAAAAATTGGCAAGGAAACGGACGTTAATCCCTAGGGTACTGCCTACAAAGTGGTTGCACAAAATCTTAAGAGCCAGTCGTCAGGAAGAGTCACCTGCCCTGTGACGCTGCGCAGGATCGTAGAAACACTCTTTCCTCGTCTACAGAATCGATCAACATCGCACCCAGCTCGGAAGAGATACCAGAAGTGTCTATAGAAGAGATTGCTGTAGCCAGTGGACGGACAGATCAAGAAGACCCCAGGCCCAGATGGTATACCGGATATAGCTATTAAACTAGCTATGGCCATTTCCGAATCGCTTGCACCGAACCCGTCGACGACCCCTCCGGGTACAGACCAATCTGTCTACTGGATACAGTCGGAAAAATTCTAGAGAGAATCATTAGGGCTCTTGCTAATATCGGACTTCCAGCCTACCTGCTGAAAATTATCTCGAGCTATTTCTCAGATAGAATATTGGCGAACGACACGGATGATGGATAGGAGCGCCACACTGTAACAGCATGTATTCCACAGGGTTCTGTCCTGGGACCACTCCTTTGCAATGTATGATGATGTCCTTAGACTCCATCTCCCGCAAAAAAAGCCGATCATTGCAGACAATCTCGCATTGGTAGTGGTACCAAACATTTCGAGGAGATAGAGGCGGTGGCTAACGCCTCTATCATCACCGTTGGTAACTGGCTTGAGGGTGCTGGCCTCGAGCTAGCAGGCCATAAGACTGAAGCAGTGCTTTTAGCAAGCAGAAAAACTGTGGAGCTTATGCAAATCAAAGTGGGTGATGTGACCTTCAGGACCTAGGAGTCATGCTGGACAACAGAATGAACTTTCGGGCCCATATTGAGTACGCCAGCCAAAAAGCGTCGAAAATTCAGTCCGCGCTCTCAAGGATGCTTCCCAACATCAGGGGACCAGCGCTACACACTAAGGAGCTTAGCAGAAAAATTGTCGGCCCCCTACCGACTCAGTGCCCTCAGAGTGATTTCGGGATTCAGGACAGTCTGAGACGACGCAGCATTGATCCTCGCAAATTGAATTCCTGTCGACAGGTGGGTGGCACCTGGAGGCACCTTGCACAAGGAAGAGATTCGGATGCTAGAAAGGGAAGCGTCAATTGCCACTTGGCAGGGAAGGTGGAACACAACGAATAAGGGAAGACTTGCATAAAGAATGATGGAGGATTGGACATGGTGGTTATCGGGAGTACCAGCACAGCACACGAGCAAACCCCCTTTGCCCAAATTTTCCGTACGCGAAAGCGCGAAGCATGTACAGTTCCACTGACCCAGGTACAGATCGACAGTAAGCGCAATTCGTCCTCCGGAGGAACTAATCAGAGTCAAAGATTCAGCCCTGGATACAATTCGATCTTTGGAGATTTCGAGCGCCATTTATTCTATAGCTTTAACAGACGTTTAGTTTTTCGGGCACAAATCATCGAGATCTTGTGGTTAAAGGCAGTGAAGAATGGGTCAGTGACTATGCTTCGGGAGCTCTCGGACAAGTTCAACACACACATCCGCGCGTTAAACGGATTGGGCAACTCAGAGCAGAACGCCTCAAGCCAAGTGGGAGGAAAGTTTGGAGGTACCATCCTTTGTGAATTTGATTCCGTCGTGGGAGTCAATGGCATCTTTTCTGGAGCAGCGTTGCAGAACTTTGGAAATTGTGGATTTCGATATGGCAGGATATTCGCCGAGCGATTAGGTAGGAAAGAATAAAAAAACCTAGCACATGCAAATCATTCTTTGTTGCCACTAATACAAACTTTTCGGGCTGCGGTTTTTGTGATAACGCCAGCCATGGTACTCAAAGAAACTGAGAAGCTCGGCCTCTGCATAAATTGCTTAAAGGGAGGACATCAGGTGCACCAATGCAGATAAACCCATTGATCAGTGGTTGCGCCCAAAGGCCAAAATTCCAAAAATTAATCTTAAAATATTTAGTCAAAATGTAAACAAATTGTCTCAAAATTGTCCAAAGTTCTTATTGGCAAACCAGGTTTTCTAGAAATCTAACGGGACAGTTTAAAAATAAAATGCAAAGCATGAATACATGCTCAATTTTGCAGCGCAGCGGCGTTAAGCTAGCTTTTCTTCAAAACTAAATTGCATTTCAAAGTGGTCAAACGCTTGCTAGAGAGGTCCGATCTCGATTATAAAAAATGAATTTAGAAGCAGGTAGTTACTTCAATAAATGCTTCTTGTGAAATTAATTTGATTGTTTTATTATTTGCTGTGTATTTTTGATTGATTATATTTTTTTTGTGTATTTTGTGAACGTAATTTTCATGCTTTAATAGACTTTTAGTTATGTTACCCCCGATCCCCCCTTTATGAGTGTTATCAGTGTATTTGTCAATTTTAATATCCGTTACTCGTAGAGTAAAAAGGGTATACTAAAGTCGTGCAAATGTATGTAAAAGGCAGAAGGAAGCATATCCGATATCATAAAGGATACATATTCTTCATATAGCCATGTTCGTCTGTCCGTCCGTCCGTCTGTATGAACACCTAGATCTCAGAGACTAGAAGAGCTAGAGCAACCAAATTTTAGATGTAAGCTAGTATTGTCAGCAGGCAGATCAAGTTTGTTTCAAATTTTGGCCACGCCCCCTCCCGCTCCCGCAATAAAAATTGTTGAATATCTTCTACAATTTGTAATTTTGCAGTATAATGCATGTGGCCAATATGTACAATCTCACAATTTTTCATAAAGATCGGAAAATAAATGGCAGAGTTAAAAAAACGTTGCATACTTATCTGAGCCGCATATTAAACACTAATTGTCTTGAGTAACGGGTATTTCGAAGTCGGGCAGGGCCGACTTTAACTTACGCTCTCGTTTAAGGTAATAAAAATGTTAAGTGTAGCTGCTGATATTTGCTGATTTGTGTATATTCATGAATAAACTTAAGCTGCCTTACTGTTTTCAAGGTCAAATTTGGGACGCAATCTGCTGCTCTTCCTTGTTTTTTTAAAGATTCTTTTGTGTTCGTTATATTATTTTTTTTTATTATTTTTATCCTATCTTTTTCTATGGGCGCTTCTTGTAACTGCGTATTTTCTCGCAAGTATATCTTTGATCTTTATGTTCAGACCCTTTTATAACAGGTCAAAGACAACTACCAAAGAGAGACAAATCTAAACTTTCATCATCTAAATTTGATTTATTAGAAGATATTTCTTAACCTTTTTTGCATTCAAATTAAAATTCATTTAAATTTTACTTTTAAGAATTAAAATACATTTATGTAAAGTGTTTAGTTTATTAATGATTAGGGTCAGTGAACAATGGTAAAAAAATAGAGATAAATGCAAAACAACGCTTTAAATCTCAATTTTACGACTAATTTATACGGCTGCTGGTGACGACTGTGTATCTGCTTCTCTCTGCCTCTGCCGCCTGCTGCGTAGTGTTGGGCAACGTTTACTGCTACTGCCAAAAACCAGGGGTGGATGATTAGTTGCAGCTGGTTCACCTTACATTCGGCCCTCCTGATCCGAATCATCTGTCCCAGATGATAATAGGTCATCGTTCTCTACGACATATCGCCACAACTTCATGTTTTCGCAGCTGGTTGCTGTTAAGTTGGGCCCTTCGATATTTGCGGCTTTTTTAACGTCATAGCGCCCATTTCGTTTAATTTTGGTAATTTCATAGGGCCCCAGATATTCAATTGCAAGCTTGCGACCTGCCACAAAGTGAGTCCTCTTTATGGAAACAAGATCGCCCAAGTTGTATATGTGCTCGCTTCGACGCTTCTTATCAAAATTTCGTTTGTAGGCTACCTGCGCCTGCTCAATATGTACTCGTGCCTCCTTGCGTAACTCTTGGCGCTCCAACTGAAACTGTGTGGTTAACTCGTCCTCTAGCAGCTCAAGCAAGTTATGATTCGTGCATTTTGGTTCCGAAAATAACTTCAAACGGCGAAAACTTAGTTGAAGAATGCACATGAAAGTTAATGGCTTTTTGGACGTCAGGGACATATTTAAACCATTTCGTTGGATCATCAGCAGACAGCTTCGCAATGACTGATAGAATCGAACGGTTGATTCTTTCAACCTGACCATTCCCTCTTGGTACTCCAGTGGTTGACCAGACCTGCTCGACCCCGTTTCTGCTTAGAAACTCACCAAATGTGTTTGCAGTAAATGCAGCACCTCTATCACTTATTATACGTCTGGGGAATCCAAATATAGCCGACCACTCTGTCATCTTTTTGATTACCTCGTCTTGTCCAGTCGTATTTGTTGGATATATCCAGGTAAACTTTGAAAAGCCGTCGACAACCACCAGAAGGTATTTGTATTGTTTTGATGTGGTATCCATTGGACCGAGATGGTCAATGTGCAATGTGTGCAGCGGAACATCTCCCTTGGGAATGCAACTTAGGAGACCTTCTGCTTTACCCAGCCTTTTGTTGTGAATTATGCATTTAATGCAATTGGCGATTACCTTGGATACTTTGCTCTCCAGATGAGGAATCCAATATTGTTGTTGAATTGTGTGCAACGTTTTACGGATTGCGAAGTGACCCACGCCATGTGCCTCCTGAATTACATCTTTCTCCATTAACTTCGGAACAACATAAAGCTCATTGCCTTCTACCACTTTGAAGACAATACCACCCTTGAATTTGAAATCTTCGTACGGCTGTGACTTGAGTATTTCGGCTATGGCCTCAATATGCTCATCTTTCTGTTGTGCTCTCTTCAAATTTGCTGACAGTTCTGTAGTTATTAGCAAACATTTCTCCGGATATCGGCTTAGATAGTCCACATGCTTCATCTTATCGCTAGCCCTGTGCTCAATTGTGTAATCAAAGTCTTGCAGATACAATATCCATTGAGCAACTTCTCAGGGGATATCTTGCTTGTTCGTTGTTTGTTTAAATGCGATGCAATCTGTCACTAACTTAAATGGAACTCCCAATAAGTAGTGTCGGTACTTCTTCAGAGCTAAATATGCAGCTTTAACCTCAAGGATATAACTGTGTCTCTTTGAATCCGCTTCTGATGCTTTTTTACTCCAAAAATATACTGGGTGTAGCTCACCGTCAAACAACTGAAACAACACGGCGCCATAACCTTCCTTTGATGCATCTGTGTGGAGTTCTATTGCTGCTTCTCTTGAGTATAAATGCAACACAGGTTCGCTTTTTAAAAACTGCTTCAACCGTTGGACTGCTTCCGTTTCCATGGTACCCATGCTGAACTCGACATCCTTCTTTAGCAGTTTGGTTAATGGACGTGCTATTTGTGCGTAGTTCGGGAAACCTGTGAGGCCCAAAAATGCTTGCACTGCTTTAATGTTTTTCAGCACTGGAAAACGGCTTACAGCTACTGTCTTTTCTGTTCTTGGCTATATTTTTCCATCTTCTATGATATGACCAAGAAAATATATGCGGGTCTGCAAAAATGCGCTTTTCTTCCAGTTAATTTTTAATTCATACTGCGCTGCCATTTTAAGAACCAGTTTAGTTTTTCCAATACATTCATCAACTCTGCTAGCAAAAATGATAATATCATCCATGTACAGCTGCATGATATCGTCATTAATGAGATCTTGGAAAATGTGATTTACAAAACGGATGAACGCTGCTGGAGAGTTTCTGAATCCAAATGGTGCTTTGTTGAATTCGAACTGCCCTTCTCTGGTTACGAAAGCTGTATAAGCACGACTTCCTTCTTCCACGGGAACATGGAAAAATCAGTTTTTGAGACCCATTACAGTGTAAAACTTGGCACATTGCAGCTTCTCTAAAATGTCTTCCATAACTGGTACAGGAAAACAATCTGCCAGAACCATTAAGTTAAGCTGCCGGTAGTCTACACATACCCTTAGGGTGCCATTTTTCTTCTTTACTACCACAACTCTGCTTGCTATATTGGATGAGGACTTGCGTAAATTGCCTTGCTTAAGCCATTCGTCGATTTGCTGCTGCACAGCCTCTGCTTCTGCCACAGAGAGACGGCTAGGGGAATGACGAAATGGTTTGACTACCCCATCGGGTACAATCTTCAACTCAATTGGGCAGTGCATCTTTTCAGCAACAGTCGTCTGGCAGCTTTCATTTATCAGGCCCTCAACAATTTGCTCATACTTGTGGGGAACAGTTATTTCATTTTTAATTTGGAAAACGTTGTACATACCACACCACATGTCTTCTTCAATGTCTTTTTGTTGAGAATCGAGGCTTGAAAATGTAAGTCCCTTATGGTCAGCGAAAAGTCCAAACTTTTGAGTAAAATTATACCCCAATAAGGCATCGCAATCGATTTCATTATCATCTACAACCAAAAATTTATGGGTAGTAGACAACTGATCAACAATTACTTCAGCGTTAAAGAATCCTATCGGCTTTGTTTTTTTATTACCCAGACCACACAAAGTTGACGCACTTTCAATGTTGTCAATATTTTTGGCCACACTCTCTTTTTCGATTGTAACATCGGATCCGGTGTCTACTAGACTGTCAATATCCAATCCGTACACATAAATTGTTTTCATTCGAGCTTGATCCGCAATAACGCGCACGTTTTCGACTTTGTTTTGGCACTCACGCGATATGTGTCCGTTTTGATTACATTTGAAACATTCCGTGGCTTCTTTGCATTCTTTTCTCTTATGATCAGCTGAGCCACAATTGAAACAATACTCTTTTTTTAATTTTGCCTTTTCTGTTGACTGATGCTTCGTACTGCCACTTATTTTGCTTTGACCACAGCTTTTCTGTTCTTCCGCGAAGACTTGCTCGTATACGTCATACTCTTGTTTCAATTCTTTAAATGTCTTTCACTTATACAAAGAAAACTTGTACTCGCTTTTTATTTGAAGTCAGTTCACAATATACCGCAAGACAGCTGCTTCTTCGACATTACCAACGACCGCAATTTTTCGCATATTCAACATATATTCGTGGAAAGACTCAGATTTATTTTTGTGCCTTTCACTCAACTGCTTGTGCATATCTGCACTATTCACTTCACGCTCGAATTCATCGAACAACACAAATTTTAATTCCGAATAGTCACTAACACTTGCAGATTCTAGACACAATCGGGCTGCTCCAATAATTTTTCCGCGAGCTTGTACATATTTTTGTTCGTCTGATAGTCTATATGCATCGGCGTTTTTCTCAAAAACTTTGAACCATTTCTGCACTGGCACTGAACTTCCATCAAAGTCATTCAGAATCTTTTCAAAATTGTCTATGGAAATTTTTGACTCCGTTGCTCGCTTTTCATCCAGCTCCGCTTTAAGCACAAACAACTTTATTAGTTGATCCAACTTTCCGCTTAAGCCAGCACCTCCGTCGTGCTCTTGATCACTCAAATCAAAACGATCTAAAGGCATATTTATTTCACTTTCACGATTCTGTTTTACCGACTTTACATCACTTTGCTGCTCTTCAATTTCAAAATTTTTCTCACTTTCCTGCTTTTCTTCTCCAGAATTTTATTTACTTTGCTGTTTTTGTTCGTTTTGCTTCTTTTTCGCACTGTTTTTATTTTGTTGCCTTGTAACTCGATTCGGTGTTTCGTATTTTTCCTCTTTCTTCTTATTATTCGGCGTACGTGACAATTTCATCACGGATTCTGCTTTGCATCAAACAAAATTCTACAAAAACAACAAGGTCCAACTTGCAGCTGCAACTACAACAACCAAAGCGTTCGATCGAATAAAGAAAATTTGTGTATGCACACACACGCCACGTCTGCTGCTTTTGCGCTCAATACACACACACAGGCCTTTTAAGAATTGCTTTTTTTTCAAGAAATCTGCACAGGCGTTTTTGAATTTGGCCAACTTTCACAACTTTAAAGACGACTTTTACAGCTTATACCGTATTCAAAAACTGTCCAACATGCTATTTTCCACGACTTTAAAACAACTGTACTGCTTTTTATATTGAAATTTTCACTGTCGGTTTGTATGCACTCAGTTTTTTGTTCTTTTATGATCACGACCGGCTGAGCCCCCAAATGTAAAGTGTTTAGTTTATTAATGATTAGGGTCAGTGAACAATGGTAAAAGAATAGGGATAAATGCAAAACAACGCTTTAAATATAATTTTCACGACTACTTTATACGGCTGCTGGTGACGACTGTGTATCAGCTTCTCTCTGCCTCTGCCGCCTGCTTCGTAGTGTTGGGCAACATTCACTGCTACTGCCAAAAACCAGGAGTGGATGATTAGTTGCAGCTGGTTCACCTTACATTTATTCTTATATATAATTGAAAAAACTAGAGAACCTCATTTGCTGGATTTCGAAAAAGCTTGTGGGGAGGGGGATAGGAGTAACACATTCACACAAATTAATACAGAAGATAATTTAGATATACATATCTTGGATGCCAATAATGAAATTTAAGCACTGCAACTCTACGGGAAGTATTTTTGCTCACCATCGCCATATAAGCCTTATTACGGTGCTATGTGAGCAATGGGATATAGTCATCCTATGCAGCCAATTTTTTACCATATATTCAAAGTATTTTTTTAGATTTTTGGGGAAAATTTCAAAATGATATCACAACGGGAAATATTTATGGCCGAACAGTTCACATACATCGAACGAGGTAACAAACACATTGCGACAGGGTCGCCCCAATCCAATGGGCAAGTCGAGAGAATTAATAGAGACTTAGGGCCAATAACTGCTAAAACTTTAGATGTAGTAAAAAGAGAGCCATGGCTCAAAGTTTTGGACAAAGTAGAGTTTGCAATGAACAACAAAAAGAACAGAAGTATCAATGAATATCCAAGCCTAGTGCTATTTGGAGTTATGCAAAAAGGAGATAGCATAGTCAGTTTGAGGAAAAATGTTTTAGAAGAGAATCAAAGTAATGGGCACAGAGACCTTGAAGTTATTAGAAGCAGAGCAGAAGTCGCTTAACAAAAAACGCAAGATTACAATAAAAACTATGTTGACACAAAAAGACAAATGCCCAGAATATTTTCAAAAGGCGATTATGTAGAGGTAAAGAATTTCAGTAAGCAACCAGGAACGTCTGGCAAATTAAAATCAAAGTTTAGGGGCCTTACGAAATCACAAAAGTTTTAAACAATGACAGATATGTTTTACAAGATATTGAAGGGATTCAACAAACGCAAATCTCAAATAGTGGGAAATGGGCGGTTCATAACATGAAGCCAAGGATTAATGACAAAACTAACCAAAATTCAGAATTAACTTTCGATGAAGGAAAGGAAAGGGAAGGCCGAGCTGTAGTTATATTTTTAGCATTTAAGCCCACCGTTCAATAGAAAGTAAGTTTAGGAATAAGTAGAATACCTGCTAGCTCGCTTTCAACATTGTTGCTAAGAGCGCGCTGAGGGAGAAACACAATAATAAAATGAGCAGCTGGTCACTCTTAATTGAGCTGCGAGCAAAAGCAGACATACCCGCTGATAGGTTTGCTTTTTTACTTTGAAGAGGAAGACCCGCCTTGATGAGTTATTGGATGGAATCATCGAGGGCATCCCATTAGAGAGCATTCGCTTTCGGGCGCTTCCCAATGCTTTGGCCTTCGCAGTGGTACGTCTACCAGGGCAAGATGTGCTGAGCAACAAGGGTAGACCATCTATGAGAAGAGGTGCCGACAGGGGGTCACGGTGCTTCCACCAGTATCAAGCCGTGGATGTGGCTCGACGGACTATTTCATAGCGCAGTGATCCCAGAAGAAGACTTAGAATAAAAATAATTATGTGAGGTAATATGGATATTTCTTTTAAAGATGATGCTAATTTGACACTGATTTGAGAGTGACTCAAAGACTCAGGCAAACACATTTAATTTATCAAGAAATTAAATATTCAACGAGAATTTAAGTTAAAACCAAATTTGGAAGTTTATTTTAATCAATATATATCTAATCAATTGAAAACGCTTGGAAAGGTATTTTAGCCATGCTTCCATATTCGCTTTGCGATTTGATCACCAAATTGTATAAGTTGGTGCTCCGACATTCGGAAATCCCAAAGTTTGATGTAGATTTTGTCTGACGTACTCTCCTACTCAATTCGCATTAGGCGCTATTTTTTTACAGTTAATAAACAGAGATACGCGAATAAAGCAAGAATAATCGGCTCAGAAAGTTTAGAAGACGAGAAGACAAGCATTGAGCAAGACAAATGGAACGAAACAGAGCAAGAAATAATTGGTAAAAATTATCCATATGGACGGGAAACTGAGACAGGAAAGGTTACAGATGCGAGTAAGCGGTTGTTAGCAGTAGAAACAGTTAGTGAAGAGATGTTAAATTTGTCATAGGCCAATGAGTGAGCAAGAGGTAAAATCGAGGCAAATGTTAGGAAAACAGTTAGTGAGACAAAGAAAATCTTTAGATCATTGAAATATGAAGCAAATGGAATGGAAGCAGTGAGTGACACAATGGAAACCGCTAGAAACCGCTAAAAGATTACTTTGGAATGTTAATAAATATTTTCGATGATGCAAAAGCAGAAGCGATGTATAATATTCGCCATACAATGGATTTTAAGACACGATTTAAATTTACTGAGATGCTAAATCAGACCAGATGTGAAGATACAACTTGATAAAGGGAAATAGTTCAGCTGCTCAACGATGCGGCTATCTCATACAGAACAAGAAAGAAAGTCGGCCAAGCCCGACCATAATATACTCTGTACCAACGCAGCTGTGCAGTAGCAGCTGAAAACTGAGCTGCTACTGTGCTGCAGCAGTGAACAGTCTTCTCACCCTAACTCTTCAGCCGTCCATCCGATCTTCACCACTCAGGCCAATAAGTTATTAGGTGGATCGATAAGTTATCCTGATTACTAAATATGTCTAGAAGATATGAGCCATTTAACTTTAAAACTCTAGCAGATATTTCCAAATTGAGGGACCGTGGAAAAAGGTGAATATAAACTCTGCCTGTAAGTATAAGAAGTTTACGTTCCATACACGTCAAACCCCTAACTCTTACCATCTCTGAGATATGTCCGTTCATACGCACAGACAGACGGACATAGCTATATATATCGGCTGTTGATGCTGATCAAGAATATATATAATAAAAGGATGCTTATCCGTTGCCGTTATTAAATTGACTGACATCCACGAATGTCTTGACTAAGCTTGATTTTAAAAATTTATTTTTTATGTGTTTGTCGCAAAAAGAAGCGGTCAAATTCACTTTATTGATCACCCCGCTGAAGAGATTCTAATTTCCAAGAATGCCGACGGGCTTAAAATACGCAACTCAAATGTTTCAAAGATTCATTAACAGCATATTAGTCGACATGATACGGGATAACTCGATTATATTGTAAATGAACGACATTTTGATCGCCAACAAAAACACAGAACAGCATATGGATACATTAACCGAGGTATTCAGCATAGTGGTAAGAAACAAGTAAGAACTTAGAATGGACAAATGCGAGTTAATGCAGACAAGCATAACGTATTGGGGATTTTTGATAGCAGGAGAAGGTATAATAGTAGATGATAAGGGTCTGCAAGGGGTGAAGAACTACCCGATCCCAGATTAGACACAAGCAGTGCAAACTTTTTGGGACTATGTTTAGAATGTAAACATAAGTCTATGATCCCACTACTCACACGTATCGATAGATGCAAATGCATAAGCATCACCATGTCTCTAAGTTATAACAATAAATATTAATAGCCGCATTGACGAGGGCCAGGATGTATCTGAGTCCCCGCGTAGGAACCATATGAGATGCACAGACGATTTACCCCTCCCACGAGACCGACACATAAGTGTGCATATGATGATTACTAACGCACGGACAACTAAACATACACATGCTTCACTTACAAACGACGCAATAGATAAGTTAGATTTAAGGGATGTTTTTTATAGAATAAAAGAAGGATCGCTCGCAAGAGCGATTCAGTACATATACAAAATTACAAGCGTGCTTAACGAAGGTGTATAATCCTATACAGACTATGTTCAGTATTATTAAAGAATTCTCTCTACAAGCGAAACCCTTATACAATTTGTTAAAGATGGATGAGCTATTCAAGTTTGATGAATAGGAACTAATTTGCTTCCTTAACTTTTTTTTTTTTTTTTTATGCTTGGTTGGCATTTATTGGATCTTCTCTTAAAGAGACTAACAATAAATTTTTAAATCTTAATCTAGAGACTATTTTAATAAACTATCCCCTATTGGAGGTAGTTTGTGTTCTACGGCCCTTCAAGTCAGTCGCTGGGTTGGTAGGTTGTTTCTTCGCAGGCGAGAATGCGTTGCCAGCATGGTGAGAGATTTCGCAAGTTGGTTTGGGTGGGCAAGAAGCTTCTCAGAATATTTGCGCTTAAGTTCCTCTATTTCAGTTTCAACCAGTGGGATGCTGAGGTCGTTGTGGATACAATCATTGCGAATGTACCATGGCGCTCCAGTGATGGTTCTTAGGATTCTCGACTGTGATCTTTGGAGGATATCCACGCTGCTCGCACAAGCATTTCCCCATAGCTGCGAGCCATAGGTCCAGACAGGCTTTATGATGCTCTTGTACAGTAAGACTTTATATTCCAGCTTTTAGGGAACGGGAGTTAATTAGCCAGTGAAGGCTGTTGGCCTTAAGCTTTATCTGAAGTTTTTTCGAGTCTATGTGTTTGCGCCATGTGAGCTTTCCATCAAGGTGTACGCCAAGGTATACAACATCGTTTGATTGCGGGATCAAAGTCGCGTTTAGTGATAGCTGGGGACAGGTGCTTCTGTTGAGTGTGAACGTCACGTGCTTACACTTTTAATTAATACGCCAGTTTGCCAGCCACTCTTCCACGTCGGTAAGATGGCTTGCCAAAAGTCTTGTTGCGGTAATTGGACATCGTGATCTGCTTAATATTGCCGTATCATCCGCAAAAGTACTTATTGTAAGTCGAGAGTCTGTTGGTATGTCGGCAGTGTATAGTACGTATAGGAAAGGACCAAGAACACTTCCCTGCGGTACTCCGGCTCCTATGGTGAACTCTTCTGTTGTGTACTCATTTTGACGAACTGTAAATACTCTGTTACTGACGTAACTTTCTAGGACTTTGTGTGTATTTGGTGGAAGCATTGTCTTTATCTTGAATGTAAGACCGTCCAACCATACGCGGTCAAATGCTTGGGCAACATCTAGGAAAATGGCAGAGCAGTATTCGTGGTTTTCAAACGCAGTCCGAATATCTGAAGTTATGCGATTGACTTGCTCAATAGTCCCGTGTTTAGCTCGAAACCCAAATTGGTGTGATGGAATGATATTTTGCGCATGGGAATCAATTTTACGGAGTAAGATCTTCTCAAAAAGTTTTGATAAGCAAGGTAGCAGACTAATGGGTCTATATGATGACGCTTGGGTTTTATTCTTTCCTGGTTTATGGATCATTATGATTGTGGACTTTTTCCATTGGGTTGGGAAGTATCCACATCGCAGTACTGCCTTGGAAAGTCTTGAGATATATGTTATGGCAGGACTTGGAAGTTCCATAATCATTTTTGGCGTAATAAGATCATGTCCAGGCGCTTTTCTGGGTTGTAGATCTCCGATAGCATTTTTTATTTCAAGTGAATGAACTTTAATTGGGTGAGTTTGTGCGGCGATGGGAACCAATGGAAGTGCATAGCCATTAGTTGGTGGATTTGGCTGGAAGACATTTCTAAGGTGAAGTGCAAAGACATTTGCCTTGTCTTCGTCGCTGCGGGCCCAACTTCCACTCTGGTCCCTTAAAGGCGTGTCTACCTTTGCAGGGGGCTTTATGCTTGCATGTGCTCTCCATAGGGGAAATTTGGTGCTTGTAGGCGATAGTTTTTCTATGTAACGGCTATGGGCTAGCTGCTCTTCCGCTTCGAGTGCTTTGCGAAGTATGCGTTCCGCAAGTCTCAGACAATTTTTTGACGCAGGCGACCTATGGTGCTGCCATTCTCTTCTTGCACGCCGCTTTTCAGACACCAGTCGGTCTATGTAGCTGTTCTTTAATCTATTATCTTGCTTAGGTGTTATTGTTGTTGTTTGAGGGTTTGAATGATGAGCAGCAGCAGTAATGATAGAGTTGAGGGCTTGTACTGAGTTTTCAATGTCAACTTCGCTGTTTATGGTCGGGCTCAGCTCGATGTGACTGCTGATATATTTTTTGTATTTGAGCCAGTTTGTCTTGTGTGAAGTCAGTCTCCGAGGATATTGTCTGATCTGAGGGCACTCAAGAAGGGTGAATATTATTGGAGAATGGTCTGACGACAAGTCTGCAAGGGCTTCTGCAGTTACCAGGTTTTGTGGAACTTTTCTTGTTATAGCAAATCTATAAGATCGGGTATTTTCTTTGGATCTGCTGGCCAGTATGTAGGCCCTCCCGGAGATACATAGTCGAGTTTGTTTGATGCGCGCGTGAGAACGTTGTAGAGTTGCTTCCCCTTGGGATTAGTCAGTCTGGAGCCCCAGTGGGGATGTTTCGAGTTATAGTCACCCGCAGCGAAAAAGCGTTGACCAAGTGTATTAAAGAAATCTAGGAATTGTTTTTCTGATATCGCAAATCGTGGGGGACAGTAAACCGCAGACAGAGTGATATTGCCTCGTTTAGACTCTACGCATATCGATGTGGCTTGTAGGTAGGTTTCCGAATATCCCGTTAGTGGATAATGTTTGATGCGGCTTCTGACTAGGATACCAGTTCCGCCATGGGCTTTACCATCTGGGTGATTTGTGCCGTAAAATGCATATCCCGATAATTGGAAATTATATCGGTCCGTCAGATGAGTTTCCGCAAGAAGCATTATGTCGATTTCATTGTCTTGGATAAATTTGGATAACTCCACTTTGTGGCGAGGAATGCCATTTGCATTCCAGAGTGATACTCTCAGGAGAGCCATTATTTGGGTTGTTGCGAAGCGAGCAGTTGAATGAGAAGGCCTTGCATTCTCATCTGCTCTTGCATTGCGTTTTGCATATACACCATAAAATCTTTCAGGGTTTGTTGTAACGATAGAAACATGGCTTCTAAGCTACTTTGGTTTGATGGTTGCTCCACATGTTTTGCTGTCAGAGTCGGCTCAGTTCGAGTTTCGTGTGAAATCGTTCCTTGTTTCAAGACGCTTGCGAAAGAAACGCCTTGGGTAGTAGTCGATGGGGCAAAAGACGATCTCGTAGCTTTTGTGAAGAAGACTCCAGGGGTCGATTGCGAGGGTGTATACGTATTAAGGTTTCCATTGGAACGAGCAAATTCCGTGCGTGTATTAATCCTGCTCTTCAGATCTTTGTATACTTGGCAACCTCTGTAGTTTGCGGTGTGGTTACCTCCACAGTTACTGCATTTTTTGACTGTTGGATCCTCCTTGTTTGTGGGGCATGAGGCAGTATTGTGCAGCTCTCCGCATGCCACACAAACAGATCGCAGAGCGCAGTAGGATTTGGTGTGTCCAAATTCTTGGCAATTGGTACATTGCACTGGATTTGTGCGCTTGTGCGGTTCCTCTACAGTTACTCTGCGGTGCAATAAGTAAGGTAGTTCGTAAATGGGGTGCACCTTATTTTTGTAAGGAGCTATGTCTTCCGGGCTCAGCTCAACTTTGAAAAGCGGCTGGGGTTTTCTGTCTCTGTTTATTAAGTTTATTACGGACTTGACCTTAAATCCCTTTTCTTCCAAAGCATAAGCAACTTCCGTTGCAGGGACACTTGGTTCAATACCTTTGATTACAACTTGTAGGCCTTTGCTACTTTTTAGTTGGTAGGTGTAGTAGCTTTTATATTCAGCTCTTAAACATTTTTCGACAGCGCGATAGTCGTCATCGGTGTTAACTTGGAGCTTTGTTTCGCGTATGTGGCCTTTGCTGACAGATGTCACATAGAAGTTATTATTGCCTATTAGAGAGACAAGCTTTGTTACTAGGGCCGTACAGCTAGTATCCCTAATGTAGATTGGCGGAGGCTTTGGTTTTGCGGCACTTGCAGCTTTTTCTTCAGTCTCAGCGTCAGACTGTTTGGCAAGAATTTGGAACCTATTCCCAGTGAGGGGATCTTTGTCCGCAGGTTTATCGCTTGTTTTGTTCAATTTTGGTGTATTACCGCTTCTTTTGTTTTGAGGGCTTAATTTTCGTTTGTTTATTTTTACATACCGATCGATGCCGGTCTGCACATACGAGCGGGTGGTGGGTGTTGTGCTCACTTGTGTATGTGTTAGTGGGAGCGCATGCTGAGTTGACGCTGATTTCTGCATAGTTGTTGTTGTTGAGTTCGTACAGGTTGATTGCGCTGGAGTAAGCGTTACCGTACTTTTTGTTGCATTTGCCGAAAAGTTCATCATCGTGGGCTGAGGAGAGGGGGTGGGGCATTGGGAGCTCCACGTCGCGGTGGTAGTATGAGAGCTTACAGTCGCCGTGCTGGAGGGCTCGGGAGAGACAATTGCAAAATAAGCGTTGTTGCGCTGTATAGAAAGCCGGCGATCGTCTTTTTGTTGTTGCATTTGGGCATTGAGTTGGCTCTGACTCATGGTGTTGTTAGTGTTCTTTGCACTTGCATTTGCTGAATTTGTACGCGTAGTCATTCAATTAATTTAATTTAATTAAATATCAACTATTAGATATTATTGGACAACATAAGCACGAGTGCTTATGAATGTCCATTAAAGTCTTTTATCGCGAGTCGAAAGTTTTTGTTTTAACAACTGATTTTAAAGATTTTACAACGAATAAAACCGGAGCTCGACAAAAAAAAAAAACACGTCTTCACACTTCAACCGACAGCTTCCTTAACTTAAAGGGAAAGCTTTTAGAAGCACAGGTCCTATCAATATACAATCAAAAAGACGATATCGAATTGCACTGCGATGCTAGCGCAATAGAATTTGGTGTAGTACTCTTGCAAAGGAAGGAAGACAAGAAGTTACACCCAACAGCGCCAGAAACAGAAGCGACATATGTGATATTTCCTTGAAATTAAAAAGGAATACGCGTAAAGATATTATTTGAGGACAACTCGTCAACACTGACTCTAAGCAAAAATTTATCTTGGTCCTAGAATAGGAAGATGGGAATTAGAGCTACAAAAGTATGACTATGAATTGGTAAATAGGTCAGGTAAGAAAATGCAACATGTAAACGCATTAGGGGATAATTAAGTAATTTGCCAGAACAAGGATACAAGACTAAGGGATATCAGGAATATGTTAGATTAAAAAGCGCACAGTAAGACCAACGACGAAAAAGTACTATTTTATGTTTCAAAAGCCATGGAAAAGCATGTACTGTACAGATACTAAAATGAGTTGGTACATAGGCATAGGCAGAGACAAGATGATAAACACGATTTGGAACGCCAAAAATGAAAGAGAAAGTAACAGAGCATATAGAAAATTGTCTAAAGTGACTTTTTACTGCACAGCATTCCCAAGGGAAATAAGATTTTTGGTTCTATCCACATATATCACTATAGCCCGGTAGATTAAGGGAGAAGAAAGAATCACATTTTTGCGGTACTTGACGAAGACAACAAACACCAAGGAAGTTCTTGCAGCATTCAAGTATTAGATTCGGGTAATCAGCAAACTAAGATGTATAGTATTAGATAGGGATAGCTGTTTTACGAAGTAAGAGTTTAAGGAATTTTTTCGAGACGCAGGCAAATGTGGAATAAATCAACAGCAGCTTAAAACCGAGGATAGCTAAACTTACAGAACCAGAAAATAGACTAAATTGGGACTTAGTTATTCAGAAAGCTGTGCATTTTCTAAACAATACGGTACTTCAAAGTATTAAGCAGCTCCTAGCTAGATGCTTTTGGAAAAAGGAGAAATTAGCGATGATTTAAGAGAAACTAAGAAGAAAGAGCAGAGCTAGATACAGTTAGGGATATGATCTTAGAAGACGCGCAGAGTTTAGTCAGTCGCTGGCGCAAGCGTATAGTAAAAAGCAGGACAGCGAGATAAAGAAAATGCCAAAGGAGTTCAAGGCAGGTGACTATGTTTTGGTGAGAAATTTAGACAGCAGCGCCAAGGTTTCAAGGAAATCGCTACCGAAATACAAGGGGCAATATGGTTTAAAAAAAGGATTGGAAAATAACAGGTTTCTGCTAAAAGCCGTCTAAGACTGTCCTGCAATCCCTATTAGGGTGTATGGAGCGTGCAAAACATATGACATTGTATAAAAAGATAGAAACTGCATGTAAAATAAATTGTAGATAGTCCTAGTCCAATATCATGGTCAGGCTGGCCGAGTTGTTGTAGGCCGGTGGCGTATGCCCACATACATGTATACATAACTGACTGTGAGCAAGGAGATCTTGCTTTAGCGATTTCTCAAGCGCTTTTTCGAGTGCGGCTCTCTCAATTCACTATCAGAGGTGGGTGTGGATGTGAATCTGCCTTTGAGCAGGAAAGCCAGTTTGTGACGATCGACTGAATAAAGCACATGTGCAAAAGTGGAACAGTTTTTCGCCCACAATTCTCAAACAGCAAAGCTGCATTAATGGCCCTTGACGTTAGCACAAATAGAGCAAAACCGGGACAGCCGATTACTCCATATACTTGGCACTACTGATTAGCTCCTATCAGATAAAAGTCCTATAGGGGTGCCTATTGCGACTAGAAAACTCAAATTTAGAGAAACTTGTGAGGTATAACATATTCAGTTTATATATAGTATAGCTTAGTAGAGTAATAAGTTAGACAATATATAGTAAAAGGCAAATGAAGTGATCGCCCAGCCCTGAATTTTAGTTAAAACTAGTTCCAAAGAACTCGCATAGCACGCGTCCCATACACGACCGCGAGTATGAGTACACCACCCAAATACTCGGAAATAAACGAGAGGGAGAGAGACAGCAAGTGACGCCGAAGTTATGGAGTGGCAGCCTAGCTCGGCACTTGAGTTTTGAGCGGCGAACAGAGCAGATGTGTGACGCGAGGAGGAGCAACGAAACCAGTGAGACCCACGTGGACACCTAGAGACCCAGCTTGAGCTTTAACTGCTCGTTTCCGACAAAAGATCCTACCACGACCAACCACCCAGACTGACAGCAGCTTCGTCCAAAACCAGGGGGCAGGATAGCTACCACCACTTGACAAATTCCCAGTGCCCACCCTGGGATTCGTGACTCGTTGGCGGCGGATTGGAAACACCAGATTTACGACGTGTTTTGAAGAACTTACGGGCTAAGCTTATCAGATCCGCGAGCCGTAGGGAGTGTAGCGAATACAGCAACGACCTAGTAGTGGAGTGCGCTATAGGGTAAAGTGTGTGTAACCTCCAATATTGAAAACATTAAAGAAAGTTTCTCGCATAACTGCATCAACGTGTGTACCCTTCATTTGCCGACCAGGTGATACACCCATTATAGCACCATCACCGTCTCCTATCCAAGACCGTCTCTTTGAAATTGCTCAGTCTCTCGTGTACTAGTTGTATACCCACATTCAGTTTTCATTCAGTTGTAGAAAACCAAGGTATCTCCAAGGTATCTGAACAGGGTCGATACCCTACACTCAGCATTCTTTCCAAAGTATGCCAATGGATGTCGAGTGAACAGGGTAGATACCTTACACTCGCCTTTTCTCGAAGCATTCGAGACGTTCTTGAGTGAACAAGGAAGATACCCTACACTCGCCTTTTGTCGACGCATCCAAAACATTTTCGAGTGAACAGGGTAGATACCCTGCACTCGCCTTTTCTCGAAGCATCCGAGAAATTCTCGAGTGTGCAGGGACACTCATTCTCACCGGGTATCTCAGCGTCTTCGTATGTACAGGGTAGATACCCTACCCACCGCTTCTAAAGGTATCTCCGCTTCTCAAGATAAGTGTTTGTGTAGTTAAGAAATATTATATATAGTCTATCATCTCACCTATTTTGGGCCATATGCTCAACTCAGAGATCTCGGCACTTTAGAAATATTTATGCAAAGTGGCCTGGACGGACTGAGTCCTACCCCTACTACTTTACAAACTACCCACAAAACAGCCACGAACCGCTGAAGATCCATTTACACATGTGAAATCTCTAGTCTGTCCTGGCCCATTTTTAATTTTCAGAACAACGTCGGATGCCGCGAGACTTGGTATAAATAAATCGATCAGAAGGACACATTTGCAATAATAGGCCAGCATTTCCTATCTGACATTTCAACAGTCTCTGAAGTAGAGACTGTGTTGCTGTTTAAGTTTGTGCCACTTTTTTAGTTGTTTTAAATGGATGACCATCCTTTTTCTGTTTCAAAGAACGGACCTATTTTTGGTCTAAGTCTAACCCTTGGCGCCTGTCCTTTCTAGAAAACACTTCAAAGTTCAGACCTCAGTCTGTCACTTCAAAAACCTATACTTGGTCTCTCAAAGCGGCAAGCTCAGCAAAGACTTAACAGAATTTATATTAATTGATTGTTCTTAGCAAATGTGAACGTTATGCATAGTGTCCGTTGTACATCGAAATAGTTACAAAAATCCATATCCATGGTTCCATTATAAATTAGCTACACGCCGCGTGTAGAAACGGCAATCCTAAACAAAACGTAGTTCGTCCTGATAAATTTCACATCACAAATGTAACAAACAAAAAGTTAAATGTGGCATGTAGAAAAACTGTAGTGCTACGTGTAGAAGTAATAAAAGTAAACAGTAAAAAGTCAAATGATTTATGCTATGCTAAATTTAGTTTGTTTCCAAAACTACTCGAAAATTGGGGTTTTCCATATTAGAATTAAAATTTACACGAATCGATCCATTCGCTCATAGTCGCTTCTCCTTAATACTATGATTTACGGCAATGCTGCACGATTACTAAACACTAAACAAACGTTTCAACTGTCAAACATATAGAAATCTACATTTGTAAGTGGTAAGTAGTTTCTCAAAACACTTGAAAGATTAATTGACGCCCATCTAAGGCAGACTATCAACCCAACCCTACCAGCAAATACACAACATGCTTACAGCAAAGGCAGATCCCCCGAAACTGCCTTAGACTCCCTAGTTTCGAGGATTGAAAGTCGTGGGATCGTGGAATATGTTTAGATTCTAAACACATAAAGTACAGAGAAGTCCGGAATTATGCATGAGCGGTGCCCTCCGAACCACCCCAACGGAGGCGCTTAACACCATATTTCATCTTCTTCCTTTAGACTTAACGTCAAAACAGATAGCGAGCATCACATCCCTGAGATTAAGAGATTCTGCAGCCTGGAACGCGGGCAACTCGGGACACTCAACCAAACTCAATCATCAAACCACGGTTCCCGCCGTTACAGATTACTGCACTACGACGTCATTCCAGAAACTTTATGACGTCAATATACCTTGTAGACTCGACTGGGAGAACTTACCACCCAGCAGAGCTAATGCCAATAACATATACTCTGATGGATCTAAGCTCGACAACAAAGTAGGAGGGGGAGTTTTCTCCGCCGACCTAGATATGGAAGTATCTTTCGACTGACCATTGTAGCGTGTACCAAGCAGAACTGATGGGCATCCAGGAGGCCGCCAAATACATCAGCACACTCATGCTCGTAGAAAGGAATATATACATCTACTCAGACAGTCAAGCAGCTCTATGGGCACTTGACTCTTACACCAAAAATGCTAAAACGCTCACGGAATGCCGTAGATCCTTAAATGAGATCGCTCGGCATCTCTGCATCCACCTTATATGGGTGCCTGGTCACCGCAACATTGAGGGTAACCAGTCAGCTGACAGGCTGGCTAGACAGGGCACTACCATCCAGCTCCTCCCGGAGAAGAGCACGATAGGGATGCGCTTGGCCTCATATAAACTAATCACAAGATATGAAACCTGGCGCCTAGCTGCTGAACGACGGAGCAACTTTCCGGTTTGCGCTGTAGCTAGGGTCACGTGGCCCACGTTCGACCTAAAACGTACCACAAGCCTTTTACGCCAAAGTAGAGGAAACATATCACTTCTAGTCTGAGCCCTAACGGGGCACTGCCTTATCGGTAGACACGCAGCACTCTTGGGCGTCGCTTACAACGACTTCTGTAGAAGCTGCAAGTGAGAGGAAGAAGAGGAAACATTAGTGCATCTTAAATGCCACTGCCCAGCATTTAATAGAAGAAGACTCAACACACTTGGCCACCCCGTTTCACTCAACCTCTCGAAACTATCTGAGATAGAGATTCCGTCTCTACTAATATTTTTACTGATTTCACAATGGTTTAATCGGGAGGAACCCCCTTGGTTTAAATAGGGAATATATATGGTATCGCAATGGGCCTATCTTGGCCTAAGTGAAGGCAAAATTTGTTGTCCCTGGCCATCGCATCCTAACCTCACCTAAACTAAGTAGGTTTCACATATTTTGTTTTCTCTGTGTGCCCTTTAAAAATGACAAGGGGTCAGGGGGTGTATGAAGCAGGATGAAACACGATTTGAAAGTTTTCTTCATCCACTGTGAACGTCTAACGTCAACAAATAACAGTTGAATGGATTGCTTTGTATGCAACTGTTAATCAAAGTTGGCCTTCCACATGTCAAGCAGTATTCTCTCATAGTTGTCCCTTCACTTTATAGCCAGATTTTTGTTTCCATTTATAAAACAAGTAAGAAAGTCAGTCCGGCCCGAAGTCCACACCAAAGTTTTTATTTACCACACAAAGTGTTAAGGTGTGTTAGTGCTGCCCACCGTTGTTCCAGCCAGTGCGACCCCATCACAAATAAACCGAATATGGTCTTCGATTGAATCCCAATCAAAGTTTATTCGCTTGAATTATAAAATGTTATTGGAGAACTAAGTCCCAGAACAGCACCCGGGTATGACACAAATCGGGATTTTCCCGATTTAAAACTTTTCCCTTTTATTAGAACTCTGCACAGCCGTAGTCCGCCACTAATCTATGGAGCACTTCTATGGTGACCAGCGCTTGAGAATCAACAGTCATCAACAATCTGCATAAGATGCAGAGAAGTTGTAAAATCTGTATTAGCTGCGCTATCCGAACAATACCATCGGTGATGCCAAATACAATTTTTCAACTCCTACCACTCAATATATCAAGACACAAGGTTATCACTGCAACTCTAATCATTTATGTAGATTGGTAAAGGTTTCGGTCTTCCAGCATTTGGAGCTTTTTCTTCACTCTCAGAAATCATTTTTTCCACTTTGACCGAGCTGGTGTGCCTATCAACGTCATCATGCAAAGTCGAACGTACTTTGCTGGTATGGGAGGGCTTCAAAGAACTTTAACCTTATCGGGTTGTCAAAGGCGGCTATATAATCAACAAAAAGCCACACTGATAATGTTGAAACCAGAGCTGCAGACCACAAAAAATATTCGGATCTCCGGTACACTGCACATTGGGCCAGATTTCAGCTTAGGCGGCATAAATTCGAAAACCGTTGTTAGACAATTTGTTGCATTTTGGTTCATCAAAATAAGCAAAGCGTATATCGATACCTGGGTATCGATAGGCCGAAGCCCTGGGGCGCTCAAATTTTGGGCAGAATGGCAACGCTAGGAACCGAAACCGTTAGTGAGAGCGAAAGCCATAGCCGGTTCGCTCCGGGATCTTGGCGGGAGAGTCGAACCGGGTAATGTGTGGGCGGCGAGATGAAGTGCAGCTGGATCGGTCATTAACCCCCATGAAAGCTTGTAGTTGGAGTAGGTCAGGGCCGAAATGGGAATTGGACCGAATTAATATATATGGCTTACGACGGTTGCTGAGGGTATATTCGTCTGCAAGCAGGTGACGAAGAAAGCGCCTAAGCCAAGAGTTGTCGAAAGTGTACAGCAAAAGAAAAATTATTAATTATAATTTACATAAAAAATAATTTAATAAAAATTAGTGCCGAAAATATTCTCTAAGAATTCCTGTGTGTGCCGTAGTTTTCTTTCTGCAGATAAAAAAAGTGAGTAGAAGGGAATCGGCGTGTGGTCCAAAGTCCAGTGCAAAAATTATATAAATTTTTACAGCGTGGTCGGATTGCCGTGGTGTACCGGCCACGGATCATTTTTCCCTTGAGTGGATCCTCATCCCCAAGCACTTGGACAAAATTGCCCTATTGGCCAAGCAGCCCAGACCAAGACATCCATCGACAGTTGCTTTAGAGAAGATCAACCTCTCCGGTGTGTGTGTGCACGTGTGAGCGGCAGCGAGAGGATAGCGGCAGCGAGGTGCTATTGACGGCGCGGAGCTAAACCCAAAGTGAGTGTGTTCCGAGGCGAGCCAATCCGGAGTTCAAATTTCCGGGTTGGGTCTGCGAGGAACCAGCGTCAAAATCCCTTGCTCGCAATAAATGCTTGAGCCTGAAAGGAGAGAGAACTGCCAGTACCGAATACATTCCATTTTACTGGGGTGCGGGAATGACTTTATTTAATTAAATTACACAAAAGTCAGAATTATTTGAAACAATTTAAAATTAAAAGAAGGAGAAACCATCAGCTTGCATGCCTGTAATTAAGAGTAAGAAAGACAGAGAAAATTAGGATATAACGAAATAGTATTTATAAAATATTTAAAATCAAAGGATACAAAAATCATATTGTGAGGCCTTCAGCCAAAGCAGCCTGACCCAAATAAGTGTAAGCGTTATTACTTTCTGCTAGGGGACAGCCATCTGCAAATGAAAATTAAATTTAAATTAAAAGGTGCCAATAACAATTTTACAGCAGGCTTACTTGGAGAGCTCTTTAGGTAGGTTAAGCTAATTTTAAGATTGAATTGAACATTTGTTTATGCCCTTATTTTTTGTTGACGTCTCATATATATATATATACAAAAATATTTATTTGCATATAGTGGTGAACCTGTGAGAACAGTTATGATCGCAGAAATTGGGAGGTCGTGCTAGTTTAGGGTTTAAATTAATTTATGAAGCAAAAGATCTAGGTTAAGTGAAGTCGCTAAATGTCAATCAAAAGTTTGTCAAATAAATTTATGTGCATGATATGAATCGAGCCATGATGTGCTAAGGTCTTATGGGAGGGGGAGATGAAACCGGACGTAACCGCCTTGGCCTAACGTAGCCTGGGAGAAGGAAAGGGGTTGGCACAAGGGCAGTCGGAGAATGGTTCCACTGCAGGTAGGGTGGGTACGCCCGAATCCAGGATTGGATTCGATTTTGGACGGAGCGGAGAATTTTGTTGTATTTGGTTTTGTGTGAGGATAGGTTAGGATGTCCCTTTTTGGAGATGTTGTTTTTCTTTTTATGTTTTTTTTTGTTTGAGTTTGTATGTAGACGTATATCGAGTGAAGATTTTATTGTTTGAATCGCAGGGCTTTGGGATGGACACCACCCCTGGGGTTGACTGAGCCAGCCGGCATAGCCCCCAAAAGATAAAGTCGGTTCGTAACAAATTGCAATTTGGCACATTTGATAGACATCAAGTGTAATATATTTGGGCAAAGTTGTACAACAATTCGACTACGCCCACACCGCTCTTCTGGGATGGGGCTGAATTTTACCTGGTTTTTTAAAACTTATGAAAAGAGGCATTAATAACACAGGTGATAAATTGGAACAAGCTTAAAGTTGAGTGACTGTTTCGTGTTTTTTAACACAACAAGCAGCTGACTTAACAATTGACTTTGCAGCCCTGCTAAAATCCAGGGCAGCACAGAAATTAAAACGCATAGTGTATGCTCTTTCAGAATATTTGATCAAAGTTACGATTTGTTTCCATAAAAATTTTGAATTTATGCCGCCCAAAGTGAAATCTGGCCCAATGTGCACTGTCTCGAACCCAAATTAACGAATGGTTCAGGTTCGTTAATTTGGGGTTCGAGGTTTTTGGGAGAAGGTTTTGGTTTGAACCTTGGTTCAGTCCACTTTATTTACAACATTACTAATTTTTGTCTTCTATGTGTTTTTAAAACAGCATTCGACCTAAAAACTCCCCAAATTGAATGGGAACCGAGTGGTATTTGGGTCGGAATTGGAATGGAATATATAATTTACAGTTTAGTGATATTCTATTTCGTGGCTTACATAGAAACATATTACCAAAATAATGTTAGACTCTTGCTTTTGAGAATTATTCAAGAAGCTTTAGAGTCGAGGAGCTTTAAAAACAGACTGTTTTGGGTAGGGATTTTAAAATGAAATCTAATCGTTTTGCCAGATTTATTTATCCACTCAACTGCCCATTTTAAGAGTCAGTCGCATTAAATAACTGATGAAGTCGGTAGACAGAAGGTCAAATTTTTGTGTCAGTTTCGTTGAACTGAACCGAAATTTTGGATTTGGGTTCTTGGGTTCAGCTTTAATTTTTAAAGAGGTTCGGTTCAAGGTTTAAGGTCATAGTAAAATAAAAGTCGGAATTCCGGGCTCGAACCGGTTCGGTTTAAAACCGGATTGTAGCTCTGGTTGAATTACTTCGCGCACTTTAGGCCTAAGACCTTCACATGGGATGCATAACAGAACTTTATATGCAATGGGTAGGCTGATCCCAGGACAATTAGCGCAAACTAAAGGGTCTCCTTTTTAATATTGCGCAAAGAACACTTAGATTATAATCTTTAGGCTTGCTTTCTGCATAGGACTATACACCTTTGTTGAGCACGGTTGTAAATTTGTGGTTGTACTGAATCGCTCTTGAGAGCTATCTTTCTTTTATTTCATAAAATTCATCCCTTAAATCTAACTGATTTATTGATTCGTTTGAAAGACGAAGTATGTGTATGTGCGTTGGTGATTATCATTTGCACACATATGTGTCGCTCTAGTGGAGGGGTACCTTGCCTGTGCATCTCAAATGGTTCCTACGCGTGGGGTCAGATTCATCCTGACCCTCATCAACCATGTTTAACCATAAACATTGACTTGTTTATGGTTTATACCTATGACATCTCTCGCTATGTGTGAGTCTTGGGATCGTGGACATATGTTTTACTTCTAATCACCCTCTTTGGACCATTATCGACATAGTAGTTGGCACCTTACCATTTCCTCGCCGCCAGTCTTGAACAGTTCAGCGGGCAGCTCATCAGCGCCAGCAGATGTGTTATTGTTTAGAGTTTTTATAAAAATTCAAAGTTCATTATGGGCCGGTGGGTTAATTTATTAACCATCGATTGGTGGTTAATGGCATGTTGCAACTTAGCTGAAATAACTGTTTCTACATCAGTCTTTGAGCTATCATCAATATCATTTAATTGTATGCCATCTCTTGACTCTCCTTCTTTTTTCACTGGTTCCGATGCCGTTTTCGATGTTGTTGACTCCTGTTTCATCTGCTCTTTGTTTTTTGCAGCTGTGTTGCTTCCAATAGCCTGGGCTGTTCTGGGTATTGTGCATTCTCTGCTGGGAAGTCATCCTACTCTGACAGAGCATGTGGTTTGCTATCCTTCGTAAAGCAGGGACTCCGTTGCGCAAAAGACACCGATTGGATTTCTAATATTCAGTGATTGGAAAGTTACTATTTTATTTACATTTATTACTAATATCCAGTGATAGGAAAGGTACTCATTTTTTCACCTGGGCAAGGTGCAAGGTAGCAGTCAAAAAATATATCTATGCTAGGTAAAAGGTATACGAAATTTCCATTACCTAGTTAAAGGTTAAGGGAACAAAAAACATAATTTTTACCAAGCCTTTTAAAGCAATTTGTATCCAACAACACCGATCTATTTCGTAACATGAACTGTCCAACATTGCGATTTCTTCGGAATTTCAAAAGATTCTTGGGTATTAATCATTTCAGAATGCATGTGAGTCTCTTTCAAGCGAAGAAAGACCAATGGCCAGAAGACAGTGTCATAAGCTTAAAAAAAAAAATTGTTCATTAGATGTCGCGAGGCGGAATCCAACCCACGACCTTTGCACAGTAGGCAAACAAATTCCCAAATCTATCCACAAGGTATTCAAAATGCAATGTATTTTAGAATTATTTCTTTGGACTCATATGCAGCCTATTAACTTCGTGTCAGTCCATATATTACATTTCTTGGTCCCAGCTACACACTTATTTTTGAAGCATGTACTGTTGCTGTTGAGCAGCGGCTGCTACGCTCTTTAAATGTGAAGAATTACCTAGTTTGTTCTTTTCCTTTATTTAGGCCCGATTTCTCAAAGGTTCCGGTTAGCCAACCACCGGTCAGAATTGTTCGTCAAGATGACGAGCGGTTAAGTCATTTGCTTTTCTCAGCAGCAGTTTTGCCTGATATCGATTAATGCCCATCGCTGCTTAATGGTGACCATACATATCTCCCTGAACCATCTTGCAATATTTATTGGATGCTCTGCCTCTTTGAATTGCATTTCCATTGCGTGGAGTTGGAAAATTTCTTTTATTCATAAACATTTTGTGTTGCAGCAAATAATAAAATAAACAAAGCGAGTGTGCGGCTAGCTATTAGTATATCGATCATTTCATCGGGGCAGAGCTCGCTGTTAAAGTTGATCGGTGGATAAGCAGCGGTTAAGTTTGATTCTCCATACATCATGAGACACTCAAATTCGGTTAAACTGCCTGTCAAGATGACCCATCGGACTTTGAGAAATCTGGACTTAGTGAGGGTTTGAAGAAGAAGAACACAATGTACAGTATGTAGATGGCGGAAATTTCAACATGAATTTAAATATCTTACCATCTTCTCAACGTTCCACCTAAGTGGACTGCTATTCTTACGCAGTGTTCATGGGATAAAGGCTATCCCAGCAAATTACGGAATGTTTCTTGCCAAACGCAAATAGGCGTCGGGAAAAAAAATAACCGAAAGTGGATCTATCGCAGAGTGTATGTGAGAGGTTAGCCCTACAAGTTAGATAGCCAATTAGCTAACTGGTATTAATAACTGTGTTGGCTTGAGTATTTATACTAGGATGTGAACTGGTAGTTCTAACTGGTCAGCAAAATCGTCAGTACTACCATATACAATACCCTTACATTAATAAAAATCGAGAAAGCTAAGCTAACTTCGTCTGTGCCAAAGTTTTTATACACTTGCAAGTGCTCGCTTACATATTTTCAAAAAAAAAAAACTCTTTTTCCCTTTTTTCGACTGATCGTTCTTATGGGAGCTATATGATATAGTCATCCGATTTGGCCAAAAATTTGCAAAATTATGTGAAAGCATGTGAAACAAACCAAAATTGCAGGATGCTACCATTAAAAACATTAAGTTTTTCTAACTAAAACTGTTTTTCAGACCTATCTTTTGTTTGGCAGCTATACCAAATAGTTGTTCGATTTTAACACAACTCTGTGGAATTATAACAAAGCATAGAAAACCTACGATTACAAAGTTTGGAGACTTTTCCATTAAAAAGAATAAAGTTTTTTCACTAAAACTAGTTTTCCGACCGATTGTTCTTATGGAAGCTATGCGATATAGTCATCCGATCCGTTCGGTTCCGATATATTTGTAGTGTGCAGCAAAAAGAAGACTCTGTGCTAAATTTCAGCTCGAAAGTTTTAAAACTGAAAGACTAGTTCGCGTAGAAACAGACAGACGGACGGACGGACAGACGGGCGGACAAAGCTCGTCACCCTGATCAAGAATATATATAATTTATGGGGTCGGAAATAAATATTTCTATGCGTTGCAAACTTCTGGGCAAAATTATGATACCTTTTGCTAGGGTATAAAAACACTGGAAAATGGAAAAAATAATAATTTAATGAGTTTAATTCATTTTAGCCTTGTTGTTTCATTCTTTAGACATTATCAATTATATTACTTAATATTTCACACCGATATTATAATTATTTAAGAGTTAATCTTTTTTTTAAAGAACGCAATAGTAGGAGGCTCTACCCACGACAAGCTTGAAATAGCGGAGCAAGCATCAAATCACCAATCTCATTCAAAGAATTTTCACTTTGATTTTTTTTCCTTGGAATTCGTTCATATTGGATCTTGCAAAGTCATCCAACTGCCTATTATTTCTTAGTGTAGCTTGTAAGTTTCGTTTTTCTGCTGACACTAAGTTCTGAATTCTTCATTTATTCATATTTATTAAATTTCAATATTGTTTTGAACAAAGAGCTGCAAAACTTACTAACCGTTCACGTCGACGACTACGCGTGGAATGGCCGAATTTATCGAGAATTTGTATCGTCTCAGTTATAATTTGCGATAGGCCTAACCACAAGAATAACTTGATCACGAAGTCGTCATGTTAGGCATACGCAAATTATACTGAAACTTACATGTGCTTGTATTTGTGAAATCAAAAATTTATAGTTGGATTGGTGACTTTCGGTATCGATTTCTTGCTGTTATGTCTCTAATACATACATTCATATGTATATCTCAAAATTTACTTGTGAGAATAAATTAGTTTAAAGCTATTGGTCAGAAATCATAACTTAACTTGTATGCTTATGTAAGTCAGATATACAATTTGCCGGTAAGTGTTTATATCCTTTTCATATTTCATTCATTTCACACAATCACATTCGCTTTCACTTCAAATCAATCGAATGTGAACCGATGAAAAATATTGAGATGTAAGCTTGTAAGTGTCTGCGCTTATATCTTGACAAAGTTTAAATGTGAAGTAGAAAAGGCGCTTTCAGTTTAGTTAAACACAGCCGAGTTGAGTGCATTGTCCGGTAGGAAAATAAAACACGGCTTAAGAATTGCATCTGTACACTTGGAATAAGTATGTATGAAAGTGTTAACTGTACTTTTGATTTAGAGCTTTTAGATTTCATTGGTGACTATTTTTTCGTAGATCCATACACATTAATATGTATTGTTCAATACAATGAATTATTCTTATTGATCGCAATTGATATATAAGAATGTACTTTCATTGTTACGAAGTGATTGTGTAATCCATTTTGCGCAGCATAAAATCAACACTTACTGTTGCTAAGCGAAGTTTTTAACTTTATAACCTGAAAAAGCCAGATCTAATGTTGTCCTGGTGTTATTGCTATTGTCGTGCGCTATCTGTTTATATGAAAAAATAAACCCTTCTGAACATTACTTCTGCATACATACATATGTACTCTGAATTAATTTTAACTGTACTTGTGATCTTGAGCTCTGAAGCTTAATGAATTAATCGGTGATTATTCTTTAATACATACATATGTATGAAAAGAGTTTTTTTTTTAGATACTTTCTGATGTGATTAAAAAACATACACAATATTAAAAGAAAAATGTATGAAATCTTTGAGTCGATAGAACGATCTATGTATGTATGCAATGTAATGTTTCAAGAACAAATGTTTCCTACGCTGGGTCCAATTTTTGCATTCTCTCCAACATATCGTCCGGTATGTTACGAATAAATTCTTCAATGTTGGCTTTCAGTGCGGGCTTGTCGCTATGGACATGAGCCTTAACATAGCCCCACAAAAAGTGGTCTAAGTAGTCTAGACTTTATTGACAGCCCCAAACGCGAATTAAACGGTTTAGCGAACTCGCCTCTCAATTGGCCCATTACCAGCGGCGTAATACTTTCTGTCGAAAGTAAGCATTAAGCCTGACGGAAAAGTAATGAACTTAAACTGCTGCTTTTTATATCCTTGCAAAGGGTATTATAATTTTGTCCAGAAGGTGCAACGCATTGAAATATTCATTTCCGACCTCATAAACTATATATATTCTTGATCAGGGTGACGAGCTGAGTCGATTGAGCTTTGTCTATATCTCATAGCTCCCATAGGAACAATCGGTCGGAAAACTAGTTTTAGTGAGAAACACTTGTTTCTTTTCAACGAAAACATCTCCAAACTTTGTAATTGTAGGTTCACTATGTTTCTTTTTATAGTTTTACCAAGTTTTATTAAAATCGGACAACTATATGATAAAGCTGCCATACAAAAGATAGGTCTGATAAACAGTTTTAGTTAGAAAATTTTTTTATTTTTAATGGTAGCATCCAGCGATTTTGTATTTGTTTGTTTCACATAGTTTTACAAATTTTTGGCCAAGTCGGATGGCTATATCGTATAGCTCCCATACGAACGATCGGTCGGAAAATGGGAAAAGGAGTATTTTTGAAAAAATTTAAGCGAGCACTAGCAAGGGTATATAAACTTCGGCACAGCCGAAGTTAGCTTAGCTTTCTCGTAACAGGCAGAAGGAAGCATTTTCGACCCTATAAAAATATTCTATATATACATTCTTGATCAGCATCAACAGCCGAGTCATGTCCGTCCGTATTTTATATTTATAGTAGTCATATAGTCTTGCGGTATTTCCGCAAGCTTGTCTTTGCAAGCGCGTAGTTCTAGTTGTATTCGTCGCTTCGGTTCACGCTAGAGCTTTTTGGAAAGCTCTTTTCACGCGCTAACACGTGTTTGATTTATTGTTGTTTGTTTTTAGTCGTTCGTGAGTTATAGCGTCGCAAACATGGAGCAAAATAAAGAGAAAATACGGCATATTTTACAGTACTACTACGATAAAGGCAAAAATGCATCTCATGCTGCCAATAAAATTTGTGCAGTTTATGGACCCGATACAGTTTCCATTTCCACCGCACAACGATGGTTTCAACGTTTTCGTTCTGGTGCAGAGGTGATCGAAGATGTAAATTGCGATAAAATCGCTGAATTGATCGAAAGAGACCGGCATAGTAGCAGCCGTAGCATCGGCCAAGAGCTGGGCATGAGTCATCAAACCGTTATAAACCATTTGAAGAAGCTTGGATTCAAAAAGAGGCTCGATGTATGGGTGCCACACGACTTGACGCAAAAAAACATTTTGGCTCGTATGGATGCATGCGAATCGCTTCTGAATCGCAACAAAATCGACCCGTTTTTGAAGCGGATGGTGACTGGCGATGAAAAGTGGGTCACTTACGACAACGTGAAGCGCAAACGGTCCTGGTCGAAAAGCGGTGAAGCTGCCCAGACGGTGGCCAAGCCAGGATTGACGGCCAGGAAGGTTCTTCTGTGTGTTTGGTGGGATTGGCAGGGAATCATCCACTATGAGCTGCTCCCCTATGGCCAAACGCTCAATTCGGACCTGTACTGCCAACTGGACCGCTTGAATGCAGCACTCATGCAGAAGAGGCCATCTTTGATCAACAGAGGCCGAATTGTCTTCCATCAGGACAACGCCAGGCCACACACATTTTTAGTGACGCGCCAGAAGCTCCGGGAGCTCGGATGGTAGGTTCTTTTGCATCCACCGTATAGTCCGGATCTCGCACCAAGTGATTACCACCTATTTCTGTCCTTGGCGAACGAGCTTGATAGTCGGAAGTTGGCCACAAGAGAGTCCTGTGAAAATTGGCTCTCCGAGTTTTTTGACAATAGGGAAGCGAGCTTCTATAAGAGGGGCATTATGAAGTTGGCATCTCGTTGGGAACTCGTCATCGAACAAAACGGCGCATATTTGACTTAAATCGCATTATTATAACCAATTTTATTAACAATTGAAAATTCAATAAAAATACCGCAAGATTTTTTTGAATAGGTGCAATTATCCAAATTATACTGTACTACTACTGGGACATGAAATGACAATAGGGACAACTCTTTACAGACTTATGGTACCAATAAATATACCATTCCATTGAAATTGGACACTAGGGCGCACTTTTTTTGTATGGAAAAATACAGGTCAAGCTGGCGCCCCCTGATTCGATAGATTATGGTGTATATTTAACTAAAAAATAAGTTCTAAAAGTTATGATTTAGTAAACGCGCCGCCGGGGCTCCAAAGTTTTTGATATTACTCATACGCAGTGTTGCCATTTTTTAACTTTATTTATTTCTGTAGTTGGCGTCGACATCAAACAAAATTTTTTCATGTTTTCAAAAGGTTGCTCTGATTTAAACTATAGTTTGCAAAGCATAGGTGAATATACCAAATAAAATGATTTATTCTCACTAACTTAATTAGTAAAAACAGTTGGAGGAATAAACATACTCTTAAGCTTTAAACCACTTCGTGGAGGACTAACATGTCGCGATGATCAAAGCATCTCATGTATTGGGATTTGGCCACTAAAAAGCATTTCGATGCTAGCCGGCACCTGCTGCATCTGTATTGTTTGGGACCTTTTCGATATCCATTCCCCCAATCCCAAGCGCACACCATCGTTTGCTCTATATGTAGAAATACTTCCTATTTTCGGATAACGAGCGACAGCACAAGATGTTTCGTGTGTCCTATGTCTATATAGACCGCACCGATCTTACGAAACCTTAAGTGTGCTACAAGCTTCCAGAAAAGCCTCATTGAATTAAGGAATGGAAAACTTGGGGGGACTTGTCGCTTGGGACTCTCTGGCATCATAAAGCAACCAAACTGATTCTTGATTCCTTCTAAACATTAAATCCTACACATACAAATTTAATAAGAATCCCTTAATCTTCCTCTCCGCCAAAAGTTGTAGTATAAAAATAAAAATCAGAACCAAGCAAAGCAACATAAAAAAAATCAACCAACAAAAACCAAAAACAAATTAGTTCGAAAAAAGATCTTTAATTATACTCTTTTAAAAGTGTTTTTTTCGACAGACTGGATACGAATTTCTGTGGTCTTCAATACATTGTAACACACATTGCTGCTGATGTTCATTAACTGTGATTTTGCCACTCTAATCTTCCATAGTCTTGGGATTGGAACGTTATTCCAGTTTTATTTTTTTGCACTGAACCTGGCCTTTTCTTCAAGCTCATATTCAGAATCCACATCATCTTGTTCCTAAGCCTCAGTCTCCATTTCCATTTCTTCTTCCTCTTGAGTTTTTGGATCCTAAATCGTGGACGATGTGTCTTAAGCTTTTGACTGGGGCTTGAGCGTCCGTCCATAAATAGTGCAGTTGGTGGGGCAACTACATTCGCATCCGGAAGGATGAATCCGGATGTAAAATAAAAGCACAGATAGTACATCTCTTTTACAAAGCAGCCCAACTGACTCGACAAAACTTGGACTTAATGCGCCCACCAAGAATGCGGAGGTTCCTTGTCCATTTTTGTTTACAATTGGGGAATTCTAATATGAAATTCGAAATTGTTTGCCCGACTTTCAAAAATTGACAGCTCGAACCATTTAGCACAGATCTCATTATTGGAAATTCGATGCAGACTACGAGGCGTATGGGTAATTTTTAGAGCAAACTTTATGGCCTCGGCGCTCCTATTAAAACAGTTTTTTTTTTTTGGTTATAATTTTTAATATTTATAATGCAAGAGGAATCGATTAAGGGTGCGCCCCTGGACACAGTAAAATTTGGTTATCAGTAGACAAAACTTCGGACAAAATTGTCAAATACATAACAAATCTCATAGTCAATTAAGTTTTCCAATATCAATACAATGTCTTGAATTGAATGCAATACTATTATATTGATCTTAATTGGTCGGTGAAGGAATAACTCCTAAATTAAATACTGTATACATTCGACATATCCTCTGAATACTGAAAGATTGCACTTCAAGCTTTGCACGAAGTCTACGTACGCTGCACATTTGTCAGAACCGGCCGGATCGGATGACTTAAACAAACAGCTGCCATAGCAACGATCGTTCGAAAAACTAGTTCTAGTGAGAACATCTTTTTTGTTTCCAAAACAAACGTCTCCAAGCTCCGTAATTACTTGTTTTCAATTCTTATCTGTGATTCTGCCAAGTTTGGTCGAAATCGGACATCAATATAGTATAGAAAAGTAAGGTTAGAAAAATAGTCTTCGTCAAAAATCTTTTTTTCAATGTAACCCCCTTTAAAATTGGCAAATATTTATTTATTAAGCTTTCACACATTTCGTCATAGTTTTGTCAACATCGGATGACTATAACCTATAACTAATTACAGATAGTCATAGAAATGATAGATCGAGAAACTAGTTTTAGTGAGAAAAACCTTTTTGTTTTCACAGAAACTTTGAATTTCTTAGTTTGCTGTGCTTTCCCATGATTCCATTAAGTTTGATCGAAATCGGACATCTATGTAGAACAGATGTCTCAAAAAATGAGTCAGAAAGTAGTCTTAGTGAGAAACACTTTTTTGTTTTCAAGAAAAACGCCTCCAAACTTTGTAATCCTTAGTTTGCTATGCATTCCCATGATTCCATCAAGTTTGGTCGAAATCGGACATCTATATAGTAAAGCTGTCATACAAAAGTAGAGTCAAGTACATAGTCTTATTGAGAAAAATTTGTTTGTTTTCAGTGGATATGTCCTTCAAATTAGTTAACATGCTGCAAGGGTATACAAACTTCGGCCGAGCCGAAGTTAACTTTCCTCTATTTTTTCTCTACTATTTCTGGTTTTAACGGTCGAAACGATATTAAAATAATTCTAATACTTACTTTATTTCAGAATATGTCTGGCCGAGGAAATTTGTTAAGTTTGTTTAATAAGAAAGCTGATGCTTCTGAAGTTACGTCCTCAAGTGGAGAGCTTGCTAAGGACAGTGGCTTGGATGCTGACCAGTCTGCTTCCAGTGGAGAGTTTCAGCGGCCTTCTAGGGAGAAGATTGCCAGTGATGTCTCAGATGCGCTTCAAAAAGTTAGCATTTCATTTGGTCGTGGTCGCGCACAACTGCTCAAAAACTTTAAATGTGATGACCAGCAATTGGGGGATTGCTCTCCTCTTCAAAGATATGTTTCAACACCATCGGAAGACTTATTAAGCGACGTATCCGCAAGTAAAACTGAAAGTATTTCCGAACACGCATTGGAAACTAGTGTCGAAACGGACGTTGATATCTCTCGAAATGAAAAGGAGGATTTCTTTAATCCAGACATAATTCATGGTAGCAAAGGTAAGTTTTATTTTATGGGAAAGTAGTAGCTTACGTTCTGCAAGCCAGATAGAAACTGAAAGATACCTGATGCACATCTGAATTTCACAATATTATTAGTTCTCACATTTTCGCTTCTGCGTCCAATTTTATTGGACGGCATTAATATATGGATTCAATAGTAATTACATTCGTTCAGAATCAGGTATGGAAACGAATGAAACTTCACAGAGTCTGTAATTCGTGATCTTAAACTGAACTTTAATAGAAAACTTACATTGAACCAGTGTTCTTTCGGAAATACAATTTCATTTGTTCGATAATTATTTTTATATCCTTGCAAAGGGTATTATTATTTTGCCCAGAAGTTTGCAACGCATAGAAATATTCATTTCCGACCCCATAAAATATATATATTCGTGATCAGGGTGACGAGCTGAGTCGATTGAGCTTTGTCCGTCCGTTTGTCTGTCTGTTTCTACGCGAACTAGTCTCTCAGTATTGAAGCTATCGAGCTGAAATTTTGCACAGAGTCTCTTTTTTGCTGCACACTACTAATACGTCGGAACCGACCGGATCGGATGACAATATAATATAGCTCCCATACCAACGATCGGTCGGAGAATGGGTCGTTGTGGGAAACAAATTATTTTTGAAAACATTTAAGTTAGCATTTGCAAAGGCATTAAAACTTCGGCACATTCGACGTTAGCTTAGCTTTCTCTTTAGTTATATGTAAGTCCATGGAAGATATACTCACACATACTCTGTTCCTGCCAATTTTGTATAAGTGGTATCTATCAACATCATCGGCAATTAGAAATTGTTAACGCATCGACATCGACATTCGTTTCGAAAAGCAACAATCTGCCACCTAAGCACTTTAAGAACTTGTTTCTGTTTGTTTAGCGCTTCTGTTTTTACGCAAACTAGTCAATCAGTTTTGAAGCTATCGAGGTAAGACTTTACACATTGTCAAAATAATATATTATTATATTATTACATTGTATATTCTCAATTCGGAAACGGAAATGATTCATGTTCCCGTAACACAAATAAGAAACGATTTTCGTTTTTAAAGGTCATGCTTGCTAAAATGAAAGGTAGTTGGCAAATTACGCCCTCGTCCAGTTGCTAAATGTAAGTTAAGTTAATTTTCCGTAACTCTCTAATCAGTTTAGAATTTGATTTGAAGTCTTGAACTGAGCTATAAATAATTTTTTGTTCAATGTGTTGAGCATTTATCAGTGCCAGCAAAAACGAAATACAAAAGGGAAATGTCAGCTTCTCAAATTTTAGAATACTTTATTTTCGATCGTTTCGGTTGGATATATATCTTATTTCGCTCGTGCCAATTTCGTTTGCTCAGTGGTTTTCCAAAGTAAGAGCATTTTTATTCGGAATTGAGAACAGCAAAACCAAACCGAAGCAAACTTATGTGCAGCTTACTTTTCTAAAAGAAGTGAAATCGAGAACATGCCTGTAAACTTTATTATATATACCCTGGCTGAGGTTATATTAAAATTGTCCAGATACTTGTAATGCATGGAAGGAAGCATTTTCGACAATATAAAGTACATATAATCTTGATCGGCATGACGAGCTGAGACGATTCAGTCTAAATGTCTGTCCGTCCATTTGTTTCTATGATATCTCCTCCGGCAGCTCGAAAAATATCTTCATAAAACTGTCCACGAAGTCTAGTGTTACAAATACGCTGTACATTTGTCGGAACCGGCCGGATCGTACACCAACAATATAGCTGCAAACCTCGAACAAATCAGGAGGGGTTCGCTCCGGAGTTCGAACCCGCGAAAAATTTGTAGGTTCGGGTTCACGGAGCGGGTTCGGAAGGTCGCGAACCCACGTTCAGGTTCGAACCGTGGTTCAGACATTACTTTTGCTATTTTTGTTGGATCCAAAAATAAATGTTAGAATTGGGACTGAACTTAAAATGTGTTAAGATGTTACAGTATTATGACGAAGACTTCAGAACTTGTGTGCGACAAGTGAACCAAGATGAGTAGAGATCGCCTGGAAGAATGAGAAAGAAATATATTTTTGAACTGAACTCGTCACCCTTTTTAAAATTGTTTTTTTCCGGTTCAGTTTCGGGTCCGGCGGGGAAAAATTTTGTTGTTCCGGTTCGGGTTCGGTGCCGAATTCACAAAAAACCCGGAGTCTCCGACTCTGCAGCGGTTCGACTCCGCACCGGTTTGCAGCTCTGGTTAAAACAAGAAGAAAAGTCGGTCAAGCCCGACTATAACATACTCTGTACCAACGAAATTATACGCTCAGCATACATTTTAGTGCTACAGTAGCAGTTGAAAGCAGCGCTGCCGCAGCGAGCAGTCTTTTGATCATAGCTCGATAACCGTACATCCGATCTTCACCATTCAAATTCACCATGACGGATCAATAAGTTATTCTGATTACTAAGTATGACCCGAAGGAACGAACCATCTATCTTAAAAACTGTGGGAGAAATGACTTTCAAAATTGCGGTGGCGGAAGGGGGCATGGTCAAAATTGAAAATAAACTTGATCTGCCTGCATACATAAGAAGCATATGTCCCATTCATGTCAAACTTCTATCTCTTACCATCTCTGAGATCTGTGCGTTCATAAGGGCAGACAGACGGACATGACTCTTAAGGGTCGGAGATGCTTTCTTCTGTATGTTACATACTTTTGCACAAACTTATAATACTGTGTACCTACGGTACTGAGAATAAAAGTTTTAGTGAGAAAAACTATTTTTATACCCATTACTCGTAGAGTAAAAAGGGTATACTAAAGTCGTGGAAATGTATGTAACAGGCAGAAGGAATCATCTCCGATATCATAAAGTATATATATTCTTCATCAGCATCAACAGCCGAGTCGGTATAGCCATGTCCGTCTGTACGTCCGTCCGTCTGTATGAACACCTAGATCTCAGAGACTAAAAGAGCTAGAGCAACCAAATTTTAGATGTAAGCTAGTATTGTCTGTAGGCAGATCAAGTTTGTTTCAAATTTTGGCCACGCCCCCTCCCGCCTCCGCAATAAAAAATGTTGAACATCTCCTACAACTTGTAAGCTATCGAGCTCAGATTTTGCAGTACAGTGCATGTGGCCAATATGTACAATCTCATAAAGATCGGATAATAAATGGCAGAGTTAAAAAACGTTGCATACTTATCTGAGCCGCATTACACTGATATTAAACACTTATTGCTTTGAGTAACGGGTATTTCGAAGTCGGGCTAGGCCGACTTTAACTTACGCCCTCGTTTTTGATGGAAACTTTAGCAGACTTCTTATATGTAAGTTTTCAACAGGGTTCGTAAATAACACCATTAAAATACATTTAAAAAAAAAACAATTTATCTATAAATAAAAAAACAGAGTTTTCCAACATGTTTTGGACAGTGTTACATATAATTTTTGCCATAATTCCGTACTCTGATAAGTAGACCTCTTATTTTGCATGTTTTCTAATCAATTTTAATCCAAGTAGACTAGGCCAAATGTGCATTTAACAAATCTCTTCGTTACATTTGTCTTTTGCTGACTTTCCAACGATTTAAATAATACTTAAAATCATCTTGAAATTAAATGCAGATATTTTGTTATTTTATTAACGTAAGGAGTCAGTATAAAATATAGTGTTGTGTACATTTTCTTTGGATTACTTGGATCAAAATCGATTTGAAAATATGCAAAATCCGAGGTCTACTGATAAATAACACAAGGCAGTTAAAACAGTTCTAACACAAGCATTGTTATCTCAATAGAAAACATGTTATTTTACATTTTGAACACGAAAGCAAAAACATTTTTATACCCTGTTCCCATTGAATATGGGAAAAGGGGGATCATGAAGTTGTGCTAATGTATGTAACAGGAAGAAGGAAAAGTTTCCGACCCCATAAAGTATTTATATATTCTTGATCAGCGTGAACAGCTGAGTCGATATAGACATGTCCGTAGGTCCGTCCGTCTGTCAGTTCGTCTGTCAGTATGATCGCGTCTGTAGCATGAAGGTAGATGTATGCCGTACGCAAATCAAGTTTGTCTCAGATTTGGAAAATTCCGCCCGCTTATCCCCAAAAAACCGTCAGACCCTTGACCTAAAAAACCCTCAGATCCACATTTTCAAGTTAGAGGCTTGTGGTTTAGTATACATCAAGCTAGGCCCAATATCTCTATACTTAAAAGTACAATCAGATCGGACACAAAACACTGGAGTTATCAGCGAAACAATTGAGCTGATAAGGGCACCCCCTCTAGTTGTTAGTCAGAACTAGAACCGCTCAAAGGTCAAAATAATGTTGCCTACATTCAGGATGACAATTTAATAGCTTATACAAAAACCAGTAACATTCATCTTCAACAATTTAAACTACTGAATAGGTTATTTTGTAGTCGGGAAACTCGACTGCAGCGCCCTTACTTGTTAATACATTTGGATTAAACAGGCACAAATGTCCAAGCCAAACTGCGTTCAACCTGTTAGAGCGGTGTTCCCCAGCCATGCCTCGGGGGGCCGAACATTTTCGGCAACTCACGCCGAATGCTTGCCTTGCCTAAGTAATGTATCAGTGTATGTCAGAGAGAGAGAGACACAGAGAGCCTCTTTGCTCTGTTCTATAGGTAGAATGTTCGTACGTCTAATATGCACCATTTATCAGGGTTCTCAAAGCACCGTACAAAGCTCATTTGTTTGGCGCACTAAAAGTTCTGAACAAAGCCAAGTACTGATCAATGCAAAACCGCAATTCACAGTTAATATTCAGGTCTCCACAGTACTAAAAAATTTAAAATCTGCTTTTCAACACCACAAATGACTTTTTATAACTACCCAGCTACGGTTGTAATAATACGGAGCCGCGATTTATTCCATGGATGGACCAAATATGAAGAACATAGATACAGCACAAAGGATGTATCAAGCCATGCTAAAGTGACTATTATATCATTAAAAAGCGAAAAGATACCAAAGAGATTCATAATGGTAGTCCAAAACAAACTTTGCTCCCAATCGAGGGGAAAATAAAGCCAGGAACAATGCAACAGCGCATGGCTCTAAAACCGCTACTTAAGAAACTGCTTTTAAGTACACAAATGACCTTTCAAAGTACCTAGCCATGGTTATGACTGTCAATGCATGAACAATTACAAAGAAAAAAGCAAAAGATAAAGCACAAAGGATGTAACAAGCCATTCCAAGTCAAACAATAGCCAGGGTTAATGCAAAAGCGCAGTTCGCAGTTAAAAATCTCAATAGTAGTAAAACCGCTTAATACTTAAGTAACTGCGTTCTATACTCCGTACCAAAGGTACACATAGTATATTAAATTTGTGCAAAAGTATGTAACAGCTAAAAGGAAGCATCTCCGGCGGAAATGGTTATATCGACTCATGTGTTTACTCATTTATGTATATGTATATACTTTATAGGTTCGGAGATGTTTGATTCTGGCTGTAACATACCTTTGTACAAACTCCGTAACAGAGTAAAGGCAAGAGCGTAATTTACAATCAGTTGTCTGCAAGACACCCTACGCTCGTTACTTACTCATTGGATTTAATATTGAATAACCAGACAGGCTATTTTTAGCCAAAGTTTTTTTTGGAGTCCAGCCGAAATGTTTGCAATGGTTTTAGCGGCTATATCCAATGTATTATATATATTTTTGTTGTTTTTATGGCAACTATAAAAGTTCTGAGCGATACTGCAGATTAGAGATGACAAGATTTCTACCATCCTTTTGTTCCCTTCGTAAATACAAAGGTATTTATTGTTTGTTTAATAGAGAATGCGTTAAGGTTTTTCCAACAAACAAAAATATAAACACATGTTAACTTGCATACTCGGAGTTCGCAAGTCTCTATTTCCCCGCTATGCTTTGCAGCAAATTATAATGGCTGTTGGAGTGACAGCGGTAGAAAGCTCACTGAAGAGATCGCAGGGATGCGTTCGAATTGTGTTTCCATGTTTTCAAATCTTTGTTGTTGATTGGACAGCCGGACACGGCTATATCGACTCTTCTGTTCATGCTGATCAAACAAGAATATATATATTTAATGGGGTCGGAAATGTTTTCCTCTCCCTGTTACATATATTCGCAGAACTTCATGATCCCCTTTTTCCATTTTTTATGGGAACAGGGTATAAAAAGTATGAATCCTTATTTGAGTCGATAGAACAATTTGGGTTCGTTATGTTCCGAATAAATTCTTCAATATTGGCTTCCATCGCGTCAAGTGATGCGGGCTTGTGGAAAAAAAACAATAGTCTAAAGGCGCTATATCGCACTATCTAGGCTTCCAATTGACCGGCTGCAAATGTGAATTAAACTGTTCACCAAACTTGCCTCTGAATTCGGCCATTGTTTGGCGCGCTGTGTGGCATGTGGCACCGTCTTCTTGAAACCACATGTCAACTAAGTCCTGCTCTTCCATTTTGGGGGAAAATAAATCGCAATCATCGCACGATAACGCTCTCCATTCACAGTGACGTTTCTGCCATCTTCATCCTTTAAAAAATTCAACCAGAAATGAGCTGCGGTGCTAAAAACAATTTTCCGTCAAAAATCTTTCTTTCCGAGCATGAATCTTGATAATAAAATTTTAAAATAACTGAATGCGGTGTTCGTTTGTAGGTCGATTCATGGTCAAATTATAGACCAAACCAAGATATATTTAACTAGGTAGGCGCACTTCCTCTCAAGCCCTCTTTGATGTATGCTTAATCGTCAGTCTGTGAACAACAGTTGTGAGCGAAGCAGCTCCGCTGTTGATTTTTTTTCGTGTTTTTGCAATGCCTACTTACTGCTCTATATGCAAGAACACAAGTAGGCACAGAAATTCCTTACTCTCTCGCTCTCTTTTGTACTTTTGTAAGCATACATGAGAGAGGAAGTGCGCCTACCTTCTATAATTGTATCATGGACCAAACTGCACATGTTTCATAGTAAAATGTGACACGAAAACAGCTGAGGTGCTAAAAACAGTGTTGCCAAAAAGGAAGTTGCTAAAAAATCCCCCTTTACAAGGCAGGCACGCCTTAGTGTTGGTCGGACGGATGTGGCTATATCGGTTCGGCTGTTGATGCTGATCACGAAAATATGAGCTCTATAATGTTGGAGATGCTTCTTTTTACCTGTTACATACATTTGCACGACTTTGGTAAAAGATTTTTACTTTACGATTAACGGATAGAGAAATTCTTAATTTTCCATTTGTGTTTAATTTGTATAATTCTTATTTTCCAAAGAAATCAAAACGAATTGCACTTAAAAAGATAGGACATAATAGTGGTATTCCTTAAAGCGATTTAGATTTGATTTAGATTTCGTCTATACAAATTGTCTAGTGGGCCCAAAGTAAGCGAGGAATTTTGGGTCATACTGAAAGATTTATTAAAATCAGCTTTGTGGCTGATTTAGATTTGATTTCGTTTTGGTGTGAGCGCTCTTTCATGGCTCGCTTGGAGCCAGCTTAAAATCTGCTGTGTTGATATGAAGAATGTTACACCTTGTTGCACTTAAAGTTTTAATAATTAAATGCATTTTTATACTCTGTACCAAAGGTACATAGAGTATAATAAGTTTGTGCAAAAGTATGTAACATCCAGAATAAAGCATCTCCGACCCCATAAAGTATAAATATTCTTGATCAGCATCAACAGCCGAGTCGATATAGCCATGTCCGTCTGTCCGTCCGTCCGTCTGTCCGTATGAACGCACAGATCTCAGAGATGGTAAGAGATAGAGGTTTGACATGTATGGGGCATATGCTTCTTATGTCTGCAGGCAAATCAAGTTTATTTTCAATTATGGCCACGCCCCCTGCCGCCCCCGCAATTAATAAAAATGTCATATCTCCCACAGTTTTAAAGATAGGTGGGTTGTTCCTTCTGGATATATTTAGTAATAAGGATAACTTATCGACTAACCAAAGGAATGGTGAAAATTGGATGAACGGTTTTCGAGTTATGATCAAAAGACTGTTCGCTGCTGCAGCGCAGTAGCAGCGCTGCTTTCAGCTGGTACTGCAGCATCAAAATTTATGCTGAGCGTATAATTTCGTTGGTACAGAGTATGCTTTAGTATGCTATACTTTCTTACTTGTTATTTAATGGATTTTAGAAAGCAATCGAGCCTCTTTAAACAGCGTCATAAGTGCTCCAGTTTTTACAGCTTGTGCTTGACTTGTTCGCGATTCTATATTTGCGCAATTGTCTTAGTATGTTTAAAATAACAAAAGCTTTCCCAATATCGTCCTGTCACTTTCATTTATGATATGCCATTTAGCATAGGTGACTCCAATACACCATAATCAAATACGTAAGCGATTAAATGTACCGTTGTAACATTGTGTAAATAATACAATAACGCATTCTGCCATGCAGTTACTATTTCAAAAGCTAAGAAAAATAGTTTTTACACTATCCTCCGAATCCATGGGGTCCCGTTTGAGGAAAATTAAAATCTCCGATCCATTTTCAACTCGCTCTGCTTCTCGTTGAACTTCACCAGCGCCGAAAATTCGTGAAGTTCTTCGCATACGGCAGAAAAACCCGGCTGCTATTGTTGCCCCAGTCATCGTGGTCAAACTGGAACACGTGATAAAAGTGCCCTACTCCGATAAATTGGGATGTACCGGCAAGAAACAAAACAACAACTGACCTTACAACTTCTTAATATTGATTCGCCTGTCCCCTTTTATGTCAATGATCAACTCTGAAGAGATAATTATGAGCTTTTCAAAGAAGCAATGAAGATGAAAAAAAAAAGCTTCTTCATTGCGTGTTTACGCGTCGCTCTCTTGTGCGCATCAAGAAGAGCGAGAGAAGTGAAGCCCTTTGCATAGACAGTCGAGAAAAGCTCTTATCACTCTTATCAAGCGTTGATCCCCCCTCACCACCTGTCCAGCATAATGGGAGTATGCTCAATCCATTTCCTGCAAAGGAAGAAATAGAGTAATTTTAATTTTTTCAAACCTTTTATTTTAAATTCTAACTATACTACTATTTATGCTATTGTTGTAGGTGTCTTAAGCGTTAAATTGTTTATTGTTAGTACAAATCGTTAATTTAAACGCGGAAAGTCTGGTAAACAAGATAGAGGAGTTTAGGTCTCTCAATGTAAACTCGGGTATCAACGTGATATGTGTGTCTGAAACGTGGTTTTCGTTAGATGTTTGTGATGTATTGGTCTCTTGTGAGGGGTATGAGTTGTTCCGATCAGATCGTGTAGGCCATGCTGGGGGATATCTATATATTTAAATAAGAAATTTCATGCCAAAGTAGTAGGAAAACAACCCGCTGATAGCCCAATTGAGTATCTTTTTCTAGAACTTAATTCCTCGCACATCTCAAAAATGCTCATCAGATGCATGTATAGGCCACACCGGAGAACTGACTTTACTGAAGCCCTTAATTTTTTGACCTCTATATCGTTACGGTTCACGGATATCATTCTAACTGGTGATCTTAACAGTGACATGTTATCTGAGACAAACCTCTCGTCAAAAATGGAAACTCCTGACCTAACTATTGTAAACAAATCCCAACCGACCCACTTCACCAAGACCAGTGACACTCTACTTGACGTTATTTTTGTAAATAGTCTGAACAAGGCTATACTATATGATCAACTTTCAGTACCTGCCTTTTCCAAGCACGATTTAATCTTCTTAGTCTATAACAGGGAAACCACTCGAAAATAAGTACTGGTTCGCACAGTTTCTAAACCGCCGGTTCGGTTCAAAACATGGTTTTTGGAGTTAAATGAACCGCGGTTTCGGTTCGGTTCAGTGGTTCACAAAGGCACATTAAAAAATATGATTTCGGTGAAGTGGCTATTTTTTAAATTTGATTCCTATAATCCCTTCGAATATCTTTAAAATCCTTAGAGCAATCTGCATAGATTATTATGTCGGATTCCCAGAACTCGTCCATCAGTTCCTGGAGGAAAGACCTTATTTATTGGCAGATTAAGATTGAATTAAGGTTAAGAAGTACCACAGAAAATTGAAAATACTGTCTAAGGGAAAAAAAAATTTAGATTGATGAAGTTAAATTAAGAGAATGGCGGGAAATTGCAGAAGACTTGTAAAATTCTCTTCAGGTCATCCTTAAAAGTTATATCGATCCGACAACGCTAAATATGTAGAGGATCGAACGAAATGTTTGAAAATAATCTTCGGGAAACGATTCCAAAATCATTGGCTAGAGGAAAGCAATTCCCGTTAAAACTCGTCAGAGAACTGAACCGAACCGGTCTATAATGTACTTCCTGACCTTCAAGACTGCTGTAGAACCTACCAGGACTACAAGAATATTGACTTTAATCAGCTTCTTCTTGACTTGCATACTTGCAACTTAGATATAATCTATACCATGCCAAATGTAAATGACCAACTTCAGTACATAAACACAAATATTGAATGTCTGTACAATAAGTATGCTCCCCTCAGATAAAAAACCGTTAAACCAAAACAAAACTCGTGGTTCAATGCTGATATAAAAAGGGCTATTATAAAACGTGACGAAGCTTATAAGAAATGGAAACGGTACAAGATAGATCGTCTGTTTAGTGAATATCAGACTCAGCGGAAGGCCGTAACTCTTAAATGCAACTCTGCAAAAAAGAAGCTATTATGTCTCGAAACTTACAAGTGCAATATCGTCCAATCAATTTTGGAAGGAAATTAAGTGTTTAGGAATAGGAAAACCAAAACCGGCCATGTCTAATATTGATCCATATCTCCTAAACAGTAAATTCGTGCAATCACAGTCTGAAGTATCTGATATCACTGTAAATACGTACCTGACTTCTGAAGCATATAGTAATATAGTTCCTTGTTTTAATTTTGTGTGTGTTGATCAATGTGATGTCCTTCCTTCTATTCTAAAAGTGAAATCAAATGCCAGTGAACTAGATCAGATGGACCCCAAATTCATTTAAATTCTTCTTCCTCAAATTCTATCCCATATAACATATCTTTACAACACAGCTTTAACGACTTCCACTTTTCCTCATGTGTGGAAAATAGCTGAAATACTGCCAATTTCAAAAAACAATAATGAGCACCGTCCAATCTCCATATTACCGTTTCTGTCCAAAGCATTTGAGCAAGTCATGTGTTATCAAATAACTAAGTTCATGCAGGATAAATCTCTGCTAAATGACAGACAATCAGAATTTAGAAAAAATCGAAGTTGCACCACTGCCGTTATTAAAATCTGCGAAGACATACGACGAAATATTGATAAAACCAACGTTACATTTTTGACTCTGCTAGACTATAGCAAAGCGTTTGATTTAGTTAATCAAGTGATCCTCTGTACAAAACTTAGTAGATTATATAACTTCTCCCGTAAAGCAGTAAAACTGACGAGCTCGTATCTACATGACCGGCAGCAAGCAGTAGTTACTGTTAATAACAGATCATCCTTTCTGACACTTAATCGAGGAGTCCCACAGGGATCGGTTCTTGGGCCATTACTTTTTTCAATTTATGTGAACGATCTTCCAAATGTTCTGACTAAATGTGAAGTTCAAATGTATGCAGATGATGTCCATATGTATGTTAGTCGTCCGTTAAACAAAATTTCTGATTGGGCAATGGAAAATGGCCTAAAAATAAAGCCAACAAAGTCTAAGTGTATTGTTATATATAAAAAGAGATTTGATGTAGGTTGCTTTAACAAAATTAATGATTGACGATACATGTATAGACTACGTTGAGCGAGCAGTCAATTTAGGTTTTACATTTAACACTATACTCTCATGAGACAATCATATGAACAAGGCTATTGGCAAAACATACTCCTTAATCCGACAATTAAATCTAATGAAAAGATTTATACCAACACACATTAGAAAACTGGTTGCAAAAACATACATAGCACCATCGCTCCCATACGGTGTGGAAGTGTTTTTTAGTTGTAGAAAACTTAATGTTGCTTTCAACAATATAGCTAGGTATGTATAAGTTAACAATATTAATAACTAACTCCCAGCTCCCATCAATTGAGCGAATAATTTGACCAACCCTCGCTCCCTTCCTAGCTGACTCCAAATTGTGGTGGGTCATCAATTGCTGCTTTAAGTCAACGACTGGGTGTTGACACATCCGCTGGGTAATAGGACACCCTGCACGAGGCGCTGACGCTGCGAGTCTTGGACAGCGGCGGCGGCTTGTTTACGTAAGCGCGGCAGCGCGGCCGCCAGTCTTAGGATTGGCTTAAGTACATTTTGTTCTGTAAGATTTAGATTATGAATTGAATCGAAGCGCGACGTATCGTCCGCTAATAAAAGATATAAAAATCACATCTCGCTTCGTGTTTGTGGCCTTATAGGCAAAACGGATTACGATTCTAACTAAAGTGTTCCTACACGAAGTAATTGGCGCCCAACGTACTTTAAAGTACTCGCGAAACGGTTTCGGAGGTGGTACAAGTGAAAAGTGGTTGACAATCGCCACCAACAAATAAACAAACTCAAAAAAAGAAAAAACCAAAGATCAGTTTTTTTTCCGTTTTTTTTTTTCTAGAAAAAAAAAACAAGTGAGATTGTGTTGGAAAAATAAAACCAACAAATCGACAGCTGAGCTTAAGAAAAACAAAAGCAATTAATTGACCGTGTGCGGGTCAGTTAACAAACAAAAACAAAGTTCACCAAAGCCGCAGGAGCTTTTCGGGCAGCGGCGTGTGTCACCAGTCAACGCACTAGTTGACTGGGCAGCGGAGAAGAACATCAATTGAACAAAAAACCCGGCAGTCACAGTCCTGGATTAAAAAGGCTTAACTTAAATGATTAGATCGACAAACATGTAAGTGAGCTACTTAGTATTAAGGGTAGAAGATCAGTGTTTTTTGTTTAAAAAAAAAAAAAAAAAGAAGATAAACGACAAAACGTAAAAATACAATTTTTTTGCAGTAAATTTATAGCTAACATTGTTTGTGAGAACGAAGTTTCTGAATAAATGAGCATTCTCTTTGTGTTAGCAAACGGCATGATCCAAGTGAATTATTATTTGTTTGTTGAATCGAATTTACCTATAGTTTTCAGCGGTGTGTGTCAATTGTAATTACTCATGAGCTACAGGGAAGCAAAATCCTTAGATTACGACAGTGACGATAGTGCGGACAGTGATTTATTAAAATTAGTTAGGGAAGCTAAAAGCCTCAAAAGTTTGTTAAACCAATTTCCAGTTATGGATGCTAGCCAGATACGAGCAGTCGTCGAAGCGGCGGTTGCTAGCGCTTTGAAGACGCAAGAAGACGCTTTTATGTTGAGGGACGCGCAGCTTAGGAGCGAGTTAGAGAAACAGATTAGCGAGCTCACGGGGCGTATTAAAGATACGCAAATATCGACTCCGGAAATTAAGGTGTACCAAGAGGTGCAAATTTTAGAGGGTAGAAGTTGCGACGAGCCATGGTACTCAGGAGACATACGTGGCTTGGAGGCAAGCTGCGATGGCCTCGTATAAAATTTTTGCGAGGTATGACGGGAGTTCCCGCCACTACCAGGCGGTGCTCATAATTCGTAGCAAAGTTAGAGGTGCAGCTGATGCAGTCCTAGCGTCGTTTAACACACCTTTGAATTTCGAGGCGATCATGGCGCGCCTCGATTTTACTTATTGTGACAAGCGCCCCATCCACGTTATCGAACAGGAGATGGGTACGCTTAGGCAAGGTGGTGCTTCCATTTTGCAGTACTATGACGAGGTTGAGAAAAAACTCACCTTGCTCACTAACAAAGCAAACATGTCCTACGACAAGGACCTAGCGAAAGGAATGTGCGAAAAGTTTAGGGCAGATGCCCTAAGAGTTTTTATTTCAGGTCTAAAGCGTAGCTTGACCGATGTCCTCTTCGCAGCACACCCCCCAGATATGCCCTCAGCTTTGGCATTGGCCCAAGAGGTCGAGGCGAACCACGATAGGTACGCCTTCGCCGCAAGCTTCGCCAGGGGGCGGGAGGAAAAATCTTTCAAATCTGAACAGAAGTCGCAGGGCCGCCCGCAGCATAGTAGTGCGGATAAGGGCCACCAACAGGGAGGCCAGGGCAAAAGTCCTTTTTTTAAGAAAGGTAAAGGTCAGCAACAATCCGATAGGCCACAGGCCAGGTCCGGAAACGAGGGTGCTCTTGAACCAATGGATGTCGACGCATCCTCGTCCAGGTTTAGGCAGCCTACTAATTTTCAGAAACCCCAGAGTTCGGGTAGATATAACGCAAATCAGGGGCATGCCAACAAGCGTTCAAACGCGTCTGGTCGCGTGTCTGACCAGAGGCGGCAGAGGGTGGATCACCTCGCAGCAGGTCCGGGGCAAGACGCGGACTATAACGAAGTGGCAATCGAAGCGGTGGCCGAAAATGAGGCCGAAAGTGAGGCCGGTTACGAAAGCGACGGTGTAAATCTTCTAACTGACAACGTCAGTTTTTTAGGGCAAGGTCCCTGTTGCCGTTCATTCGGCGACGAATAGCTGGAGTCATAATGACTTTTCTGATCGACACGGGGGCGTCTAAGAATTACATCAAGCCTAATAAACTGCTAAAAGGCGTTGTCCCTGTCGAATCGTCATTTGTCGTCCATTCCATACACGGCTCAAATAGCATAACAAAAAAATGCGTATTGCCGATGTTAGGCGTGTCGACAAATTTTTTTTTACTAAACACTCTATCCACGTTTGATGGGATAATTGGGCTCGACCTGCTTAAACAAGTAGGCGCAGTTCTCAGTCTAAAAGACAGCAAATTGGTGGTCGGTTCGACATCAGATACATTGCAATTTCACAAATGCGAAAACGTAAACCAAACAAGGGTCGTTGACGGGGAGGCTCCGCTTGCCGCAATGACACAATTTTGTAAAATGCTGAAAAGCAATAAAAAGGCATTCGCTGACCCTAACGAGTCACTGCCTTACAATACGGCTGTCGTGGCTACAATCCGTACCACTGACAACGAGCCGATATACTCAAAGTTATATCCCTACCCAAGAGGCGTAGACGATTTTGTCGCAGCAGAAATACAAGACCTGCTCAAAAACGGCATAATTAGGAAGTCACAGTCGCCTTACAACAATCCGGTCTGGGTTGTCGATAAAAAATTCACCGATGACGAGGGCAACAGAAAAAAGCGTTTCGTGAATGACTTCAGAAAGCTTAATCTGAAAACGGTGGCCGACAGGTACCCTATGCCAAGCATAGCGATGATTTTGGCAAATCTTGGCAAAGCCAAGTATTTCACCACGCTTGATCTCAAATCCGGCTATCACCAAATAACTTTGGCAGAGCAGGATCGGGAAAAAACAGCGTTCTCGGTGAACGGTGGGAAGTACGAATTTTGTCGACTTCCCTTTGGTCTCAGAAATGCGGGTAGCATTTTCCAAAGGGCCATCGATGACGTTCTCCGGGAACAAATCGGCAAAACTTGCTACGTCTATGTCGACGATGTCATAGTCTTTTCTGAAAATGAGGAAGACCATATTAAACACGTGGGTTGGGTCCTTAAAAGCCTGCATGACGCGAACATGAGAGTGGCTGAGGAAAAATCTCAGTTTTTCAAGCAGAGCGTCGAGTACCTCGGATTCATTGTAACTAACAATGGCGCCAGGACTGACCCTGAAAAGGTAAAAGCCATACAACATTACGTTGAGCCGACATGCCTGTTTGGAGTCAGGTCATTTCTGGGGTTGGCTAGCTACTACCGGTGTTTTATAAAGGACTTTGCGGCGATAGCAAAGCCTCTATCGGACATCCTAAAAGGGGAAAACGGCTCCGTAAGCAAGTACAGGTCGAAGAAGATCCAAATCAGTCTGAACGACCACCAGCGGCATGCATTTGAAAAGCTCAGGAACATCCTAGCATCCGAAGATGTGATGTTGATGTACCCTGACTATAAGAAACCATTCGATTTGACCACAGATGCCTCGGCCTACGGCATTGGGGCGGTCTTATCCCAGAACGGTCGTCCTGTGACTATGATATCCAGGACTCTAAAAGACAGGGAAGCAAATTACGCGACTAACGAGCGGGAATTGCTTGCTATTGTTTGGGCTTTGGCGAAACTTCGTCAATACCTATATGGGGTTAAAGACATAAACATTTACACAGACCACCAACCACTTACGTTTGCGGTGTCTGAGGGTAACCCTAACGCTAAGATCAAGCGCTGGAAAGCGCGCATTGATGAGACCGGAGCTAACATATTCTATAAGCCCGGTAAGGAAAACCACGTAGCGGACGCTCTGTCAAGACAAAAGTTGAATGCTTTGGAAAGCATCCAACCAGAATCTGACGCGGCTACAATGCATAGCGAGGTGTCGTTGTCTTACACCATAGAAACGACAGAGAAACCGGTAAATTGTTTTAGGAATCAGATCTTGTTAGAGGAGTCACAGTTTCCGTTAAAACGGAACTTCATCTTGTTTGGCGAAAAGACACGCCACACGATAAACTTCGTAGATAAGAACTCCCTCGTCGAAGAAGTGAAATCCGTTATCAACCCAAGTGTTGTGAACGCGATTCACTGCGATTTCCCAACGCTGGCTTGCGTACAACACGAGTTAGTGAAAAGTTTCCCCACTACAAAGTTCTGGCATTGCAAGAAAATTGTAGCTGACGTTATTGATAGCGGGGAAAGAAGGGAAATTATCACGGCAGAGCACAATCGAGCTCATAGAGCCGCACAGGAGAATGTAAAACAGGTCTTAACAGACTATTACTTCCCGAAAATGACCAAGCTCGCGAACGAGGTGGTCTTAAATTGCAAAATTTGTGCAAAGGCAAAGTATGACAGACATCCAAAAAAACAGGAACTCGGAACAACACCCATTCCTGCGCGCACGGGAGAGATGTTACACATTGACGTCTTTTCTACCGCTCGACAGCACTTTTTAACGTGCATTGATAAATTTTCTAAATTTGCTGTTGTCCAGCCTATAGCCTCTCGTACCATAGAGGACGTGAAAGCACCACTGCTAGTGCTAATGAATGTTTTTCCGCAAGCCAAGCAAGTGTATTGCGACAACGAGCCATCGTTCAAGTCAGAAACCATAACGTCCCTCCTACTAAACAGTTTTGGGGTGACAGTTGCCAACGCGCCTCCGATGCATAGCACGTCTAATGGCCAAGTTGAGCGATTTCACAGTACCCTTACGGAAATAGCTAGGTGCCTTAAACTTCAGAAAGGGATTCTCGACACAGTCGATCTCATACTCCAGGCCACGATACTATACAACAGATCAGTGCATTCAGTGATACACGAAAAGCCCTCAGAGGTACTGCATGCCACTTCACCGGAACTTCAACAAGGTGTTAAGGGCAGGATTGAGAAGGCACAAGTTGTTCAGAACTCCAGAGTCAATAAAAACAGACAGAACAGGGTTTTTGATGTCGGTGACAAAATATTGATTAAAACAAACAAGAGATTGGGTAACAAGCTCACTCCATTATGCAATGAGGAAAAGGTTGAGGCGGACTTGGGGACAACGGTCCTGGTTAAAGGGAGGATGGTCCACAAAGACAACCTCCGATAGAAAGTCGGTTCCTTACACAGTTTTTTTACTTACATAGAGTTAATATTAGGTTTACGGGACATTCCTTATATGGAGTTGATATAGTGTACGAATTTTTTTATACTTCAGGTTTTTCGTGACGAGTAACATATGCTATTATTCACCACGACGACAGCACGGACGGACTACATCATCATGCATCACCGCATGGCAAGGAGCTTAGACTTCTTGGGAACAGCCCTAAAGGTTGTCGCGGGCACACCAGACGCTAATGATCTGCAGAACATAAAAGTCAACGAAGCCCTGCTGATAGAATCAAACAATAGACAGGTCATTATAAACTCAAGAACCCAAGTTCAGATAAATCAATTGACAGACACCGTGAATCAGATTCTCAAATCTTCTAAAAATGAGCAGACAGATACTGCTCACCTATACGAGACTTTGCTAACTAGGAACAGAATGCTTATAACGGAAATAGGAAGCCTTATGCTCACAATAACGTTGGCAAAAATTAATGTAATAAACCCCACCATTTTAGACCACGCTGATCTTGGATCCTTACTCACTAACGATCTCACAGGGACAACTATCACCAATGTTTTAGAAGTATCTAGTATTAAGATTTTACAATCCAATAGCGTTATTACGATAATCATTCGGTACCCTAAAATTAATAAGCGCTGTAAGAAGGTGACACTATTCCCGGTGTCGCACAACGGTTCCACCCTGCAGATGCCCGACAACATCGTGGCTGAATGCGAGTCCGAGATACTAGCCGTAACTAATTGCTCCTCGACGCCAACGGCAACCTTTTGCAAACAAGCAGCTAGCGGTACTTGCGCCCAGGGCCTGCATGCCGGAGGCGTAGCCCATTGCCAAACTCAACCTAGCCAACTCGACCCTATCACAGTGGTGGACGACGGCATCATCATCATCAATGATCGGCCGGCAACGATAAGTTGTGACCAGGGTGCCGATGTCGAGGTGGTCGGCACACACCTTATTACGTTTGACTCATACGCCATGATAAATGGGTCTAAGTTCGTGAACCGCAACAACGTACAACGGCGGTTCCCAGGAGTGGTGTCTGCCCCTCTCTTGAATATTAGCGGTCACAATACCGTTTTGAGCCTCCCCTATCTCCATAAATTAAGCGAGGAGAACCTAAACTTCATCAGGGAAGTCCAGGAAGATGCTTCATCACAATCAAGATCTGCGGTGACGTTTGGCCTTGGACTAGGGGTCTGCGCCGTACTTTGCAGTCTCATATTTCTTTACCAATTCATCAATAAACAGCGAGACACGTGCAAGATAAAAGAATTGGTCAGAGATTTAAACGCGACCGAGGACGGTCGGTCTTCAAGAGGGGGAGTAGTTAACAATATTAATAACTAACTCCCAGCTCCCATCAATTGAGCGAATAATTTGACCAACCCTCGCTCCCTTCCTAGCTGACTCCAAATTGTGGTGGGTCATCAATTGCTGCTTTAAGTCAACGACTGGGTGTTGACACACCCGCTGGGTAATAGGACACCCTGCACGAGGCGCTGACGCTGCGAGTCTTGGACAGCGGCGGCGGCTTGTTTATGAATTGAATCGAAGCGCGACGTATCGTCCGCTAATAAAAGATATAAAAATCACATCTCGCTTCGTGTTTGTGGCCTTATAGGCAAAACGGATTACGATTCTAACTAAAGTGTTCCTACACGAATTAATTTATACAACAAAAAACGATCGGACCATATATCTGAATTTGCAGAGAAAGTATTTGACATAACTTTAAATTCGGGGATTTTGCTTGAGATCTCTCATTTTCTTGCACAAGATAATTAACACTTTGGAACCTTCTTATCTTTATGAGATACTACATTGTGCAGCGTCTCAACGAACTAGAAATTTAATCTGCCCCAAAAATGAACTCGCTACCTCAGATTTACAATACTTCCTATTTGCTATTCGCCTTTGGAATCATTTACCAAATAATATTAAGACAATTAAAAGCGCACCACTATTTAAGAAAAGCTTAGAGCACCACCTAAAACAATAGCACAAGTATAATTCCTGAATTTCATTCTTTATTATTATTATAATTATCTTCTAAGTAATAGTTCATAAAATTTAAAATGTTTAAGTAATTTTATTATTTACTATAATAATCATGTTTTAATTTCGCGCCCATTGCCAATAAGCTGTACGGTCACACTGTCAGCTGTTTACGAAATCTAAATCAAATCGGTGCACTAAAAGGGTGACTCCGTCAACTGATTTAGATTCGCTTAAAAACAATCTAAATCAAATCTAAATCGCTTTCAGGAATACCACCAATGTTAGGGACTTTGGGAATTCCTAGTCAACACTTCCCAACCATTAATTTTTTTTTCTGCTCAATAAATTTTTAATTAACATAATGGGTAAAGGAAAATCTGTATCAGCTAAAAGAAATTAATCTTCAAAAGCTAAGGTCCCACACCAAAAAAAATAAGTTGTATACATTGAGCAAACAAAGTTAGCCTCAAGTTGGAAATGTTTGTGCAAAACAAGTTCAGTGGTCCCATATGAGCAAAAATTTGCTCTTAAAAAATTTGCGCAAATCTTTCCCCTCGCAAAAAATTTGCCTTAGTGTTCACATTTTTAGGGGCCAACTTCATTTCATATTGCTTTGCCTAACCTGTTAAGGGGGGGAAGCTGGTCTAGAATTTTGAAAAAACAGAAAATTTTTTTTTGTCTCAAAAGGTACTTTAGGGTCTTCAAAATAGCATACCAAAGGATGGATGCCGGTAAAAATGTCTAAATGCCGAAACTTTCCATTCTACGGCAGCGCCTCTCAGGTATGATTTTAATGTTTTGTTCAAACGTGCACCATTTCGCGAAAAAACAAAATATCGAAAAAATCCTACGTACGTCTCTTACTGTTATATAGAAACTACAAATTTTCGGGATTTTGTTCCAGGCGCTTCCGAAGAAATGCTGGACAGCCGCCATTTTGAATTTAATTAACACGAAAAAATTTGTATTTGTATATTAAAACCTAAATTATAAAACCTCATTCACATATTTTCGATTGATCTTTTTTTTGAGTCACAATAAATTCATCAATTATGCCCATTTTTTCACCCTCTAGACCAACCTCTGACAAATCAAGTATGCCGATTTGATTGTGCAGAACCATTTGATTTTGTTGAAACAACACAACAGAAAAAGCGTACGCATGAATAGCCCCAAAAAAAATTTTAGATGATGCTGTGAAGCTGCTTAATAATGGGCACTAAGCTAGAAGCAAAAAAGAATCAAGCTTAACGCAGTGTTTTGCTTAGGCCATGGCGTTCCCCTTAGATCCCATTCCAATACTTTTCGTCAAATTTGGCGTGAATCTCTCTCCAAGCATTGTCCCGTGCTGCTCTATTTGAATAATATTTTGAGCCAGCATCTCAAATAGAATCATGAGGCTGAACTTCATGAATTATTTGATAAATATTCTTCTCGCTTATAGCCTGTGACATTTTTGGTTTCTTCTTCTTAAATTATTTACATAAAAAAACAAAAAACATTCCATTAATTTACTTTTTTTCGTGGTGTTGTCGATTGGTTAGATTTTACCTGCTACCAAAGGCTTACTATAACACTGTACCAACGACATATCTCCCACAATTTTAAAGATATATGGTCAGAGGTCGCAAAATCTGCTCAACCAAAATTTTCTGCGCGGTCTGCGCACAACAAAGACCGAAAAAAATGAAACGGCATCGCTCAGTGTCTGACCAGCAACCCTCTTTTTCGTTTCTTTCGTGTTCTCGCTCTTCGGTTTCGGGTTGAGCGCAACACACGAGTCGGTCTTTTACTGACCGCGCGAAGCGAACAGAACCGGTTGTTGTTCAGCTACTGAGAGTCAGTAAGTGAGCGAAGCAAGGAAAAAGTCAGCAAAAAAGGTTTTTATTTTTGTTGTTGCGTTTGCCTTATGTTGTTGCCTTAGAATTTCGTCACAGGCAAAGCATTAAAGAGGAAGGGAGAAGGTGATATGGCGCTCATTTGTGTGCATATGCGTATGTTTTGCCCATCCACGCCTAGCTATCCACACGCGCAACTCACATGCATACATACATGCGCAAAAGACCATTTGCCGAGTTTTTACGACCGAAAAGGTCTCGAGTGAACACTGAGCCGAGCGAGCGACCAAAAGCGGTCGGCGGTTGAGCGAAGAGCAAGCCAAAGAAGAACGAAGTTTGTGTGTTTTTTCGCAACAGTTACGCATCGTGTCAGTGAATGAGCGGTTGTTTCTGGACATATTTAGTAATCAGGATAACTTATCGATCCGCCAGAATGGTGAAGATCGGATAAACGGTTGTCGATTTATGATCAAACGACTGTTCGCTGCTGCAGCGCAGTAGCAGCGCTGCTTTCAGCTGCTACTGCAGCATCAAAATTTATGCTGAGTGTATAATTTCGTTGGTACAGAGTATGTTATGTTTATTATGTTTATGTTTCTTTCTTGTGAGGTCATTTTGAACAGGGGAGGATCGACTCGCTATTTAACTAGTTAATTACAAGTAATAAAGTCGATCGAGCACGGTTTTTTTAAATTGCGGAGGCGGGAGGGGTTGTGACAAAAAATAATAATAAACTTTAGCTGCCTGCAGGTATAAGAATTTTTTGTCCCATTCGAGTCGAAGTTGTATCTCTTACCATCTCTGAGATCTGTTCGTTCAATCGGATGAATATATCTATATTAGAGACCTGCACGAGTAGTAACATGTTACTTTTATTATTTTTCAATGTTTTTTTATTTAATCATGCAGCCTTTGCTATCGTTGATTGGTTTTTCTGGGTGGTTTTTTTACGACAAAATTTAGGGTCGGTAATGGAGTTGTGGACTAAGTTCTTGACTCCTAGTCTGGGGGTTGTGTGTTCGAGTCCTGGTGCTGCCCGACAATATTTTTCGTTTTATTATCGATTGTGTAAAGAGAGAGTATTAGCTCTTAAGTTTTATTTTATTCGGCTATTGTTTTCATCTTTCGAACATTTGATTGAATTTTTAATTTTGCTAAGCCGAAATTAAAAAAAAAAACTTATCTTAACAGGGGTTTGAATTAGCAAATCATAAACGTAGGGCGGCAATCCTAATCCCTCAGCCAGCACCTATTTTGTCGAAAGAGTACCTAAATATCAGTATAAGGAAACTCGTTGAAGCAGAGTTGAAAGCAGCAGCAAGAAGGGGCTTACTACGATCATCTTTTAAGACGATGACACGATCACGAGTAGTAATCGGAAATAATCGTAATCATACAAACGATTACATGATTCCAAAAATATAATCGTTGTACTCAAAAATGCTTACTTTTTACGTGTAATCATACGATGCCGGAATCACTCGTGCAGCTCTCATCTATATCTATATCTAGCCGGCTGTTTGTTGCTAATCAAGAATATATATACTTTATGGGGTCGCAGATACTTTACTTTGGCTTTTAGATATATATGCAAAAACTTAATATAATCTGTGTTGTTACCTGACCTGTTACTGATAAATTGTCTTAAATTGTAATTTCTTATTTCTCTTAAGCAAAAAATGATCAATTCGAGATAGCTAAGCTAACTTTGGCTGTGCCGACGTTTTTATACCCTTGAAAGTGCATGCTTAAATATTTTCAAAAAATACTCTTTCCCATTTTCCGACCAATCGTTCGTATGGGAGCTATATGATATAACCATCCGATTTGGCCAAAATTTTTTAAAATTATGTGAAACAGACAAATACAAAACTTCTGGGTGCTACCATTAAAAACAAAAAAGTTTTTCTATCTAAGACTGTTTTTCATATATATACCATATAGTTGTCCGATTTAAAAAAAAACTTGGTAGAATTATAAAAAACATAAATAACCTACGATTACAAAGTTTGGAGACTTTATCATTGAAAAGAAAAAAGTTTTTCTCACTAAAACTAGTTTTCCGACCGATTGTTCTTATGGGAGCTATGAGATATAGTCATCCGATCCGGACGGTTCCGACATATTAGTAGTGTGCAGCAAAAAGAAGACTCTGTGCAAAATTTCAGCTCGATAGCTTTAAAACTGAAAGACTAGTTCGCGTAGAAACAGACAGACAGACAGACAGACGGACAAAGCTCAATCGACTCAGCTCGACACCCTGATCATGAATATATTATATATATTTTATGGGGTCGGAAATTTATATTTCTAAGCGTTGCAAACTTCCGGGAAAAATTATAATACCCTTTGCAAGGGTATAAAAACCAAAACAAATGAAAAACGACGAATTTTTGTTTGATTTTATTAATTTTATTTATTATTTTGATTGCCCTTTTGGTTTGGCTTGAATTAACATAACCTAACCTAAGCACTCACACAAGGGGTGTGCTAAGTTGATTACGCGCATTGTAAAGCCGATCTTGACTCTTTTTTTATAACTCAACGAAACAACTTCCCAGCTCCGTATATCTCATCAAAGCCTTATTTTAAGTTTATTAATTAACTTCAATTTATTTTATATTTTATTTGCAGGTTCTGTTGTTAGCTTACAATGCAATTATATTGAACTAAAGTCTGATCCAAATAAAGGAGTTTTTTATTACGAAGTTCGCTTTTTTCCCGCAGTGGACTCAATTCATTTGAGAATGAAGTACTTAAATGAACATAAAGATAAAATTGGAGGAATCAAAACATTTGACGGCACAACGCTATACTTGCCAATATTATTAGAACAAAAAATGACTAAATTTGTTTCTAAAACTGCAAGTGACGATTCTGAGGTAGAAATACGAATTTTATTTAAGAAAAAAGAACCTCTCAAAAGTTGCATTCAACTCTACAACATTCTATTTGATCGAGTCATGAAGACTTTAAATTATGTAAGATTTGATCGGAAACAGTTTGACCCTTCACGTCCAAAAATCATTCCAATGGCAAAGCTGGAAGTTTGGCCGGGCTACGTGACCAGTGTTGACGAATACGAAGGTGGCCTTATGCTCTGCTGTGATGTATCACATCGGATACTTTGCCAGCGAACCGTCTTCGAAATGTTGGTGGAAATTTACCAGCACAACAGAAACCATTACCAAGAGACTGCTAAAAAATCACTGATCGGAAGTATTGTTATTACCAGGTACAATAATCGGACATATCGAATTGATGATATTTGTTTTGACCAAAGCCCCAGCTCTACATTTGACACGAGATCTGGGACTACAAGTTACGTGGAATATTACCAAAAACATCATAATATTAACATAAAGGACTCTAAACAGCCACTGCTTCTAAGTATTAAAAAAGCCAGAGCAAACGACACAGTGAACACTGATGATACTCGATTTTGTTTAATACCCGAGCTGTGCTACCTCACTGGTCTTAGTGATGAAATTCGATCGGATCACAAATTAATGCGCGAGATCGCAACCTTCACAAGAGTCTCTCCAAATCAACGTATGATCGCACTGGACAAGTTTTATGAAAATGTCTCTAAGAACCAAGAAGCACGAGAAGTACTCGGAAACTGGGGGCTATCGCTAAAAAAATGCCGTAACCCCCTGTTAGGCCGTCAAATGGATCAAGAACAAATATATTTTGCCAAAAAGTCTGTTTCGGCTGGACCAAAGGCCGAATTTTCCAAGGATGCTTCTAATAATGAACTGTTGGAAGTGGTTCACTTAAACACCTGGATAATAATTCACTACAGAAACGATCTACGTGCTGCCAAAGCTCTACTTGATAACATGGAGCGATGCTGCAAATCACTTGGAATGCGTATATCGAAACCGAAAATTGTCTCCTTAGATCAGGATCGTGTTGATACCTATGTTGACGCGTTGCGTCGAAATATTGCTATGGAAACACAAATTGTAGTTTGCATATGCCCTAGTAGCAGAGACGACAGATACTCAGCCATAAAAAAAATTTGCTGCTCGGAGTTGCCTGTACCCTCACAGGTAAGTAAACTTTAGCGATCAAATAAATACATACCGATTTATAAAAGTCCAGCTGGTTGTGATATTTTCTTGGTTCAGTTCAACAAAAGTTGAAGACATTCCAAAATCCGACATACTGTCGAAAATCGATATAGAGTAGAGATGATGCGCAACAGAGAAATCTGAAGGAAAGTACCATTGAAGGCTTCGAGGACTGTCGGAATCAAGTATTTTAAACACATCTTCAATGTTAACAGTTAGAAGCTACACTCTGACTGGCTTTTCCATCTTACAATTTATTTTGTCTGATCAATCAAGTAGCATAGTCAATCATTTACTAGACATCGGCTTTACCAACTCAAATGTTTACTTGGCATCTTAATATTCAGAATATTGTTGTGAATATTCAGTGAATTCATTGTCCTTTTATTTGAACTGGGAAAAACATGGGCCGAACGAGAGGTGTAAACTACTATTACCATTACAATCATTGGGGTATTTCAAAATCTAATGATATACTATATTGCTATACTATATTGAAGTCCGATTTCGACCAAACTTAGTGGAACCAATGGAAAGCAAAGCAAACTAAGGAATACAAAGTTTGGAGGCGTTTTCTTTTTTTTACTAAAACTAGTTTCTCGATCTATTATTTCTATGACAGCTATAACCTATAGTCATCCGATTTTGACAAAACTTTGTCCGACCAAACTTGGCAGAATCATTTAGAAGCATTTGGAGTCGTTTGCATTTAACATTTTTTTATTCAATTTAATTTTTTTATTAATAATTGTTTATAGTCATCAGATCCGGCCGGTTCTGACAAATGTGCAGCGTATTTATACCAGAAGACTTCGTGCAAAGTTTGGTCGCGATAGCATAGAAACAGACGGACATAGCTAAATCGACTCTGGACAATTTCAATGTAAGGGTATAAAAAATTGTATAATGTTACTCATGGGACTCGTAAATGAAATATCAATTTTTACAACGAAAATATTACATTTCAAATGTAATTATTTTCTAAAATTCGAAGGGAATATATTGAAAAATGTTGACTTCTGTGTTTTTTGTCAGTTTATTGAACCCAATTTTCGATTTTGAGTGTTCCTTGCCAGCGAAAGGGAATGCGCCATCTGCGTTTTTCTACGGCACAAAATACACAAAACTAATTATTTCGTCAAAAGAATCTCTAGTTTCATAAATGCTCAACTCTAAATGTTTTGTTTACAAATTTAACTTGAAGGGTAATTTAAAGTTAATAGAAAGCACAAGGTTTGTTGGCTGTCAATGTTGCAAGAGCACAAATAAAAAATTCATGAACGGCATATCAATAAATTGTTTTTAGGTCTACCGTAACCACAAATAGTCACCTAGTCATAGAAATACAAATGCGAAAATGAGGGTCGAGTCACAACGCTTCTACAGCGAGTACACCCGTATTCTAGAGGGGCACTCTTGCAGATCTCTGCAAATTTAAAGATCTTAGCTTAAATAGAACCTGAGCTTTGGTTCTGAAATACTGTTGAACCGGCTCGAACCGGTTCTGAACCAGTAAAATATGTAATTCCATATTTTTAACCTACAAGCAAAGTTTAATGCTCTTTACTTAAATAGCTTCTAAGATGTGGTTCTAAACCACCGCTGAACCGGTTTAAAACTGGTTCTAAACTATCCATCTCCCTAGCACCAACCTCTAACGTAATTTCTAGTTCGCAGCTCAAATAGCATCTGAGAAATGGATATAAAAATCTTTTTAACCGGTTAAATAGCAAAGCCAGATCACATTTTCAACCCACAAACCAAGTTTTAAGTTCTTCTGTAAAATGGCTATGAACCAATGTTAAGTCCGTGGCTAAATTACCTTCTAAAAATTACCTATCTCGAAATTACCTATCTCGCTATATCGACTCGGCTGTTCATGCTGATCAAGAATATAAGTATATTCTTGATCAGCATGAACAGCCGAGTCGATATAGCCATGTACGTCTCTGTCCGTCCGTCTGTTTGTATGAACGCGTCGATCTCCGAGACTATAAGATATAGAGCCACAAAGTTTTGCATAAACGTAGATGTGTGCTGTACGCAGATCAAGTTTGTTTTAGATTTGGAAAATTCCCCCCCGTCCCCCTTTTATCCCCAAAAAACCGACAGATCCTATACCTAAAAACCTTCAGATCCACAATTATCAAGTTAGTGTTAGATTTCAAGTTTCGTGGTTTAGTACACATCAAGCTAGGCCCAAATCTATTCTGAAAAGTACAATCAGAACGGACAAAAAACACCGGAGTTATAAACTTGCTTATAAGGGCACCCCCCAGTTGTTAGTCAGGACTAGAACCGCTTAAAGGTCAATATAATGTTGCCTACATTCAGGATGACCCTTTAATAGCTGTTACAAAAACCAGTAACATTCATCTTTAAAAATTTAAACTACTGAACAGGGTATTTTGTAGTCGGGAAACTCGACTGCAGCGCCCTTGCTTGTTTTTATACTCTGTACCGTAGGTACACAGGGTATTATAAGTTTGTGCAAAAGTATGTAACAGGCAGAAGGAAGCATCTCCGACCCCATAAAGTATATATATTCTTGATCAGCATCAACAGCCGAGTCGATATAGCCATGTCCGTCTGTCCGTCTGTCAGTCTGTCTGTCTGTCTGTCCGTATGAACGCACAGATCTCAGAGATGGTAAGAGATAGGGGTTTGACATGTATGGGACATATGCTTCTTATGTCTGCAGGCAGATCAAGTTTATTTTCAATTTTGGCCACGCCCCCTCCCGTTCCCGCAATTTAGAAAATCATATCATATCTATCACGTCATATCTCCCACAGTTTTGAAGATAGATGGCTTGTTCTTATCGATCCGCAAAAGGACTGAAGACAAATTTTCTTGGTACAGACTGTGTTATAGTCGGGCTTGACCGACTTTCTTTCTTGTTTTTTTATATTTTGCTCATGCCGCAATAATAGCTGCAGTGCTGTCATGAAGTGAGAAATTATGATGACTTATCGCTTCAAATAGAATAGCTTCACAAATGTCGCCAAGCTTAAGTCGTTTACGAAATTGTTGTTGCTGAGGCATTAAAAAGCCATTTGATTCTGTCAAACAATGCAACTTTAACAAGTAAATATTAAAGGCCAAAAAAAGGTTTCATTGACACTGGCGAAATATGAATTAAATCTTAATCAGTGGAATCTCAAAATATCGAATCGACATTAAATGAAAACAAAATTCAAGAACAAATCCATTATTTGTGAGATCCAGCCACAAACTTTGAAATGTAAAAAAAAAAATACCCGTTGCTACAGATCATGGCAATAAAACACAACACACTCCTAACATCGTCAGCTCCAGTGGAACGGCTCTTCTCACTAGCAGCCGTTATTAATGAATCGGGCAGACAATCACTTTCATTTGAAAAAAAAGTTTTAATGAGTGCTAATATAGTCGATTCCACGATAATTATGCTCGTGTCGTCGGCATATGCGGTTATCTTGGGTGCTTTCCTGCGAATTTTCGTTAGCAGTTCGTTAACCAGAAGGTTCCATGTGCCTCCTTCGTCATGGTTGTGGTACCCCACTCCGCTTGTTCTCTTCTGCAGCTCGGCAGGTTGTATATCTACGAGTCCAAAGCCTTATGTATTGATACAGCTCTTAGGCTGCGCATTATCGCCTCCGTGGAGACGTTGTTGAATGCACCAGATATGTCAAGGAATGCTCCCAAGGCATACTCTTTATGGTACAATGCTTTCTCGATGGTGGCTACTAGGGAGTGTAGCGCTGTTTCCACCGATTTCCCTTTCGTGCATGCGTGTTGGTTGTTCTCCAAGGTCAGGTTCATGCCTTCTCTTATGTGGAGATCGAGTAATTTTTCCATTGTTTTAAGCAGGAATGAAGTGAGGCTAATGGGCCTGTAGTCTTTTGGCTGCACGTGACTGCATTTCCCCGCTTTGGGTAGGAATACAACACGTGCTGTCCTCCAGGCCACAGGTACATAGCCCCACCCCAGGCAGGCTTCAAAAATGGACTGTAGCCATGGTACGACTAAACCTTTAGTCGTTTTTAGCATGGCGGGAATTATGCCATCCAGACCGGGGGACTTGTAGCTCGCGAACGAGTCGATCGCCCATCGGATTTTTCCTGGAGTGACTAAGTTGGTTGGGATGTTAGTTTGTTGAGTGTTTAAGTCCTGAAGCGTATCTGGCTCGGTGACTATAGTGCAGCCCGGGAAGTGCGCATCGAGAAGAGCTCATGTAGCTTCCTTGCTGCTTTCTGTCCAGTGACCTTCGTCCGTTTTTAGTTGACTCTGCATAGGTGGCTGCTTTGAAAGCAGCTTCCTGAGTCTGGCTGCTTCCGAGACCTTCTCTATGCTGGAGCAGAAAGTTCTCCATGAGTGTTGCTTTGCCTTCTTTACTTCTTTTTTGAACAAGCGAAGTCTTATCTTGTACTCCTCCCAGATGATCACTTCATCCGCTTGTTTGGCGAGTTTGAAGCATTCCTGAACGTCCTTCCTCTGCTCTTTCAGTTCTGGGGTCCACCAGGGGGGTCTGGTTCTCCTTTTTGTAACTGTGAGCTTACACGAGGTTTTGTATGCTTCGATGAGATTGACAGTGAGCGTCTTCACGGACTTCTCAATATCTTCCACCGAGCAGATGGGCGTTGACGTCGGCAGTTTTGATTCCACTGTATTAGGTACTTCACCCAGTCGGTATTCCGGGGGTTCCCATAGACGTTTCTAGTTTGACAATAGTCGAATTGTATCTTGAACTGGATGTACTTATGGTCGGAGAAGGAGGGTTTATCAAGAACTCTCCATTCTGACACCTGAGTACTTCTGAGTACTATTCCCTAGGGTCATGGTTAAGCCTAGGACGTTGGCTGAGGTTGGTCCCACATATGTGGGTATGTCTTCAACGTTTTCTATACTTAGACTGGTTTGCATAATAAAATGTAAGAGAGACTCACCTCTGTCGTTGATGTCCGGGCTGCCCCACACAGTGTGGTGTGCGTTGGCGTCCGTTCCGATGACAAGGGGTTGCTTCTTGTAGCTTGCCTCCGCCGTCAGTCTTCCGAGTTCAGCCGGTGGTGCCTCTCGCTCATGCGCCATGTAGCAGGACGCCATAAGAATTGGCTCGTCCCTGCCACCCTCCAAGGCCACAACAGTGAGATCGTCCGTGCTGTAATTAGTCATTAAATACGCATAGATGCCTTTTCTTACCAGAATAGCAGTCCTTGCTCTACTTACTGGGGTGGGGTAAAAGATGTTGTAGTTTTGTGACTTTAGTCCGGTGACCTTGTTTCCCGCCGCTATCCAAGGTTCCTGAACTAAAGCCACATCTGCGGGCCCTTCCTCTAAGGATAGAAGGAGCTCCGCCGAGGCGATCTTGCTCTTATGCAAGTTGACCTGGAGGACCTTCAATTGCATGACTGGTTTCCGCATAATCCGGTCCCGATGGGTAAGCCCGTAAGGTTGTATCGCCATCCTCGTCTTCTTCCGCATACTGTACTGCCCCCGTAATATCGAACCTGCTGGTTTTTTCGACCATCATATCGATGCCGAGGTCGTTCTCCACCTCTCCAGCCTCCAGTGTGTGCTCATTAGTGTCCTCGGGGTGGCGTTTCTTGAGAAGTAGGTTCACGCTACCTACTCCCCATGCCATCGCCCTGAATCTTGGGTAGAACAAATCTTCGGCCTCCTTCTTGATCTGGAGAACCACGTGCTGCCCGTTTATTTCGGGCTATGCAACATGCAGTACCTTCCAGTCTGCTAATATAACTTTGAAAAAAGATTTACCTCCTATAATTGTAATGGTAATTGTATATGGGCATTTCCATGGTGTCGAACGGGAAAGTCGTACGCATTGAAATTGAAAAAAAAGTAAAAATAAATCGGACTTTAATTTTGGCAATATGAGTAACTGATACCTCTCAGTGAGCCCTATAATTGGTGCAAAGAATGATTTTTGAAAATTGTCCGTTTTCGAGTTAAATGCAAAAAGGCAAGGCGGTCGCCTTATACCCATTGAAAATGGGAATAGGGGGATCATGAAGTTGTGCGAATGTATGTATGTAACAGGGAGAAGGAAACATTTCCGACCCCATAAAGTATATATATTCTTGATCAGCATGAACAGCCTAGTCGATATAGCCATGTCCGTCTGTCCCTCCGTCCGTCTGTCTGTATGAACGCGTCGATCTCAGAGACTATAAGAGATAGAGCCACAAATTTTTGTCCCCCCTTTATCGCCAAAAAACCAAGACCTCTAGCCATTCCAGACCTATAAAACCGTCAGATCCACAATTTTTAAGTTAGAGCCTCGTATACTTCAAGCTAGGCCCAATATCTCTCTATTCCGAAAAGTACAATCAGATCGGACAAAACACACCGGAGTTATAAGCGAAACAGTTGGGCTGATAAGAGCACCTCCCAGTTGTCAGGACTAGAAAAAAGTGTTGCCTACATTTGGGATGACAATTTTGCTACAAAAACAAATAAATGAAAACAAATGAACAGGGTATTTTGTGGTCGGGAAACTCGACTGCAGCGCCCTTACTTGTTCAAAATATTTATTTTAAGCACTTTCGCACGGGATAGGTAGGTAGGTAGTTCCGGCTGACCCACGATGGGGTCACACATAGACCTTAGGGTCCTTAATGAGGCCGGGTGATTATTTGGGTACGTTTGGCTTAGAAGTCCTGGAGGATTCTTGTCGTTTTGGCAAATGCCAATAACTGTTTTGAGGGTCTCTTGGCCGCTTCCTCCAAAGAAGAGAACCGTGAGGTGTGCAGAATTTGTAATCTTGTCGTGGCAATTGCTGGGCAGCTGCAAATTAGATGTTCTAGAGTTTCTGCGACTCCAGGTTCCATACATTTCCTGCATGTGTCCTCTGTTGTTATGCCTAGCTTTATCGCATGAGCGGCTGCTAGGCAGCTGCTGCTTCTTTCTCTGCTATCTCTTCCATCTTGCTATGAAGCGTCTGTATGGAGATAGGTATGTTTTGTGTGTCTTCTTGGCCGAGTACGACTCCAGCTTTCTCGTTTCCGTCGATGCCCCGGTGGCTGGGAATCCAGTAAATTTGCACCTTTCTGGAGATGCTGAGGGAATCTAGCGCTTCCCTGCTCGCCAGGACATTTCTGGAGTTGATGGAGTGTCCTTGCATTGCCTTGATTGCCGCTTGGCTGTCCACGTAGATATTTATTTGGTTGTTTGGAGCGTAAATTTCCGCCAACTCCGCTGCTTTCCTTATTGCGAAGACTTCCACCTGGAATATGGTGCAGTGGTTTGGCAGTTTGTATGAGAGCTTTATTTCTGGCTCTGCACAGTATACGGCGGCTCCGACTCCTAGGTCCATCTTTGAGCCGTCTGTAAAGAGGTGTGTTGCTTCTTGGGCCAGTCCTGTACGCCAGTCTTCTGGTCCCAGTAGTGCAAATGTGCATATTGTGTTGACCTTTGGGGTAATGTAGTCCGTGCTACTATTGATCTCTCTGCCAACTATGCTGTGTCCATAGCTTTGTAGCGCCATGGTGCCTGTCGCACATAGACGTTGGGCGGTCTTTTGTGCCAGAAGGCGTGCTTGGATGTCCAGAGGGTTGACACCTAAGATGTGCTCTAATGCTTTGGTTGGAGTGGACCTCAGCGCCCCCGTAATACAGACCAGTGCCTGTCGCTGGGTCTTCTCCATCAGCTTTAGGTATGTGGTTTTCTTCGTGGCCTGCCACCATACCAGTATGCCGTGTAGCAGTATCGGTCGTATTACTGAAATGAAAAGCCAGTGCATCAGACTTGGTGATAGGCCCCAACTACTCAGCATCTTCTGGGATGCATATAGTGCGTTGGTCGCCTTCTTCACTCTTTCTTCCACATTCGCCTTCCATGACAGTTTACTGTCGATTACTGCTCCAAGGTATTTGACGTTATTCTTTGGTGTTAGTGTTATTCCATTTATCTTTGGTGGAATCCATGGCGGTACCTTGTATCTCTTGGTAAAGAGAATGAGGTCCGTCTTCTCCGCGTTAATACTAAGTCCGGCTTCTGTGGCCCATTTTAGTATCTCTTTGAGTGTAGAGTCCATGAATGAGCTGAGAGTCGATGGACATTTCCCGATGATAATTATGCATATGTCGTCTGCATATGCAGTTATCTTGGGTGCTTTCCTGCAAAATTTTGTTAGCAGTTCGTTAACCACAAGGTTCCAAAGAAGGGGTGACAGTACTCCGCCTTGAGGCGTGCCGCCGTGTGCCTCCTTCGTCATGGTTGTGGTACCCCACTCGGCTTGTACTCTTCTGCAGCTCAGCAGGTTGTAAATCCACGAGTCCAAAGCCTTATGTATTGATACAGCTCTTAGGCTGCGCATTATCGCCTCCGTGGAGACGTTGTTGAATGCACCAGATATGTCAAGGAATGCTCCCAAGGCATACTCTTTATGGTACAATGCTTTCTCGATGGTGGCTACTAGGGAGTGTAGCGCTGTTTCCACCGATTTCCCTTTCGTGCATGCGTGTTGGTTGTTCTCCAAGGTCAGGTTCATGCCTTCTCTTATGTGGAGATCGAGTAATTTTTCCATTGTTTTAAGCAGGAATGAAGTGAGGCTAATGGGCCTGTAGTCTTTTGGCTGCACGTGACTGCATTTCCCCGCTTTGGGTAGGAATACAACACGTGCTGTCCTCCAGGCCACAGGTACATAGCCCCACCCCAGGCAGGCTTCAAAAATGGACTGTAGCCATGGTACGACTAAACCTTTAGTCGTTTTTAGCATGGCGGGAATTATGCCATCCAGACCGGGGGACTTGTAGCTCGCGAACGAGTCGATCGCCCATCGGATTTTTCCTGGAGTGACTAAGTTGGTTGGGATGTTAGTTTGTTGAGTGTTTAAGTCCTGAAGCGTATCTGGCTCGGTGACTATAGTGCAGCCCGGGAAGTGCGCATCGAGAAGAGCTCATGTAGCTTCCTTGCTGCTTTCTGTCCAGTGACCTTCGTCCGTTTTTAGTTGACTCTGCATAGGTGGCTGCTTTGAAAGCAGCTTCCTGAGTCTGGCTGCTTCCGAGACCTTCTCTATGCTGGAGCAGAAGGTTCTCCATGAGTGTTGCTTTGCCTTCTTTACTTCTTTTTTGAACAAGCGAAGTCTTATCTTGTACTCCTCCCAGATGATCACTTCATCCGCTTGTTTGGCGAGTTTGAAGCATTCCTGAACGTCCTTCCTCTGCTCTTTCAGTTCTGGGGTCCACCAGGGGGGTCTGGTTCTCCTTTTTGTAACTGTGAGCTTACACGAGGTTTTGTATGCTTCGATGAGATTGACAGTGAGCGTCTTCACGGACTTCTCAATATCTTCCACCGAGCAGATGGGCGTTGACGTCGGCAGTTTTGATTCCACTGTATTAGGTACTTCACCCAGTCGGTATTCCGGGGGTTCCCATAGACGTTTCTAGTTTGACAATAGTCGAATTGTATCTTGAACTGGATGTACTTATGGTCGGAGAAGGAGGGTTTATCAAGAACTCTCCATTCTGACACCTGAGTACTATTCCCTAGGGTCATGGTTAAGCCTAGGACGTTGGCTGAGGTTGGTCCCACATATGTGGGTATGTCTTCAACGTTTTCTATACTTAGACTGGTTTGCATAATAAAATGTAAGAGAGACTCACCTCTGTCGTTGATGTCCGGGCTGCCCCACACAGTGTGGTGTGCGTTGGCGTCCGTTCCGATGACAAGGGGTTGCTTCTTGTAGCTTGCCTCCGCCGTCAGTCTTCCGAGTTCAGCCGGTGGTGCCTCTCGCTCATGCGCCATGTAGCAGGACGCCATAAGAATTGGCTCGTCCCTGCCACCCTCCAAGGCCACAACAGTGAGATCGTCCGTGCTGTAATTAGTCATTAAATACGCATAGATGCCTTTTCTTACCAGAATAGCAGTCCTTGCTCTACTTACTGGGGTGGGGTAAAAGATGTTGTAGTTTTGTGACTTTAGTCCGGTGACCTTGTTTCCCGCCGCTATCCAAGGTTCCTGAACTAAAGCCACATCTGCGGGCCCTTCCTCTAAGGATAGAAGGAGCTCCGCCGAGGCGATCTTGCTCTTATGCAAGTTGACCTGAAGGACCCTCAACTGCATGACTGGTGTCCACATCCTCCGGTCCCGATGGGTCAGCCTGCAAGGTTGTGTCGCCATCCTCGTCTTCTTCAGCAGACTGTGCTGCCCCCGTAATATCGAGGCTGCTGGTTTTTTCGACCATCATGTCAATGCCGAGGTCGCTCTCCACCTCTCCAGCCTCCAGTGTGTGCTCATTAGTGTCCTCGGGGTGGCGTTTCTTGAGAAGTAGGTGCACGCTACCTACTTTTGGGTAAAGCAGATCCTCGGCTTCCTTATTGATCTGGAGGACCATGTGCTGCCCGTTTTTGTCGGGCTTTGCAACATGTAGTACCTTCCAGTCTCCAGTTGGCACATCAGGATTCTGCCACTGTAGGAGTTTCTGCGCCTGCTCCTTTGGTGTGACCCGTGGAAAGAGTACTTTCGCCTTCGGACCGGACGGAATGCAGGTTCTGTCCACAACCTCCAGCTGGGCACTCTCCCACAGACTTCCCATGTCTGCAACGACGCTTGAGACCCACTTAAGGGTGGGGTCGTCCTTGCATCTTAGGATTTTGACTCCATACAGCCAGCCTGCTCCGTCAAACGCTACAGGTTGCGCTGCTGGGTCTTCCATCCTTTTGAAAATTTCCTCGAACAGCTTCTCCTCTACTTGCTTCCACTGTTCGGGCGTCATCTTGCCGTTAGGGTCGCTTATGTCGACGATAGCTACGGTGAGATGCCGTTTTGCTACGTCGCTAGCTGATTCCTTGGGCTGACTTGTCTTTTTGGGGAGGGGTTGTGCCTGGTTCTGCGGTCTTTGGCGGGGCTTTTTTCTGGCAGGGGCCTCCGCCTTCGCTTGCTCAGTTGAGCGCTGCCGCTTGTTGGCCAAGCACTCCTCCATTTTATTTGCGTATTTGGCGGAGGTGGCTTGCATCGCCGGTTTCTCCGCGAAGTGTTTTCGACCCTCCTTAATCTTTTGCTCGGCCCACGCAAGCTTGTTTCTCTCCTCTAGGGTGAGCTCACCGCTTCCGTTCAGTCTTGCCTTGATTTTGAGAGCCGCTTTATACTGGGCTTTCGCTCGCATGCCCTCCTTTGTTCGTGTGGGTTTTTCCTTATTTTTGGTACTAGACCTCGCCCGAACTGGAGATAGCAGCAGCTTTTCTTCCGCCTTTGTATTGGTTGTATTGGTTGAATGCGATTCGCAGTCCGAGTCTGTATCGACTGCAGTACCGCGCCACACTTTGGTCCTTGTCGTATCGGCAGTAGCTGTACAACTGTCCTGGCCTGCTCCAACCACGACAGAGGTGTGACCGCTGGCGACACGAAGTGGGGATCTCTCCCCACCGTGCCCGCCGATGGTAGCAGTCACGCCTTCCACTGACGTTTGGGCTGATATCCCAGCCCGAGTTGGGTTCTTTGTTTGTTCCATTATTGTACCCATGGGGTTAATTTTGTTCGTGGGAACCACCCCATAGCATTTTATGTCTGCTGCCAGGCACCTCTAACCATGGCTTTGGCTCAGCTCCAGCTGTGCTGTTGTGGTAGTGCTGGCCATCACCTTAGCTGGACACTGCATTTCCTAGGTGTAAGACGAGCAAGAGACACTATGTATTACCCGCTTTAAGCCAAGGTGCATACAGTGTCCATTGCCCAGCCGACACCCTCGTGGAGGGTTCAGTTAGAGGATTTTTGTCGGCCTTCGCACGGGATAGGTCGCACGGAACATATTTTTCCGTCATGACATATATATGTGGCTTCTGATATAATGGAAAGTAAAATCGTACAATTAATTTCAATCACATAGTTCGTTGTGGTTTCTTGAGCAATGTTCATTTGCTCTTTGTACCCATAGATTGATTTTAGATAGCAAAATTCAATGAAATCTTTAGGCACCTTTTTAGACAAAATTCGTGCAAAACAACGATAAAAACTGAGTTTGTTTGACTTTCCATTCGAAAATCTCGATATGGGTTATTAATATTTGTAGCTTAGAGTACTTCAATAAAATTGTTTCCCCTTGAAAATTTGATAAAACATGCTGTTTTTGAGAACTGTACCTTTTTTTCCTAGGTGGACCTTTCTGTGGAAATGCCCATATGTTAGATGTTGAAGAGAAAAAAAAAAAAAAAAGAAGAGAAAGCTAAGCTAACTTCGTCTGTGCCGAAGTTTTTATACACTTGCAAGTGCTCGCTTAAATATTATATTTTCAAAAAATACTCATGTTCCCATTTTCCGACCGATCGTTCGTCTGGGAGCTATATGATATAGTCATCCGATTTGGCCAAAAATTTGTAAAATTATGTAAAAGCATGTGAAACAAACAAATACAAAATTTCAGGATGCTACCATTAAAAACAAAAGAGTTTTTCGACCGATTTTGCTTATGGGAGGTATTAGCTAAAAGATGACTCTGTGCAAAATTTCAGCTCGATAGCTTTAAATCTGAGAGACTAGTTCGCGTAGAAACTGACAGACATACGGACGGACAAAGCTCAATCGACTCAGCTCGTCACCCTGATGAAGAAATGAATATTTCTATGAGTTGCAAAGTTCTGGGCAAGATTATAATACCCTTTGCCAGGGTGTTAAAAAATAAAACAAAAATAATAAAAAAGTCTTAACTTCTCCAAATTCAATAATCATTTTATCATTTACAGGTTATAAACGCTAGAACGTTGGGCAATGAAGCCAAAAATAGATCCATCGTCCAAAAAATTATTTTACAAATGAACTGTAAAATGGGTGGATCATTATGGACTGTCAAGATACCTTTTAAGAATGTAATGATTTGCGGAATTGATTCCTATCATGATGCCAGTCAAAAGGGGAATTCTGTTGCTGGTAAGACATTCAATTTTTGAATTTTATATGTGCATGCGTTTAATAACACAGGTCGACAAAAAATTAACTATTTTTCTGATTCACACATCGAATAAGGATATTCTTGTAGGATTTTTATCGCTTAACACGAAGCTGGCCTCCAAAAGTGACCAATTTTAAATAATATTTTTTGACGAAACTGCTGAATATCTTACAATACTTTAAATGTATCATTGATCAGTAACATTTGAAGTATTTTTTATAAATTTTCGTATGAAAATATGTCAAGAAACAGCGGAGTTTCAGCCACTTCAGGTAGGCAATGTCATGAATTAAAACACTTACGATGACCCAGATTACAAATCGTCGTATCATCCGAAACACATGGGATAAGAAAAAATAAGTTATTTTTGACATACCACACACCAACTCACACCACACACTATGGTGCAGCACAAATATTAACGAGCGCGGTGAATCACTGTACAATTACCTTTTACAGACAAATCTGCATATCGCTAATAAAGGAAACGACCCTACCTTTATTATAAAAAATCGAAAGGAGGTCTTGGATATTACCCTTATATCCGAAAACCTCTGTGATCAATTGGCTTCATGGAAGGTGCTGCCAGAGCACTCCTTCTCTGACCACAGATACATAGAGGCCCTTCTAACATACAATTGTCCTTCACCCAAAAAGATACAGAACCCGAAAAAGACAAACTGGGAAGTACACAACAAACTTCTCTCAAAAAAGCTTGTACCGTCTCCACCATATACACCTAGGACGGGGAAACAGATAGATGATCTTGTCGATACGGTCACCAACGCGAATGCGGTCTCTTTTAATAACGCTTGCCCCCCTAGAAAAATAAAATTCACCTTTAAACCACCTTGGTGGTCTGCAGAGCTTGACAAGAGCTCCGAAAAGAGTGCAGACATGCATTCAACGTAGCCAAATATAACAATCAAACTACCGCTTGGGAGTTAAATAAACCAAAACTAAACACCTACAAGAAAGCCATTAGGAAGGCTAAACGCCCCTCCTGGGCCAACTATTGTAGTAATATAGAACTCACTTCTGACGCATCTCGGCTCAGAAAGATCCTGGCAAGCTCACCAACACCGCCAGGACTCTTACAAAAAACAGACGGAACCTGGACCGACTCAAGCGAAGAATCTTTAGATCTTCCGCTAAGCACTCACTTTCCTGAGTGCTCCCTTTACCCAATAACCCAAATTAGGCCAACCGACCTTTCTACAAACCATGTGAACACCATTGTCACTGAGGCAAGAATTAAGTGGGCTATCGATTATTTCGCACCATTTAAATCGCCTGGCCCAGATATCATATTTCCAGCCCAACTACAACACAGCATTGGGTACACAATGACTTGGCACACCTGAGACAAATTATAAGTCCCTCTCATCTAGCAAGCACACAACATGCTTACAGCAAGCGTACGTCCACCGAAACCGCCCTGCACTCTCTGATCTCAAAGATTGAAAGATCTCTTGAAATGAAATGATCTCTCTAGTAGCATTTCTCGACATTGAGGGTACCTTTAATAACATCCAACCTAAAGCCATCACCTCAGCCTTAACATACGTGCGAGTGGATTTACCGCTGGTAAGATTCATCGACCAATTGCTACCAGCAGGTCGGTGTATACCGAGCTTGGCGGCGCATCTGCTCGCAGATATGTTAACAGAGGCACTCCGCAAGGAGGCGTTCTCTCCGTTACTATGGGTTGTAGCAGTTAACCTACAGCGGATGATATTGCCATTTTCAAAAGAGGACTATTTCCACAGACGCTGTGTGACCTCATGCAGAACGCATTGACTTCACTTGCTCAGTGGACAATATCTTGCGCTTTTCACCAGAAGATACAAAATTCCTGATCTTATCCCCCCAAAAATCAATGGAGTAAGCCTTAAATTTGGAGACAATACTTGGGAGTCATTCTGGATAGGAAACTACTCTGGAATGTCAACATAAACGAAAACATAAAAAGGCAACCATTGCCCTTTTCTCGTGCAAAAAGGCCATAGACCACAAATGGGGCTTCTCCCCTTCCATAGTATACTGGCTCTACACAGCCGTGGTCCGCCCCATACTACTCTACGGAGCTCTAATCGGTCCTCAACAATCTGCATAAAGTACAGAGAAGTGCGGAAATCTGTATTAGCGGCGCTCTCCGAACAACACCCACGGAAGCGCCAAATACTATTTTCCACCTACTTCCACTAGACCTCCTTATATCAAAGCAACTGGCTATAACAACAGTCCTTAGACTAAGAGAATCCGATGCCTGGAACGGGGGTAAGTCGGGACACTCAACAATACTCAATGACCAATCGAGTATACCGTTAAACACTGATTACTGTATACCACAAACGACGTTCGTCAAATCGTACGACGCACAGTGGCCAGATTCGCGAATTTGGGGTTGCAAAAATCGTAACTTTTGAACGGAAAGAGAGATATTTCAAAAATTTTAAGGAGATAGAGAATTCCTGTAGCTTTAAAATGAGCCTACGTTCATCTTTGTAGGTTACTAGGGTGACTTACGATCGGCTGCCATAATAGATTGTTTGATACACTGAAAAGGTTGCATGAAAATGGACAAATATTTTAATTTTTAAAATCGATTTATTAAAAATTAAGTTGTTAAACTAATTTAATATTAATATTAATATTTAATATTTCTGGTGAATATTCTTTGGTCATATCCTCTATTGTCCTGCTATATCTGAGAGATGATATCCGAGGATCAGAGGAGGCCGACAACATGTTGAAAAGGTCAGGGTTTTCTTGATGTCGAGATATTTTGTTTTACCTGTGCCGATAATTCAGTGACTTCCACAGAGACTGGAACTGCCTCTTTTTTTTGCAGCAGTTATGTATTCGTAGCTTGGAAGAATATCCACGTTGTGCTTCCTTAACAAGTCTTTCATCTTCTTGTACTTCTGCTTGGAAAATCCCATGTCCAAAAACCAAGGCTCGAGTGTAATTGGTGGGCTTCACATTTGGCGGTGTATTGATGTTGTCCTTAATGCGATTAAGACGGACAGGACTAGCAATTGCAAGAGCTTTTGTTATGGAAGACCTGTTTCTCTCCAGGTCCTTTTAGTATTTAACGGATTGTGCCTCCGGTACTCCACAGAGCATCTGTGCTAATTTCCACAGTGGCACCTTAAAGATTTCTTTTCCTGGTGAACGTTGAACACTCATCGATAGATTTTGTTGGACTGCCTTGTAGTTGCCCTGAAGAAGCGCTGACTACATCGTGATTATCTTCGAAACAAGTTAATCCATCTAGCCAAGTCAAGTTTTGAAGTATAAATCTGTTCTCAGTCCGATCTGCTGATCCATTTAAATTGTAGTCTGTAGAATATGTTTTGAATTTTCCTGGTAATGAATAGCCCATCACTTGTCAAATTAAGTTTGGTTTTTACTACCGACTGGAAATCTTGTAGTGAAACCGCGGTTTTGAAGAACTCAAATAATTTGCTGTTGTCCATTTTCGATAGAACAAATTTTACTAAGTGTGTGCATTTTTTCGTTTGACTGTTTAAGTCTGAATAATCTGCCTTGACTGACGTATATAAGTATATGGCCAAAGATCACAGGTAGCAAGAGGTCAAATAGTCATGATCTGATAAAAACTAAATTCCTTTACATTCCTTTAATTTTATTAGATAAAAATGCACAACACCATTCATACAAACCATACCTGTACCTGTTGAAAGGGTCACTCAATGGAAGGTAGAAAATTTACCCATGTGCTCTTTGCAAGGCGCCAAAATGGTAAAGGTCAATTGTAACTACTTATATTATGTGTTATCCTTTTCAGTAAATCATAAGATACGATATAAAATAATTTTTCCTGTCACGTTTTTTGATCTTCTCTCCAAACATTATTTACCTGCAGATTAAATCGCATTTATCAGTGTAAAGTCCGAGGCAGCAGGTTGTGGCAGCTGATTGTTTTACAATATATTTATAAATAGACAAATTTATAATACGAATGCTCCAAAAAAACTGATATCGGGTGAAATTGATGTTTCCGGGTCCATCAAAGCTCTAAAACTAAACCAAAAATAGTGTCCACCTAAGTCGTAAATGTTCAACCTAAATATAATAAAGTTTTTAAATGTATTTACATTAAGAATTATTCCAAAAAATCAACCAATTTCTAATCGGTATTACCGTTTGGTTTTGACAGGCCCACAAAAATTACAGTTGAAAACAAAAAAATTAAAAAAATCTGCACTCTGAAAAATTGTTCAATTTTGAACCACTGTAAAAACGAAATTCTATGAACCAAAGTTTTTCGGCCTATCTGGGGTTCCCTTTATTGAATAAAATTAATCTTCTCAAAAAAATCGACCATCAAAAATTGATTTTTGCAACGCCAAATTCGCGAATCCGGCCACTGTGCGATGTCTGTATTCCAAGCCGACACGAGTGGGAAAACCTACCCCACAGCAGAGCCAATGCCATCAACATCTACACTGATGGCTCTAAGCTTGACGAAAAAGTAGGAGGGGGAGTGTTCTCCACCAACCTAAACTTTAACTTATCGTTCCGCCTTCCTGATCACTGTAGCGTGTACCAAGCGGAGGTGGTGGCCATCCAGGAAGCAGCCACCTACCTTAGCACTCTACCAATCAGAGAAGGAAACGTCTTCATATACAGGGTTGCCCATATTCGACGGACCCATGTTTTTTTTTAAAAAATCAAAGAAAAAATAAAAATTTGGCGGTTGGCAATCTTAATCATTTAATTTGTTCCTAGTAGATTTGTTTACATCATTTTTTGAATATGATATCTCTCAAATGGCCGCCTCTGGCGTTGATGGCGTATTGTGCCCTTTTTGCAGCATTTTCCATCGTTTTCGCCAACATTTCGGCCGGAATAGCGGCTATTTCTTCACGAATGTTGTCCTTGAGCTCTTCTACGGTCCTTGGCTTGTTAACGTAAACCTTTGACTTCAAATATCCCCACAAGAAGAAGTCAGGCGGCGTCAAATCGGGCGAACGCGGTGGCCAGTCCAAATCACCACTTTTCGACATCAAACGGCCCGGAAACAATTTCTTCAGAAAATCGATTGTTATGCGACTTGTGTGCGGTGGAGCGCCGTCTTGTTGAAACCAGAACTGCCTCATACGCTTTCGACGAATAATTGGCATCACAAAATTGGTCATCATGTCGCGATAGCGCTCCTGGTTGATGGTAACAGCATGGCCATTTTCATTTTGGAAGAAAAACGGCCCAATGACCGTTTTCGCACTAACGCCGCACCAAACTGTGACTTTTTCGTCATGAAGAGGCACTTCTTGAATCTCCTGAGGATTTTCAGTGGCGTAAATACGGCAATTTTGCTTATTTACGGTCCCATTCAATGTGAAATGGGCTTCATCGGACATGATAATTTTGTTTTCACAATTGACTTGTTCTGTTGAATGTAAATTTCAACTATTTCAGAGCGCTCGCGTGGCGTGCATTGTTCCATGGTAAAAATCTGCTTGGACTGACGCTTCAAACGCGGTATGTCATTAAGCGATCTGACATCTCTGTCAAAAGTTATGGCGTTGCCAGATGGGTCCGTCGAATATGGACAACCCTGTACTTCTCTGCCGAATCCAGATATTCCTCCAGGACGTCTTGGATACCAGGGATCTTGTCCCTTATTACTCTGTTAAACATCAGTTCTGTTGGCGAAGTGCCAGTTGTGCTATGCGGCGTCACGCTATACATCATTACGAAGTCTTGGATTGCCTCCGAATTTAATGTGATTTACCGTATCAGTATTTGCTTTTGACGCCATTGCCTCAGTTTGACTCCCTATTTGTTCATGCGTTTGGCAGATTTCGATGACTTTCTTGAGAGTGCATTCCTTCTCCAGTAGTTTCCTCTTCAGGGTAGTGGTTGCCTATGATTTTGTCTTTGATGGCGTTGTCCTCAACTTCGGTTTTGGTTGAGCCGAAGTTGCACTTTTGAACTTGCTCCCGAAGTCGGAGCACGAATGGGCGGAATGGTTCGCCGTCACCTGGGGTAATATTCCGAAACATGTGCCTTTCAAATGTCGAATTCTGCTTCGGCGAGAAATATTCCGTAAGCTTCTTGACCAGGACGGCATATACATCGTTCTTTAGCTTGTCATCGTAATCGTCCAACGCCTCGGGCAGTGAAAACGCCACTGCTTGGAGTTACATGCCGCCTAGATGTAGTAGCTTGCTCCTCTTTTTCTTTGTCTCCGTAATGTCTGCATCCAAATAAATTTGGAAGGCACGCATCCACTTCTCCCACTCGTGGCGAACCACTGCCTTATCTATCTCGTCGCATAGGAGGTTTGATTGTGTCACCAATGATTTCACCTGTACGGAAAAAAAGTAACTTTAACATGTTCTTTTTTTTTTTTTTATATATATATATGTAAGTATATAGTCCAACCGCAATGTTATTGCTTTGGTCTCCGGACTAGACATTCGTGTATTTCACGGCAGGGCACAAGTCTTGTAACAGACCTCCGCCAGGCACAGATCTTGGTGCAGGTTAACTACCCTATGCAAGGCCCAGCTTTTTCATTCACAGATTATAGTTCGCCCTTCTAGCATAGGCAGCTTTCTTGAGGCCTGCACCTCACCTTCCATTGCGAGGCACACTTTTAATTGAGACCCAAAGCGAAGCGGTGAACCGACCTCCGCAAGGCACAGTTCTTGGTGCAAGTTAACTACCCTATGCAAGGCCCAGCTTTTCATTCACAGATTGTATGTTCGCCCTTCTAGCATAGATCGACAACCCTGGCTTGAGTTACAAGCGTTGATCGCACCGGTGTTAATATTTTATTAAAAACAATTGATTCTACAACAAATTTTAAGCTGTGAACGGTAGTGACGACTTTATACGGTCCCTGCACAACGCCGTGAGTAGTCGCCACCCGCCGTTAACACAAACATTCGCAGTTTCGCAGTTTTTGGGTTTCCTGGCCAAACTGCAGCTTTGGTTGCCGGCAACCACCTGCTGAGTGCAGCTTGAGTGCAGGCTTGTGTGAACTAATCCCGGCTTGGCTGGGCTGATATCTAAGTATATCCACCGAAGTGAAGTGCGTGAATTTTGTGCTTCGACAAAGTCCAAGTCGTAGTGGTTAATTGTTAGTTGTTTAATTACATTTGTTTTGCATTTGTAACTTTACAACAACAACAACAAACGGCTGGTGATAGTGTTGGTGTAGGGGTGTCAGTGCTGTCCATCTAGCTATCACTTCTAGCCTTTTTCAGGCTAGTTGCGGTAGGTCGGGGCAATAAATAATTAATTAATTTTTATATTAATTTAAATTATCTATTGAACCAGATGAACGGTACGGCCTCTAGGGAGCCTGGAGCTCCTCATAAAAAATCTGGGAGTGCCATAAACCCCCAAAAAGCTAGAGCTACGACACAATCGAGCTCGAACACTCACATGAAATCTGCAGCTGTGACCAACCGTACAAGGGTGTCCAGCAAGGTCCAGATTGCAAACGAGGGACAGTCCCTGCCCTTAATCAGCACTAAGACTGACAGCCAGCTACCAGCGACTGCCAGATCAGCTGAGCAAAGGGCGGAAAATACTCCCATCGTGAGCAACAGGACGGCAGAATTCAGCAGACCGGACCCATCAAAGGCCGGCGCTAATGAGAGACGTACGGCCATAAGAATCCTTAAAAGGAACGCGGTGGCTCCAATAACTGAAAGTCAAGCCTCGAAGGAAGACTTTGAAAAAATCCAGCAGGATCTAAGATGGGCAAAGACCATTGTTCCGGACTTCCGACTGGATTATGTCAATCCTGCTAAGAAAGCTACCAGCGCTAAGCGGGATAGATCCTTGGAGAAGGTGCAAGCCGAGGCAAGATATGGCGCCCCACTTTCAATATCCTTTGCCGAAGTAGCAAAAGGAAGGAAGATCCTGGGTGTGATCGATGCCAGCAGAAATGATGGTAAAATTCCTCTAAGCCAGTGGAAATGGATTGAGGCTGAGCTAGGAGGTGTTGCTTTGGAGGTGCTTAAAGCGAACCCAGGCCCACCGCCTATATGCAATAATGCGGGATGGTTTCAGGGAAACGTGAAATTAATCGCATGCGATGATGAGAGGTCAGCTGATCTGTACAAAGCAGCGATCGCGAAGATTGGGGAAGTCTACCCAGGGGCTCAACTAAAGGCGGTTGATGCTAAAGACATTCCCTCTTGCCCTAGAGCGCGAGCTTGGCTGCCCAAAAAGCCAAGCGCCCCGAATGACATTCTGGAAATGATGTCAATGTTCAATCCGCAAGTGCGAACAGAGAACTGGAAGGTTATAAAAGTGGAAGAGTCCAACAATGCGAACATCCACGTAACCTTCCAGATTAACAATGAAACGGTGGATCACCTTTCCAAAGCAAACTGCCTTTCTGGATTACGCATTTAAGAAGGTGAAAATGACTGTCTATAAGACAGACACTACAGCGCTAGCTAACCTAGCAGCGAGTGTTGAGGCAGAAGAGCCCAGTGAAGACGAGATGGAGATCGACGACACACCTCTCAAAGAGGAGTCGGGAGGCTACATATCGTCTGGGTCTGATTATGGCGCGAGTTTAGGTAGACTCTACACCGAGCAGGAGCTTCTGCATGAAGAATCAACTGATGCAGAAGCCGATGCTACCCTGACGGCAGTGGAATCAATATCTGATGATGCAGATCCTCCAGATCAATCTGCATCACAGTAAAGCAGCTTCCGCTGCACTTCTGCTTCGCCTGGCAAAGGGTGAAGCAGACATAGTTTTAGTCCAAGAGCCGTGGATCACTGGAGATAGGATCTGTGGCTTGAGGACTCCAAAATACAACGTGTACCACACCAAGGGTAAGGGTAAGCCGCGTACATGTATACTAGCTAAACAAACTCTTAACGCATTTCTACTTCCCCAATTCAGTGATGGAGACATCACAGTAGTCAGCCTTGA